>CAJNYU010000247.1:92481-331348 GCA_905331475.1 Rotaria socialis
CGCGGGGAGGGGGGGGCGTTGCATGTAAATAGATAGAAGCATAAGTCATCTACGTACATCAGCCCTCACTCGATGAATAGAGATTTAGAGATTCAAACTTACATCTATGCTATTTTATAGTAATTCTCACCATAGCTTTTTTAAAGGACGATTTCTTTTTGAATTTTTCTTCTACTACAATATAAACCAACAATAGCAATAGTAATAGTCTGACATGATATGAGAACCATTATTTCGCTTTCTGCCGTATCTCTCTAGTAGAGAAAGTTTCATGTTAATTTTAATTTCTTTACTTGATTAAAAAATTATTCGTTTCGCTGATGTCTATGTCATCAAGTGAATCTTGAGGGTTAAAACGAGCCTGAATCGAATATGATCAGTTCTACCTAGTTGTAATTAATCAATACATGCCTGAGTTGATTGATGGTTATCTCAATTACGTGACAATTAATTCAATATGTTGAGATATCGGTACAATCAGAAATTATCATCGAGAGGACTACGGGATCTGTAATTTTGACTCATTGGTTATCTAAATACTTGTTTTCTCTCTTTCTCTTTCTTTCTTGATACTTTCAAGGTAGCAAAACTTAGTTGCCGCGAAGCGCTGAGCGATCTCATTTCTTTCTTTAATCTAGGCTGCGTGAATGACAAATTTGACGACGAAACAAGTGGGAGCATGGCTACAAAGTATTGGCTTTGAACTATATGTCACAAAGTTCAGTGGTAAGAAAAAAATCTGTATTATATAGAAGTTGATGCAATCGAAATACCAATAAATAGTCTATTTTCATCTTTCTCTATGGCTTTTTTGCGTAAAATTGCGTTAACTTTTTACTTTGGAAAGAAAATATCATTAATATGCTTACGAATGGTGTTTTTTTCTTATCTCACATGTTTTACTTACAACGTAACAGAATAGAACGAAAATATTTATGTCAATAAAGAAAAGGAAATTTATGTAACTATATTTAAAATTGCATTGAAACAAAATTGCTTCCATTGTTGAACATCAGATACTCATTAAGAAATTGTTTTTCTGAGTATAGAGCACAAGTAAAAGAATGCGTACCAAAGCATGCCTTTATTTCTTAAATTATATCTGTAAACTGAGAGATTCGTTGTGCTCAGTGAAGAACTTCGAGTCCTCTGTAAACATCTTCCATCTCCAAACCAGCTAATATTCAAGAGAATTCTACTGATTTTTACTGCATTAGATAAACAAATTGATGGTACAGCTCTACTAGCTTTATCTGATGATGCAATCGTTCAGTTACTGTCTTTGAGCAGTGAAGATGAAAAGCAAAATAAGGCAGCCATTAAAAAATTCAAAAAACGATTGGAACAATTGAAAGCGGACCACAAGGAAGATTCAAGCAGACATCGAAAAGAGTAAGTGACTCAAATATGCAATAATGACGTTATCATATCTAGTTTCTATATTGTAGACAACGAAATCCTGCCACTTTGACATCGTCAACAATGGTAACCTCGAGTATACATGAAGACCTAGTGACTGAGAAAAGTATCAATCCCACCTACACAAAGATCCTAACTATTTCTCATGATAGTAATCGAGTCAGTATACACTTTTTTAACGATCCACTGTTCTGTGTCAAATTGCAACAATATCTATATAAAACATATGGTATAACATGTTCGATTGAATCTGAACAAAAGAAAATTATCTTAACGTTGGTTGGTACAAAGCATCAAGTGAAAAATGGTTGTGGTGACATCATAATTCTCTTCGAATCAACACAAACGAAAATCTATAACTCAGAATCTGTGGATCGAAAAGGTAAAGTATTTATTATAAAATCTTAATTATTACGTATGTCTTGCAGCTATTTACTGGTCAAAACATATTTTTTCGGATGCAACAATTAGTGTAATCCAACAAATAATGAACAATGAAAAACTATTTACGGTTTGGGAAAAATCAGAAATGTTTTCTGGCTTTTATAAAGTGGTATACTTCACTCATGAATCTTTTGCAGCTTCTGAAGAGTCAATTACTCAAATATTAAATCGTGAAATAGCATTCGTTGAATATATTAAAATGCCCAATGAGAAAACAAAAACTTTCCTCGACGAAATCGAACAATTCATAATTACTGCAAAACAACCAGAATTAGCTGTTATTCGTTGTAAATATCCATTCAAAATGGAAATCAATGTCAGTTTGTTTGGACGAAAAAAATTGGTAAAAACAGTGAAGAAACAGATAGAATTACTCGTTAAGAAGCATACAGTAAAATCATTCGGAATTAAAATGACTCCAGCACAAGTAATGAGTTTCATTACATATTTTGAAAAACTATTCTTGCTTTCTTATAGCATATTTATCTAGTAGACAATTATCTTCAACGATTTAAAGACATTGAGAACGATTATAAAAATGATAATGTTAAAATACGAATACGACAGAAAGAATTCTATGCACCTCAATATTTGATCGAAACAATCAAACAACACATTAATGAACTAATATGTCACACAACTACGTGCATAATTCAAACGATGGAAAATTCCATTTCCTTAACCGATGATGAAAAGACACAACTGATTGAGATTGCCAAAAGGTATTACTGTTCTATAGAAAGAATTGAATCGAATACTGAAGTACAAATATGTTCAATTCCGATAGCATTAACAAAAACATCATCAACTTCAACTGCAATGATACAGCAATCAAAGGCATTCTGTTCATCGTTGTCTGTGAAGAAAATTTCCGTGCTAAATAGTTCAATAGAAGTTTATACTGCTGATCATTCCATGCCACTTTTGGTAAGTAAAAGTGTCGTCGTCACCAGTACATGCATATTATCTATTCAGGAGGACGTTATTGTGGTTTCTACAGATGCAGGAGCTATTCAAGAACGTATTGAATGTGTGCATAAAAATGGATTCTATGGAACATCTTTCGGTAGAAAAGTTATACTGTGTCACTGGCAGCATCTAACAAGAACGAATTGTAAAGCGGGTACAGAATTAAAACGATTGGTTACAAAATTTATTTCAATTATTGCAAAAAGTATTACTGCTGATTGTCCTGATGCTGAAAAGATTGCATTTTTGACACATGAATGGGAGAATTTTGGCAACGAAACGCAGTTTGCTGAAGAGTTTATTTTTGAATTGAAACGAGTACTTGAAAAAACAAAACCACGTTGGAGACTTTTGTTTATGTTCAATCATAAACAAAATCAATTATGTGAAGCATTTTTTCAAGCAATGATTCGTCTACAGTCCGATGAAGATGGCTTTGCTCAATTTTCCTGTCCGCTATCAAGTACGCATCCATTGCTTTCACCATCATATTCGCAAAAACAGCGAGAGCGAGGATGTTTAAGGATAAGTGTGAATTCGAACAAACGATCTGCACACGCAGTAGTCATCCCTCAGCTTAGAAGAAGAAATTTTCGCAGGCATAAGAAAACAAGCTGTTGAAAGCTTCTCGATAGTCTAGTTTGTGTCGACTAAATTTTAACATGAAAAAAAATGTCTGTATCGTTCAAAATGAGAAAGTAATTTTTGGGTGTGGGGACATTGCTTTTGTTTGACTCTTCATTACAACATTAAACTCTTTGAGTGTATCTGTTTTCTTACTAGCGTCTATATTGTGAGATTGAATCGCGTTTTTTTTTTCTATAAAAGATAATATTCAATATATATTTTTGCTTAGCAATTTACATAACTTTGACCACCTCGAAAGGGAACAACTTAGTACTATGTGAGAATGCAATCAACTGCTACACTCGAAAGAACATATCCACAGCTGAGACTATAAAAAATGCATCGGATCTGGAAAAGTGGGATCAATGTATGATTAACGTCTTCTATAAGTATTGTGTAGAAAAACGCGTGTTGCTGCAACTTGACCTCAAGACGTTTCAATTAAGCTTAACTGGTTCAGCAAAAAATGTCGAAAAAGCCATTGAAAAATATAAACTGATGTCTGAAATATTGATCTTGAAGTCATCAACAAGAAGTCTATCGTTATCAAAACCAGGATCGTCTACTGTCGAAAAAAAACAGTCTGATTCAGATAATCACAGTAGTTATAACATTGCCTTCAGTTATTGTAAACAAGACAAAATTGTCTGTCGACAAATTACAACGTTCTTGTCGGGTGAAGGCTATTCATTGTGCCACTCATCATTTAACAGATCTCTATCATACCAACAAATTGAAAGGTCCGATATATTGTTAATCTACTTCAGTGAAACCTACACTAAAGATGTACATTGTATGAGCGATTTAAACTACGCCGAATCAATAGGAAAACAAATCATACCGGTTGCAGTAATGAAAAGTATGCATCAAGAAACAGAAGAAAATACGTGGCTGCAATCAGTAACCAATGCTCAACTATTCTACGATCTATTTGATACCGAAATAGAGATCGAGTTTGAAGACGATTTCGACATGGAATGTGATAAATTGTTAGCAACACTAGTAAGTAGAAGAAAAATATTTTCTATTATACTTATCATAAATATCATATTCAAAATTTAAATGCTTTCTGTTTGAAAATCAGATATTCCTATATTCCACATTACAACGGCCATCATGAAATTCGAATTTAGATTTTGAATTCGCGCTTTTGTTCTCTATAGAATTTCGTGGTATGATACAAATACTTACTCTAGGTCATTTTGTTTAAAATAAAAATCGATGAACGAAATATTCGCATTTATAAGCTTGATATCTGTTATCCATGACTCGAGCGAGAGTTATATTTGCGAAATAGTATTTCATATAAGATAAACTCGTTTGCTGTAGAAAATATTCGAAGAATCGATCATGTGCATTTTCCAGCGCATAATGTAACTCAAGCTATTTCACTTGAATTCAGTTAAAACTGCTCAGTTGCTATGCGCATAGCCGTAATTGACCTCGAGTTTTATTTATAATTATATCGGGGTTTTTTCCCGTTCGCACTTCTATTTTAGCTGCGCCATACGAAACCTGGTGTGACTGGTCAGCTTTATCCTCAAGCAACATCGATCATGTCTGAAACAAAGCAGATGAATACAATTAATGAACAAGTGACATTCGGTCATGTGTCAATGAAATTACAAAATGTGACTGATGAACAACGAGAAGAAGGAGAAAGAACTTACAGGATACGATTGAAACAACGCATGGAAAAGGAAAAGATCCCTAGCGATGAAGTAGACGTTTTGATTTGCGAGTTGAAACTTGTTATGGATGATTTAAATGCAATTTTGAGAGGAGAAAATCCGGATAGTGCCGTTGAATTGAGTCCTCGTGATCGATATTCATATAGACGAAAAGATAGTAAGCAGTGTGATTGATCGAAATTTCACTCAACAACATCCAAATATGTTTCCATTTCTTTTTCACTAACAGTTCAATATTCAAAAGTATTAACACATGCGATTTTGAATTGCATCAAACGTTGGCTAAAGAAAGCGCCAAACTATATGAAGAAAAATGTCGCACCGTTTACTCCCACTGGCGATATTAATGATGCTACATTTCGATTGTACGAATCTACTAATCACGATTGGTGGAAACCCGATTACGAACCATTTGCAGCTCTACCACCGCAAGATTATTTCTCATTACCAAAGTCAAATCCAGGTTCTTGGTTTACAGCTGAGCAAGCTCAAGATTGTTTTCAACTATTAATAAAACATGATAGAGCAGTAAACACAATGAACATGAAACTTGATAATAATGAAACAGCTTGGGATACGGTTTCTATTAGTGAAGTAGATAGTGAAAATGCTACAAATGAAGAAGATGATATTGATGATCAATGGAAAACTCCAGAAGAAATAAAAAAGATTCAAGAGCTTGACAATCCAAAGCGCAGATGGAAGCGAAAGAATCAATTTACAGAAGCGTTTATGAGACAAAAACTACAAAATATCATCGAGTTTCAACAACTTTGTGATAGACAAACTAGTATTGAATTGGAATTGTTTCATTATAAGAGAAAAAATCCAAATATTTTTTCTGTTGCTACAAAATAAAAACTCTTACATTAAAAAATCAACTTATGAATTTTTCTTTTAGATCAAAATTCAGTCGTCTCCGTTTGATTCTATTTTACAATGGATATTTTACTGTTACCATATTCGACTATTGCTCATTGTTTTCGTGTAGAACACAACACCTTAGTGGTTGCAGATTTCAAAAAAAGATTCGATGATATAATTTCTTATTTAAACAAAATTCCTGCTAACAAGAGAAAAACCAATGGCATGTATATTTTAACAGCTATCTGTGATGATCTTGCGAGTTTCCATACATTTCGATTATTTGATCATTTGATTCTACGAAATCATCCAATTTTCGATTATATTGGACGAACATTTGAAATGCTTTTGACAAAATCAAATCGCTCTCAAACAATATTAATGACTAAAGAAGAGGACGATTGCTTTTCATCGATGAGTTACTTCATTGCACAATTGTGTCTATATCAAAATGAACCATCAGGATTGATCTATGGAGATATATTAAACGAAATATTTCCGGTAACAGAAAAACCAAATGCAAAAGGTGTACACATACTCCAATTTAATAGAGACCCAGACGATGAAATCATAGATACACTAAATTTGAAAACTGCACGTTTAAAACCTGATGCACCAGCGGCGCGTCCACTCGAGAAAACAAAATTCGATGTAACAAAAATACCCAAATTAAAAAAGTTTCCACATCAGTTTATGTCGAAAACGCATGAAACTCAGATCGATTCACCCATAATTCAATCGAATCAAATCGAATTACCTGCAAAATTATTTCAAAATATATTTTTAACAAAATTATTTTTTTATCAATTAGCTCGTGCCATCAATGATCTATCGCAATATGAATATTCTTCATATCACGTCAAATATAAAGTTATCGATCGACTTGTTCGTCTTTGTTCAAAACTAAACATGATCGATGAATTGATTGATCCTATTATAAAATGTCTATGTTCGAAATATTATCGTGATGCATTTATAACAATAGAAATTAATCAAATTCGATTGAATCAAAAACAACTCTTTTTTATTTATGAGTGTACACAATTTCTTGTTCAACATAATTTCTTAGACCAAGGGAAAATAGTTGGCATATTGTGTAAGAGTATCATTGAAGCTACAAAAACAATTTTCGACAAACATTTCTCAGCCATAGGTAAGAATAGTTTTCGTGTTTAAAATTAACATATTTTTTTCGTTGAAAGATACCGATATTGATTCGAATCAAGATGGAGATAGACGAATAATAATGCTTGCGCTCAGCTGTCACATTGAATTATTGTATCAATTCTCATCGACATCATTTGGTAGAAAATATTTCCTTCAAAGTTCCATCATCGATCAGTTTCTAAGTATATTAAGACAAAGCGAATTAACCGCCAGTGCCTGTGAGCATCAGCATTTATTTAATGCAAATGTTGGTATTGTTGCATATAGTCTCATGTTATTATATAATTTGGCGTTTGAAACAGAAATATTTTCGATATTGAAACAATCAGATTTGCAAAGTATTTGTTTGAAACTTAAATCTGCAAATGATCATACGATTAAATTTGCATCGATGACATTGGCAACAATTTTAAAAGAAGACAAAATTGATGAAGATAATGAGCCTTCTAGACTAAAGGAAGGCTACATTCAATTTCTCGAGGATATTATCGTTGAATCCGAACAAATAACAAGAACAGATGTTACAAGAAATACAAGAGGTATGTTTGTCGTATAGATAATGCAGAAATATGAAAGTCACAATAATTTGACGGGGCAATATTTGCTTTATAAAATAATACTGATTCAACAGCGGTACGATGAAAACAAAAAAAAGGGGGGGGGTCATTTCTAAATGATGTGGGTCTTTTCTTCATTCACCCACACCCAAAATGTCCTTTTCGAGTGTAAAAAGAGGTCAAACGTAGTGGCTAACTTTTGCTTTCCAGGGTATATATATATATATATATAGAAGTTCAGTACTCATCACTAAAATCATTTTCTATAATATACGAATATGAATATCTTGGTTATTTTCTATTAGAAAAAGATAACAAGAAGGGTGTGTTTCTAAGAGGATCGTTTTTGGAAAAATTGATTTTTGACATTGACCATCTATCAAAACATGGATATCCATCAAACGAACAACGATACAAAAATACTGCACAACAAATCCGTGTTTGCTCAACAGAAGAGACAGACGACGTAGAATCATTATTAGGTCCGATAATTGCATGTTTATCATCGAAATTTTATCGCGATGTCTATACTACAATCGATGTCAATCATGTAAAAATTTCCAATAGTAATCTGGCACCAAAGCAATTATTTCTCATGCGTGATTGTGTAGAATTTCTCATTCGACATGATTACAAACGACAAGATGAAATAGCTAGTATCCTATGTCCAAACATGTTAGAAAATGCTGGACTCATTTTTGACCAACATCTACCAATTCTAACTGAGAATGAAGGTTAGATCAACATTGAAGCATGCAATCGTTTGTTTTGTTTGTTTATCTATTTTTAGATGACGAAGAAACCAAAAATGCTCGTATCGAAGCCTTGCTTTATCATATCAAATTATTGAGTCATCTTGCACTAGCACAATCTACACGAAAAGACTTTTTAACACATGCAATCATCGATAAGCTTTTAAGATTTTTAGGAAATAAAATGTTGATTGATAATGCTCATCCAATCGTTAACGTTAAGGTTGTGATTGTTGCACAATCATTAACATTATTATACAATTTGGCATTTACCAAAGAAATATTAGTCATCATGAAAAATAAAGATGTCCTGGGTATATGTTTGCAATGGCGTCTAAGCAAAGATAAAATAATTCATTTTGTTTCACAAGCATTAATGATATTATTAGATTCGAATAAAATTGATGAAATCATTGATCCACGTTCGTTCACTAAATTCTGTATAGAGTGCATGAAAAAATCTGCCAAAGAACCACGACAAGCATATCAAGGTATTAAATTGAGTGGTCTATTGAGAATTCTTGGAGGTATGCTTTTTTAAATGTCGAACTTTGTTTTCAATATAAAATTGTTCTTCATTTATAGCTGTTCTTGATAATGATACGGTGCAAAAAACTATCATCGAAGGAAAAGAAGGAATTTCATCTCTTGCAAAATGTGCTTGTGTCGTTAATCCAGATAATACAACAGCTGATCTTATAAAGAAAATTCGAAGATCTTCATTGAATATTATTTGGAAATTATTATCGTTAGAGCCTACATTGAGTAACAAACTGAAAATCAATGATCTATTCATCGAACATATTCGAAAATTATCAGAAGAAGCATCAGGAAACGAAAAAAAGATGCCTAGTCGAATTATTTGGAAATTAGGTGATGAAGAAGCATTTCATTCTGAAGAAGACACTGATGACATACACGGAACGACGACAATTGACGATGAAATCAATTCAAATGATGCATGGGATGATTCAATTCCGTTCGATGTTATAATGAGTTTTAGCCATGATTCAAATGACAAAAATCTTTGTCAGAAAATTTATAATCGTTTGAAATTAAAGGATGTTCAAGTATACTTTGAACTACAAGGCAAACATCGGTTGGAATCAATTAAACAAGCATCATTGAAAAAAAAAATAATTCTAGTTTGCTTATCAGCTGCATATCGGTCATCGAAGTTTTGCATGGCAGAACTTGAATGTGCTTCTAAACAAGAATGCCCTATTATACCAGTGATAGTTGGATTAAATTACAAAGTAAAAGGTTGGCTAAGTCATCTTGTCGGTAAAAAAGATACTATTGATTTCACACAGAAAAATTTCAAAGACGCATTATTAAAATTAACCGATCAGATCGAGAAAATGAAGCCTACAGAATAAATAATCCTAAATATAGTTTTGTTTTGTTTTTTGTATAAAGAGTGTTATCTTAAATTTTCCATCACTCCATCAATTTTATGGTCGAATTATTTTCAGATAGTAGACTAAGACTTTCGAGATAAATTTGAATTCTTAACAAAGGTAACCATGTGTCTGTTCTAATTGAATACCGCGAAATCAACAACAAATAGTATTTATTCAACGACAAAACAACTACATGGCTCAATCATCAACAACAAGTCTGTTTTATTATTCTTGTCGTAATGGAAAACTCGATGAGGTATCTGAACAATTACCTAAAATGACATTAGAAGAAATAGATCAAGTTCAAGCGAATGGTTCCACTGCTCTTCATGCAGCGTGTTACTATAATCATGTAGAAATTGTGAAATTATTATTGAAACGAGGTGCAAGTCGCTCCATACAAAACGTGCACAAGTGTTTGCCATATGATGAAGCCGAAAAAGAAGAAATAAAAAAGCTATTTGTTCGTGAAACATCGAATCGATTTAACGACGATGGAACCGGTCATATTGATTGGATGAAATGTGATCAAGCAGCAGAGGAACTAGCGCATGAATATCGATTTCGTCATGCTGGATTCGGTTGGAAAAAGAAAGATATTGATCGGCGAATGAAATGTATCAAAGAAGAAATGTCTCATACAGACGATGAAAAAGTCGGTCGATTTCTCACTCGTGCAGAATTAGATCAAAATCCCCTTTATCTTTTGAAAGCATATACAGTTGAATCGAATTTTTATAAAAAATTGAACAAAGATCTAGCTACAAAACATTTCGATCAGGGAACCAATTCTGGTATTGTTTATTTCATTGATTTCTTTTTCAATTGTCCAGATTTAGCAAAATTGTCGTTCAAAGGTAAAGTTTATCGTGGTATGCTTATTACACAGGATGATCTTAAACAGTATGGTATTGGAGGCAAAGTAATGAATAAAGCATTTATGTCGACAACAAGAGATCGAAATATAGCGGAAGGTTTTGCGAGAAATGAACTTATTCATCGTGCAACAGCCCATGGTCAACAAGTGAAAATGGCTGCTTTGTGCGCATACGAAATTATCAACGATCGAACAGGTCTTGATATTGAACAAGTTTCAGAGTATGTCATAGAGAGGGAAGTACTCGTGGGTCCATACACAGCATTCGTGATAAGCAACATACGGAAAGTTCGCTCAGATTATGTAGAAATTGATCTTCGTGAATGCGAAAAAGTCAATGAAGAAGAAGAATTTGACGATGAAGACTAACATGAACATTTTTTATCAATTACTTCAACTTTATTTATTATTTTTGAAAATTGGAAATAAATCTACTATTTCTTGTGATTGTCAATTGTTGGATGTGGAGGTGTGGGTGTGGGTGTGGGTGTGGGTGTAGAACAATAGATACGCCCGCAACTCCGACACCCACACCCTATCAATTATAATGGCACTGTTATAATTATATTTGTAATCTAAATAATGACTACTATTAGTGAAGCCTCTTAATCTTAATTATAATCATTATCTTGAGTAGAAATCAGATTCAAATCTAAGCCTTTTATATGTGCTTAACTGTTGTTTCTTTCGGTTTTGCTTTATGAGCGTGCTTATAAGTCCTCTCTTGAAAATACTTCGATACTACATATCGATGCGCATACTCTATTCAATGTTGTTGAAGATACATCCTTGATATGGATGCAGGTAGAGATAAAGTTAAAAAATAAGAACATCCATCATTATTCCTTCGAATACAAAGAAAATTTCAAATAGACTCATTACTAAAAACTCAACTTTACAAGAGCAACATTTGCTCATTTGTTGACATCAACACATGCATGCACTTTATGTTTTTCCTCGATAAAAGAACGAAAAATACCATGAAGTCATTTTTTTCCCAATGACACATGAACTTGGAATTGTCGATTTCTTCTCAAAAGCAAAAATTGTTGGTTTTGTTTGTGCAAGAAAAGAAAATAATCACTGTTCGTTGTATATATATATTGGAGATTTTTTTCTTACACCACAAATTGTTATTAAACAATTTATATCTCTTGCACTGTTCGCTTCACGTTGCTCTTATTTCACAATACATTAGTTGTTTCGTGAAGATTCAAGAAATATTCGTCGTTGAATAATGTTATCATCGATTAATTCATCTTTAAAAAAACGGAGATTATTCAGCATGAAACTGTTCCTCATATCAAACCAGATCAATTGATTGTATGTCCTTCTCTCGATATGCGTTCCACACGTATCGATGAATTTGAGCATAAAGATCTTTCATTAATTCAACTGTTCAACATTATTCTACTTTACAACGATAAAATCTATAGTGTTTGGTAAGTTATTCAATAGTTCTGTTAGGAAGTACAATTTAGACTTAGGTACAAAAGCGATATATTTTTTCATCAGTGACAGCGAAATTTTCTCTGAAAATTTAAAATAATTAGTACGTACATGTCATAGTGTACACGAAGCGATATAATCGACTTTTTATGTTTTTAACGCATATATTAGCTACCCTCATCATCAAAATTAATTTTTCCATTTTCATGATAGTTTGATATAACTTGTCGAGTCACATTATGAAAAGTGTGTCCAATTGAAAACTAAATATAATAGTAAGTTTTATGAAAACTAGAATTTCGGGTAGTTTTCCCGTTATATTGGACTGTAATTGTATCTTGGGCTCTTTTCAGTTTGAAGCACACTTTTCCTAATGCGACTCGATGATCTCTATCAAATCATCATGAAAGCAGAAACATTATCCATGCACACTTTACAATGTATTTACTATTTAAAATTTGTTAGTTTGATGATGAAAGCCTTGATTTGACCTAAACATTGTTCATCTTCTTGATAATCAATAAAAGACGTTTCACTATCAGTATCAATATGTGCTCTTCATTGATATAGTATGAACGATCACGTCAAATTAATGGACTTGCTTTTGCAGCTTGTTGCACACAGTATTTTGACTAAGAACGAAGCAGAAGTTTGTGGACTTTATACGACGCAAGACGAAGAATTTCCTCTGGCCGTCACTCATCGATTCAGTGCAATTGATCATGGTCATTTCTTTTATGTTAAGCCGAAACCAAAACTGTTATTGGACAACACATGGTTTTTAATTGTGCGATCCCATGACCAAAGTTTTAAAGTTAGCGTCGATCTCGAATCGGAAACAGTAGCGACACTCAATAGACGCATTCAAATGCAACATGGAAAATGTGAAGACGAATATGTTTTAGTGTATAGGGGGAAACCCCTAACGGGTACGAGCAAATTGTTAGATTATGGCATCAACAACAGAGACACAGTAACATATTTACAAAGAATGCGAAAACCAATTATTCGATTACGAAGTAATCATGGTGAAATTATCAACAACGTCAATTTGTCCATAGAGCTTGATCCAAATATCTGGCAATTAACTAGTGTTTATCCTAAACCATCGATCACGAATAAAATATCATTCATACAATGGAATAATATGCAAGTATACAGTGACGGAAAAATCATCCTCAAATCCGATAGTGAAAACAACATTGGTAAGTGTATAGGACTAGATTCTATTCTGTAGCTAGTAGTAAAATAGTTTTGAATCAGCTGATATCTCACCAAGTACTCCATCAACTTCAGTTCGTATGAGATTATCTGATTAACTAACTCTTGGAAGCTGATAAACTGCTATAATACTGAATAAAAACGCTGTTAGCGCAATCCCTATGGGATTAAAATGTGAAGCACAACATACCTACTGCTACTATGTAATTACCGGTATCCTGTTTCATTCGATCTACTTTAATATACATTAGTTCCCTTCAACTAAAATAAGGAAGCAGCTCATGTGATGTCTCTGAAGGTCAGTAATGTGGAGATGGAGTGTAGATTTTGATGAACCTCTATCCAACTAAAACGTCAGAGGTACAATTTTGGTCATAAACTTGTTTTACATACAGATCAAGGAACTCTATCCAATGGTATACTCATATTTTCATGAGCGCTAATGGTGTTTTATAAAATCCTCAATAATGAAATAACACTATAGGAGATTTTGAAGAGCTACATTAATGTAATAAAAAGTCCAATTGTATCAAGGGATAGACCACGTTGAAGTGCATTTAGAACAAGCTCATAAACGAATTATCTATTAAATTATTCGAATTAGTGTCTAGTACTAATTAATTATTTCGAATAGATCGATTATATTCATCAATTAGTGATGAACAAGAACATCGGATGCTATTCTGGGAGGCATCTACAAACAGTAAGTCATGGAACAAGGCACATGAAGCTAGCTTGTGCGTGCCACGAGATGACTTTGCACGGATTCTCAATTACGCACTCAAAAGAATGGGGTTCTTGTCTGAAGATCAAGATGTATGTATTAATTTGCGTATAGAACAAAGAAGTTTCTATTTTTCTGAATTATTCATAGGATCTGTTGACCTTCGTCTTGCCACAGTTAGATGAAGTCGATGCTGCTCAAACACAGAAGAAAATCGTCTTTTATTTTCTGTCGCCGGATTTCTATTCGACTGCGGCACGACTTATTGTTCATCCAATTCCTCAACAAATCATTCGTGTCTATATGATCTTCGGGTTCGGCAATAACGAGCAAAATATTTCGACACTGGATGAATTGAACATTGCAATTGATCGAACTATTACTTCTGGAAATTCTACCAATAGTGGCCTGGTCGTTCATGAATGGGGTACAATGTTTATGAGTCAATGGCATCTCTAAATGCTTTGCTTTAAGCCAAGAATGAACAATTCTTTCTGATATATAAAGGAACCATTATAAGATGTTGTTTGATCTTTCTTAACCCTTTAGGATCGATGGTACAATGGTTGTACCACCTGTTTTTCAATAAAGAGAAAATTCTAAAGTAGCCTCGCCACAGTCTATTCTTCATTTTGACAACGAAATTGTTAGCTTGTCGTGTTCGAGCTCAAAGTTTATCATATCGATTTGTCCACAACAACAAGTTCACACATAAATAGAGAGAGAGAAACCAACGAGAGAACAATTGCAACGCCGGGGATGGCGTAGTGGTTCTATGCATATGATTATTATTAATCAGAAATGTGAAGGTTCGATCCCTTCCCCCGGTACGGTGTCTTCGATGTCAAGATATACGGTATCGGAAGAATAAACAAAGGAAGAACAGTACTGCACGGCAATTTCGTCATCACTGCCTTGATTTCGACTATCGTTCTGTTGTTTCCGTAAGCGTCCACAAAAATCACAAAAAAGATATATAAATGGATGCCACGAATAAATATAGTGCATAAACCAAAAAATATTAGAATTTGTTGTATTTCTGGACGATCTTCAATGATCTTATCTTCCACAAAATGTCTAGACCAGCGCATAGTGCTATATGAAGTAACCATTTTAGTACAGATTTCAATTTTTTTGTGCACTCCCTATTATCTGTAGCTGGGTGTGGGTGTGAATGTACGTGTGCAAATGTTATACGATAGATCCAGAAGTGAACTAACACTCACACTACAGACCCATACCCGCAGTGTGGGATGCAATGGTGACGGTGTATCGCCGGTTAACCGTCCACTGGTAACCGGTCCATTGGTAACCGGTCGTACTAAACCTGCTCTGATTTGAACTAGTTGCTAATGGCAATAATTACTTTCGATCGCCCATGGTTTTGACAGAACCTTAGCTACCACAAATGTAATTATTCAAAGTCAAAATTTTAAGCTGAGGAGATATTAATGGGGTTGGCCTATTTTCTTTCTTTTTAGATATCCTAATAATTGCTGATAGTGGAGCTGTTACACAGATGATTTAACTGCATAGAATACTCACTTACAGACGTCATATACGTATCCATATACTCATAGTTGAACTACTCTGAAAGAAAAAAAGGAGCTTTACAGAACCATTTTAGGGGTTCTAGTGTCGGGTAAAACGTAGAACCCTCAAAAAAGGTTCTGCCTGAAAAAAGGTTCAGTAAAGAAATAACGAAACCATATGTGATTTTTCTTCAGAAAAGGTTCTGTCCTACGTATAAGGTGTTCCATGATTTAAATGGCTTACCGTTGGGATTTCTATTATCACTGTATCCATATTTCGATATTATTATATTCATACCCTTATATCTATACCTTATATCTATACCCTTACAATGTTACCCTTACATCTATACCCTTAAACTATACCCTTGCAATTTCACCCTTACATCTATACCCTTAAACTATACCCTTACAACTATACCCTTAAAACTATACCCTAAAGTATATCCTAATACAGAGTGTAATATAATTATAAGTCACCCTATACTGAGTGCAGAAAAAATAGGTTTCTATTTTACAAGTGAGCCTAGATATTGATTTGATACGTTCATTCAGCACATACATATACATGATATATTAAGATGTGATTACTGCCTTTTCTCTTCTTTTCGACATGTGTAAAAATGGTTAGAAAGAAAAACATGCTATAACATAATTATAAGGCCCTCTTTCACTGTTTGTATATCTTTTTCGTTCGGATTTGTTCGAAGTTAGTTTGTTTATTATATACTGACCTTTGGTAAAATGCATTGTATTCTGCAAGAAAGATAATGGGGGAAAAGGCTGTTAGTATTGATACAAAGAAGGGAATCATACTTTTACGCGATACTGGTATGTGCCAACATGAAATTTCAAGAAAATTAAATGTTTATCGGACGTGCGTGCGTCAGACCATTCGCAAGTTCAATGAGCTTCATACGACAGCTACAAAACTTGGTGCTGGGCGTCCTTTCAAAATGACACGTCGTCAAAAGCTCGCCATTAAACTTCAACAACTTCGTGATGATACTCTTTCGTTGAATGATCTTGTTCGATATGCTCAAGCAAGTTTGAATTTAAATATCAGTCGTCAAACAGTAAGCCGTATCCTACGTGAATTCGATTTGGTTTCGTACGTCGCACCAAAAAAGCCTAAAATCACTCATGAGCAAAGACGTTGTCGAATTTTTTGGTGCTATAAGCATTTGAACTGGACCGAAACCGATTGGTCTAACGTTATATTTTCCGATGAAGCGAATTTTGAAATAGTAAATCGGAACAACAGAATCTATATACGTAGATTTCGGAATGATCTAAAGCGTCATGAACGATTTCAACCAAGGGTACATCGAGGTGGTGGTTTGGGTATTTGGTCTTATATTACGTACAATGACTTGGGGCCGTTAGTTTTCTTCAATGGGCGTTTAAACTCGGATAAATATATAGAGATACTCGAGAACAATTTACCCAACGCATTTGAAAAATTTTCATCGGAGCAATCGAAAAAAGTTTTGTATCAACAAGATAACGCTCGTCCCCATACGTCAGCTAAAACCTCCAAATATTTCAAGAAAAAACATATTAAACTGATTCCATGGCAAGCTCGGAGCCCCGACCTGAACATAATAGAAAATATATGGTCTATAGTCGATCAAAAATTGTTGAAATACAGTATTAGCAACATGGCATAGCTTGAAGAAGCACTTAAGACCGTTTGGGCAGAAATTTCGAAATATGTGACAAGAAAACTTTTTTAATCCATACCCACCAGATTTCGTCAAGTTATCAATAATAAAGGTTATGCCTGTTGTTATTGAGCTTTGTGTTTGTTAAACAAATATATGCAGAAGAAAATAAACAACTAGATAAATAATGAAAGGGGCCTTATAATTATGTTATAGCATGTTTTTCTTTCTAACCATTTTTACACATGTCGAAAAGAAGAGAAAAGGCAGTAATCACATCTTCATATATCATGTATATGTATGTGCTGAATGAACGTATCAAATCAATATCTAGGCTCACTTGTAAAATAGAAACCTATTTTTTCTGCATTCAGTATAGGGGGGCTTATAATTATGTTACACCCTGTAGTTATTTACCAGATTTAGCATATATTACCTAGGCGTTGAGGAAACTATGGTGATTTGTTTCAATCTTTTCCCGGGAATGACAATCAGGTGAAAATGTAAAAACAAAAGTAAAATTACTTGAGAAGAAAACAAAATTCACCCCATGTCAACGGTTTAAGGGCAAAAAGCATTCTCGAGCGATGAAAAAGTCGAATATTAGAGCACAATAACGTATCATGGAGTAAAATAAAGAAGAAAGTATGCAATAAAATAATTCTACTGAATGTACCTTAAATTATATTTGAAAAAATATTTTCTGTCGAAATTTTGATAAAAGACTTCATAGTAAATATATCTGGCATCATACTGTGTCTCTCAAAGCCTTTTATGGCAGCACGTTTGAACTGTGAAACCCTAAAGAATTGAGCAGAAATGAGAAAATATTTTCCACTTCAGTATTTTTGGGTACAGAATTTGTTTTAAGAATGAATCATTTTTTGACAGAACCTTTCAAGATTCAGTCTTATTGTACAAAACTTCTTCGGTGTAGCACTGCAGAAACAGAACCTTTTGAGTTCCGCATTTTTGACTAGAGAACAATTCATGTTTCGGTATTTTTTCATAGAATCTTAATAGGTTCAGTGTCATTGTGCAGAACCCTTTCGGTTCAGTATTCTTCAACACAGAACTTTTTATGGTTTTGAATCTTTTCCCGAAACCTTCAAAAGTTCAGTGCTGTCGGACAGAACTTGAAATGGTTCCGAATGAGCTACAGAACCATAAAAGGGTTCTGCAGAACTCCTTTTTTTCTTTCAGAGTAAAGGAAACACCCCAGTGTAAATCCACAAAATTTGCGGAACCACCTCCAGATAGGATGCAAAAAGTCACAGGGATAACATCTAGATAGGACCTAAGGGATTGAAGGGCTACCGCTACTTATAGTCCAAATAATACTAATGAATAGAAGTAATTCCACAATCAAGTTCTTTATTGCTTTATTTCTTCCTTATTACTTTATTTCTTCCTTATTACTTTATTCATTTCCCTGGCTTGTAGTTGGTCCTTTGAATTATAAATAACAGTTACTACTTATTGCCGTTAATATTAATGTGCTACCCCTACTAGACGTATATAATAATATCCTAGCTAAATTCCTTGGTGGTTTCCGGTAGCAAGTTAAGCGAGTTTCAGAAACAAACATTCGGAAACTATGGTTTTCCAAATTTTAATGAGCCTATTCTAGCTCTTATTGTCAATTCATCGAGTAACAAATATTTAGTTAAATCGATTCACTATATTAAATAAAAAAAACTGTACGAAATACTATACTGTAATTTTATATAAATATAGCTACAGTGGGCTCATTATTACTGATTTCTTGCATATTCTATTTAGTGAAGAAACGCTCACGCTTATGAGCACTCGTGAGCGTGAGCTGCACGCCCCTAATTCAATAGGGTCAATGTTTTTTACATCGTTTGAAGATTGCTGTAAAGCGAATCAGTTTTTGATGGATTGTGGTAGACTCCGATGTATTTAGTAGATTGAAGTAACTTCTAATAGATTTCCGTACATTTCAGTCAATATATTGCCCAATCGAATACCATTTACCAGGACTACGAGGATCGACAGGATCCGCTCCCTCCCTCCCCCCCCTTGCGTAATGTGCTCAACTTGCAAAGGCAATTGATACACAACAAAAGATAAAAATGATCTTTAACAAATATTCTTTGTAACAACATTACAAATGACTTCATTCGTATGCTGATAAATTTGTTGATCTTTATATTATAATTGATACATAAGCTTATGGTATAATTGAAAATGTTCTTTAATAAATGTAAGCATATAGCGTTATTTGAGATTGGACACTTCATATACAAGCTGATGATCTATATCAACATTACAAACAAATTCTGCACCTATAACATTATTTTTGATTTCATATTTAAAAATAAACATTTTTTCTTCCCTCTTTATTTTTGAATGTTTTGAATTTCTAACTTTGTATTTTCTTTGTGCTTTAAAAATATTTGTATTGCAGAGCCCTATGATGATTGTTTTAAAATTTTAATAAATAACACGAAACGCGTCGGCAAATTAAACTCTGCATTTCTTTAATGATTTTTTTTATATCAAGCACAATAACTTGTTGTTTTAACACATTCATTTAATTTTGACAAAACAATCGATTGCTGAAAAGCAAGAGTTGAGAATAGCAGATTGGCTTCTATCTATTCTTTCAACATAGATAGACCAGCCTGTTTTTTATTTAATTTATTGAATTATTCTGATACGAAATTATATGTGTTAGACTTTGACGATTAAAATTTGATCTACCTTTTAGAATCATTCGCACAATACTATTATAATACATGAAATGTTTAGATATTGCCTACTATTATTAAAAGATATCAGTATCATAGAAAAATCAGTGTATACGATGAACAGACTGTCTTACAGCTTCATGTTCATCTCAGAAACAACACCGACAAAGTATCCTACAGTTTCTGTTAAAAAACTCATTCATTTTTCGGGCTGTCATAAAATGAATTCAAACTAGGATGTTCGTGATAATTAACATTTTAATCAATTGGTGATTGTCATATACTGCCGGTACCACTCTCACTTCTACATCTCATATGTTTCGCGTCCTAGAAGAACTCAAACTATGACACTAAAACTTTACCCATTAAAGCTTATAATCAGAGCAAATAGATCAAGACAAAATATATAGGAAATAAGATCGCAGCCAAGTGCGTTAAATTGTTTTTTTAAATTCGGAATTTCTCTCATTTCTAAAGCATTTCCTAAAATATAAATTCGTCGAATCGGTGAATATCCTATTTTCCATCGAATTTTATATTCTTTCAATGTATCAATTAGTCTTCGTATTGATTCGCTTGTGATTAAATTAAAAGTCAAATTCAGTATTCCAACTGGCCACCACGATGTATTATTCATTTCGATAGTTTTATCCGACGATAATAACATTTGACAAAGCCATTGAACAAAATTATTATTAAGATTATTATAAGCTAAACTAAGTTCAACTAAATGTTTTGCATATAACATTAAATAAGTAAATGCATCCTGTATAACTATCGATTGTTGATTATTATTCCAAGTAAGACCAATTCTTTCAAAATGAAATACAGTTAACACAGCTGGTGTATTCAAAGATGAGAAAAATTGTTTAAGATGAATTGGACGAATACGAATATTTCGAAGACGTACATCAGATATATGATGTAAAAATGTTTGACACCACGTATATTGATCAAATATCGTACATTCGAGAATAGATGAAAGCTCGAGACGATGGAGTTTTGACATTATATTACGTGATAATTTATATAATAGACGAATATGAATATATTGCATATGACGTCTAAGAAAAAACGATTTTGGTCATGCTAATACATCGAAAATTTTCCTCTGGATTTACTCGCGCCAGATAAATTGTTCTAGAGAAGAATTTTGTATAAATTCAGCTTGTTCAACATCTGATAAATGAATACCATTGGTTAATAATGAAAACATTTTAATTGTATCTAATCTTAAGTGTTTAAGATTGATATTTATATTTTTATGATTAATTTTAGTTTGAAATAAATGAAGAAGAAAACCAATAGAACCATGTATTAATGAAATACTTGTTAGATTCAACGATTGCAGTTGTGATCGATTACATAGAGTAAATAGAGTTGTTTCAAGTTGAGATGAATAAATCGCAAAATTAACTAAAGTTAAATGATGAATTTGATTCATACCTTTATGAAGAAAATTTCTTCTCAGGAGTTATGTAATTGAAACAGTTTTTTTTTCAAGTTACCTAATAAAGCAACAGCAATCATTTCAATTGTTTCAAACGATGAAACATAATAGATGGAAAGATTTGTTAATGAATTTGTTTGATATTGTGGAGTTAAATGAACTAATAGATATTTTTCTTTGCTATCTTCAATTACTTGTTGTTTTCTTGTGGAATTCGATGTTTCTGAAGCTGGAACAACAATAGTTGTTGTTTGCTGTCGAAATAAATTACTATCACTCGACGAAATGGGTTCTGCTATAAGATTTGTCACTGGTTGTATTCTTGTAACAGATTGTTCAGATGTCGAGATATGTCGAATGGGTGTTAGTATAGATCGACGATTTGAATATTGTTGCAAATTTCGAGATCGATTTAAATAAGGAAGTAGACGCTCATACGGTTCGATTGTTGGTCTACAATAATAGATTATTAGTAAAAGAATTTAAGATAATCGTTTCTTCGTGAAGATCAAACCTGCTATGATCAGATAATGAAGTAAGATGACTTGATTCAATAATTGGCATATCTGCTTGAATAGGATCATCCGATGGTAGATGTTGTTGTAAAGTTGATTGTGAAAAATGATTTTCAATAGCTAATGTTGACAGAACATCTAATGAATCATGTGAACTACGAATGGATTCAGATATGACAGCATGTGTTGTATCGGTTGAGTTGCTATCTTCGTATTCGATTAAATGATCATCATTTGATTCGAACCGATGTAGATTAGTAGAATTTTCTTGAAGTGAATGTATTTCTACTTGTAGACATTGTTGTCTCTGGCGATGAGGTAAAATAAAATTTTGTGTAAATAAATTCGATGGTTTATTATCATTTTCATTGCTTGTTGATAAATAAGATAATGAATATGAACGTGGATAGATTAATAATGGCGAGAGAATATTCAATAAACAATAGGATGGAAATTTTAAAACAATATTCGTAATATGACCTCGTGTTAAAATATCTAAAATAAATTTCATTCCATGATAATCACTTTCAGTTGGATAACCACTTAAGACAATATCGGTGACATTTTCTGTAAAACATTCCATTAATAAAGGATCAATTTTTGTTAAATTCCAAACATTTGGTACAAGAATAAAACTGAAAAAGCAAATTCAATGTATATTTTCTATTCTAGTTCATCAATACCGTTTGATATATTTATTCCATTGATGATTCCAAATAATGGCAAGACTTTGATTATCATCTGATAGTCGTCTTTTAGAACAATAGATAATTGAATCTCTTGTTAGATTATATTTTATGTGTTCAATAAATGATAAATTAACAATTGATTTCGATATATTTATTTGTGATATATGTATATAAATACCTAACTGTAAAATTTGTGTATCATGAAAAAGATATTCGAAATAGAGACGTTTATAAGGAATATCGAATATGGATTCGTATGAATCTTTATCATCGCGTGATATGGACCAAATTAATTCGAAATGACGACGCCAAAGGTCATTTGTTTGAATGTGTCGTATTCGATAGATAAAATCGAAACGTTCGAGTTCATATGGAGATAAATATGGAAGTATGTCACGTAAACATGAGATAGGCAATTGTTTTAAATTATTTCGATTTAAACAAGAACTTTTTAATACATTTCTAAGACATGTATCATAGAGTGTAACAACAGGCATTATTAAAAACACTGACTCACTGTTTTCTTAGAAGGTAATATTCAATTTACAAAACACAAAGACTATTCAATACAAAAAAAAATAATAATTCAAAAGCGCTTTTTATTTTCTGTTTTTGTTTTGCTTCTATAGAAAGGAAAAGTTTTCAATCATGTGTCGATATAAAATGTCTCCGATTTGTTTACATACGACAAAACTTGTGATAAATGTATGCATTTTTATGTTATTGATCTACATCAGAGCGGAATGAATCTCTCAACAACATAATATCTAGCATGGCATAACCGTCAGAGTTGATAGTAGTTTCATGCTGACGCTATGGTGTCAAGGATCATCGTAGGCATGTGATAGAAAACAACAATAAAATGGCAAATACAATCATAGGATACTAGCAGAAAAGCACTCGTCTGACTGAGTGTCTGTCTACTTGTATAGTCTTGTGTATCTTAGGAAATTAACGTTATATACACAAGAGGTCTCTGCAATAGGATATTAGCGATAGTAGGCGCACTAAAATTGGTCCCTTAAGGGAATAACGGTAGAGCAACAGAACAGCCTTGACCAATCATTATTGTTGAAAAGAATAAGAATAGAACAGAACAGTTAGGAGAAGAAAAGGAGCGAAAAGAAAAAGATATCGGTCGTACGTTTATATGTGCGTATAAACAAGGACATAGAGAAGCGTACGTCTTGTTAATCGTGATTATTATTTTTCTTTATTCATATACATCCACTCGTACCCATCTACCCTCTTTCTCTCTTGTACGTTTTTAAGAAGGTGAAATGTAAGTCAGCCTCATCGTATTGTAAAGCGAATGCAGAATAAAAAATTATTTTCTCTCCTAGAACCAATGGTTGCCTCGTTAGATTATGGATATTTGTCAACACCAACTGGCCTACTAAACATAGCCGAAATCGTATGTCGAGTTTCATTGCATGTTAATTTTTATAAAGAAGAAAAAAACCGAGAATAGCTATGTTTCGGTTCAATGATCGTAACTTTTTTTTTTTTGTATAAAGATTTGAATGTTCATCAATCGAGAACATAAGAATAGAAATGTTTATTTTCATCCGTCTATGATGTAATATATAGATCAATAAACAAAGATGTAAACAAACAGTCAATAAAAATTATGTTTGATTTTTAGCGATTGATGAAGTAAATTGCTCACTCAATTAATTAATAATGTGAATAGAGCTGATATGTTTCTAAACATTTTGAAAATTGAACACGATTTAATAGCTTTTGGGGAAAACTATAATAAATTGAATTGAATACGAAGACAAAAAAGAACATTTAGTTATTACCGTTCATGATCGATAACTAATGACACTCAGATGGATTACCTTGATGTCACACTCTACGTGAATAATTGATTATTTTCTTTCTCAGGTTATATTAATTGGTGCACTCATTAGTGTTGCATTTACATCTCCATTATATTGTGAATTAGTCGATAACTTGAAATGGATATATCCCGATTTAAATACCTTAGCCGTTCGACATGTATTTCAAGTATTTACTATTCTTTGTTTAACTGTAACGATCATTATTCTTCTTGCACATTTATATGGAATACGTTATTCAGGCAAAACTTTTGCTTATTTAAATCAAACTGTAAGAAAAAAAAAGATTTAATTTATTGTTTTTTTACTGTTTGTATTTCTCTAGTGTTTAATCGCTAATGTCATTATGGCATTGATGATGCTATCAATTGGTATATGTGCTGCATTATGGGAAGATAAATTAAGACGAACACCAGGAATAATTAGACGTGGATATTTTTCAAATAGGTATCAAATTGTTTTCAATGAAGAAACACATCCGAGACCTGGAGCTGCTGCAGCTGCAGCCGTAAGTTCATTAACGTACAAAAATGAAATCCATTATTCCATTATGAAAACATCTGCTTCTAGGCGTTTGCTCTTCTAGCTGGTATACTTTTTATAATCGAAGCTTGCACTCGACCGATGCTAAGTACTGGTGTAACACGTCTACCAACACACTCATCAGATCGACCTACTTACACAGTTTCAACCAGTACCCAACGTCCATCAAATAATAATCCAACTAGTGGCGAACGTATAATCCCTATTGAAACAACAAAATCACAAAATCGAGTTTAATTTACATATCCCGGCTTTTATGTATGTGTGTGTGTGTGTGTTGAACTTTTGTCTTCTTGATTATTTTAACTGCATGTAGTTTTATCTTTTAATTTTTTTTCTACGCGCATTTTCATTTTAAGAAAATTTCTCATTTCTAATTATGGTTCGTATTTCATCAAAGAAATCCTCATGTACATCACAGCCATCAATTGAAATAAATTCAACTACGAACGATCAATCATCATCAAAAATTCTTAATGTTGTACGACAAGCATTACTCAATGCTGCTGAAGAACTTGTTTCTCAGCAGCAACAGCAGCAACAACAACTTAATGAAAATCAATTGGATAATACACTTCCATTTCATACATTAGATATTCAGAATAGTGATTCAAATAATTCTTCACCACGAAATGGAAATAGAATAAAAAAGAAAAAACTTGTGGAGAAAAAACTTGCATGTAAAAAGAAAAAAGTTCTAAAAAACAAACGACGGAAATAAAATTTCGATTGTATTTTCGAATATACGAATTTTATTTGATGAATAAAAAAGTTATCAAGAAAAAAAGAAAGTAAAGATTTTGTCTGCCATTCCATCAAAGTAATTCGGCAAGAATTTTGTGGAAGTACAGTTGAGTTAGTTGGTAAAATGTGTTCATCTTTACGCGATAGAATATTCCTTTCATTAATACATCGGAGGTTATAGAGAAATAAGCCTGATAAAAGCTTTTTTTTTTCTTTTTATTAAAATTTACTTTTAACTCTTCTCTCTCTTTAGTTCACGAGTTTCAAGTGTTGGAGTTACTTAGAAACAGCTATTTTATCGTTGAGAGCTATTTCATTTTCTTTTAGGCCCTTTTCATCTATCATAAATTTGCAAGTCAAATATATAGGAGCATCAGACATAGTTCTACTCTTGTATCATTATATATTATTTTTATCCTGCTTGCAAATCATTCTAAAAATCTTTTTTTCTTCTTTGAATTTAATCTCTGTTGGCATAGATTGTTTATTAGAAATCTCAAACAAGAATTCATATTTTGGGTGTAAATCTCTTGTCGAGGGCGTGAGCGTGGGCATAGAAAACAAAACTCACACTCACGTCCACCTTCAGATCCATCAACAGTCATATGCCAGTCACCCGCACACCAACGCAAATAAAATTTCTATTGTATTTTCGAATATACGAATTTTATTTGATGAATAAAAAAAAAATATCAAGAAAAGAAAAAGAGAAAGTAAAGATTTTTTCTGTCATTTCATCAAAGTAATTCGTTAAGAATTTTGTGGAAGTATGGCTGGATTAGGTGGTAAAATATGTCCACCTTTACGTGATAGAATAACTATTTCAGCTTTTAATGCTTCTATTTCTTGTGCTTGTAATTGAACAAGAGTACATAGACGATCGAATTCTTCGACACTTTGTTTTGATGGACCTGTAAATTCATCAGCCTAAAGAAAAACAAAATTTCAGTTTATGACGAAAACAATAATCAATTGAACAAATAGAAAATACTAACAGCTTTCGTTTTGCGTGAGATCAGTTGTTCATCGAGAAGACGTCTTTCATCAACAATATCAGTTAGTTCATCAAGACGTTTTGTATTCGTTTTTAATAAATCAATTGTATCGTCATTTTCTTCGATTTTACGAAGCTAAAATAAAAATTTGAATAGATTTCTTAAATATCATCGGATGTCCAAAGTCTTCGTGCGTAGTCAATATTATTCCTTAGATTAATACATCGGAACTATTTCATTTTCTTTCAGGTCTTTATAGAGGAGTAGCAGACACGGTTCTACTCGCGTATTATTTTTATTCTTTGAATTGAATCTCTGTTGACATAGATAGTTTTATAGAAATTTCAAACACGAATTCATTTTTTTCTATCTGTATGAAAAACGAAACGATTATGAACTGTCTAAATGTAAACCCTAAGTTGTTCAATCAATCATTATATACCTCATATTGTGTCATTGTATTGTAATATTCATCACCAGCATCGTCAAGTCGTTGCTTAAGTTCTTCAATTTGTAGATTAACAATGGCTCCTTCTAGTTTTTCTAATTGAACTAATTTGCCGAATTTCTCTGCCATTAATTTATTACATTCATCAGTTAAACGTTTTATAACTTGAGCAGCATGTTTTACTTCATGTGACAAATCTTTTCGTTCTTGTTTTCGATTTCTAAAAATATTTCAATGAAAGAAAAACCGAAATAAAATATGTTGAGCTTTGCTTTTTATTGCATATATTTACACATATCGTTCTTTTTCTCGTTTGATTTCTGCTCTCACATCCACAATACGACTTGTTAAGCCTGATTTATTGATCCTATTAAATATTAATGCGTCCGATAAATCATCTGGTAAATGAGTTGAACGATCATAACGAATTTGATGAGAGCGAATGCCAGTAGCAACATTAATATCATTGATCTTTCTTTGTTTCTTTTTCTATAGGCATAAAAAATAATTGAATGATAGTAAATGATTCGTCCTGTTTTCAGTTACTTGGAAGTCAATCAAATCAGCATGTTTTGCTTTCAATTCAGCATCAACTTTATTTGCGTAAACTTGTGTTTGTCCAAGTGTTTGTTGTAACGCTTGTAGAACTGTTTTTTCATCTGCTATGGCTTCATCTAGAATAAAGTAATGATGTTAGATTGTGATGATAAAATAAATGAATTCAAGATTTTTACCAAGATCAAGCCGTTTTTCACGTAAAGCAACAATATCATCATACAGCTTTTGATCAAGATTTGGCGGACAAATATCAACATCAAGTTGTCGTGTTGTATCTTCATTGGCTACTTGATCTTCATCTTCATCATCTTCAAGTTCCCAATCTTCATCTTCATCAAAATCTTGAGACATATCGTCAGCATCTATTTAAAAAAATAAAACTAAAATCTGTACATTTTTTTTTAAAGATGCGACAGTATGTAGTATTTTTCTTGTAACTTATTTTTCATATTTGGATTGAAACTAATCGACCTATTGTTACATAGCATAATAATATTCTCACCAATAGTATATTTTTACTAGACAAGAAGCAACTTTATTTCTTAAATTTTCTGGAAGGTTAGCCCAGGCTAATCGAACAGCATTTTCATTCATGCTAACACATGACATCTGAGTATGGAGAACGATTCTCAGGCACCAATCATCAATACATACCGTCAGCTTCTTCTCCTTCAACACGTTTCTTTCGCTTTATTTTTTTGTTCAAAACTCGAAGTAGATAGTTGTAGAATTTATGTTCTTTTGATACCATTTCATCATAACGTCCATAGATATGTTTCATTCGTTCATCTAAACTATCAATATCTTTCTTTTTAGCATCGATTTTTCCAAGGAATTCATTGATCTAGAATTTGCAAAACAACAATTGGTTTTATTACCGAAAAATTTAATTTTACCCTCGTTTGTTCATTATCATATCGTTTTTGAGCTTCTGCTAGTTTACTCTCTAAATCGTTTTCTGTTCTTTCAAATTCTTTCATTAACATTAATTCTTCATAGAATGTAACACATCGAAGATCAGTTTCTTTAGCTCGTAATGTTTTAATTATTTTAAGATAATACAACAAGCAAACATCATTATCAAATCGATGCATTGTTTCTTGAACATTTTCAAGTATTCTATCACGTTCGAAAAAAGATCTAAAAACAGCAAAATAAAAAATTTATATTTTTTAATTTTAGCTAACTAACCGATAGGCAAACGGATTTGATTTTGAATTTTCCTGATTTTGAATTTCTCGTAGAACACTAGCTGGCGTAGGATTACTGATGGCTTCATTCGAACGATCTTTATTAATAGCATGGGATGGTAATGGTTCTTTTAAATTCACAGACCAACGAAGATCAATCGCACGTTTTAAGGATGACGCTTGCCGAGTATTAGAACTTGAAGAGTCTTCTTCAGGCTTGGTTAAATCGCCATTGCGTTGTTCATGTTCTTCACGAAATGCTTGAATTTCTTCATTAGTAAATTGAAAACGACTAAAAATAATATGCTTCTATGAAGAGAAGGATATTTTGTTGTATTCCTAAATTTTACCCTTCGTCTCCATCTTGAACAGGTGGTAATAGTGGAATATTGAATAGTTCTTGATGATTGGATTGATTTTGACCAAGATTTTTTAATCTTTTCAGTTCGTTATTGATTTGTTCGGCTAGAGTACGTTTACGTTGAATAAGATTCAAAACACGTTTGTTAAATTCTCGTTTATAAGTGTATGTCTAAACATAAATATGCTTGCAAGTTGTTTCTTTTCTATTCTTCAAAAGAAGCTATATCAGTGGTGAAAAGCGCTTTTTTCTTTTGATAGGAATTTCTGTAGAATTACCGTATATCTCAATTTCATGATTCGATCAAGTGCGCGTAGAACAGTAAGCCGTTGTTCAAGTGGTACAACAAAATCGGCTGCTGATTTCAAGAAATAATTTCCCATATTCTCTCTTGCATAACGAATACTATCAACTTCAGTTGGATCATCAAAGCCTTCTGGTTTTTTCTTCTGATAAAGTATTGCCCACTGAAACAAAGATATTCAAAAAAAAAATATATGTCAATCTAATTCACATTGGCAAAAAAAATGTCATTTTTAAAAACCTCTTCTTTTCGTTTTTGTCGTCGTTTCGCACGTTCTTCCATTTTACGAAGTAAACGTTCTACGCGCATTGCTTTAGCACCTTTCAATTTTGTTGTTGACGTTTTCGTATCGGTACTGCGTGCTTCTCTGTTTTCACCAGCTCTTTCGTCTATTGAAAAATAAAATAAAATCATCATGAAAAATTCTGCTTTCACTTCATTACCGGACACATCAACAGTTTCTTTTCTTTTTCCTTTATCCATTAAAGCAGTTTTTTGTCGTTCAATTTCTTCTTGCATTTCATAGAAATCCTGTGGTAATTCTAAATGAAATAGAATTAAAAGCTTTATAATAACAAATATCGAAATATTCTTCTTACCAATAGTACGAAATGTACTAACTTCCCATTGACCATCAAAACTTTTAACAGAAACAACATCTTGGACAACAGGATCGATAAACCTGAAATAGAAAAATTGATTTCAATAAAAATCAATAATGAAAGTATTTTCTACCATTGTTCTAATTTTCTTAATGCAATATTACAACGTTCAGATTCCCATGCTAATTCTTTAATAGATAAATCAACTTTATCTTGAAGTTCAGCAAGAAAATTTTCTCGAATATGTTGATCAAGAATAAAATCCTAAAGATAAATTTCGTCTTATTGACTTTACCATCTAATCTAATTACTTGACGAGCAATTTTTAGATCAGTAGGCAGTTGATCATTTTCCATTAATAATTTTCTAAACTTTCCTCTTAAACCTTCAATTCTTTGTCGCATTTCATTTTTTAATCCTTCTGCTGTTTTTTTCATTTTATCTTGTTCAGCCTTTTGTTTTTCTTCTTCGATCGAGTAATGATTTGGTTCAGTTATATCTTGTGCTTCAATTTCACCCTAAATAAATTCAATATAAATTCATACAATAACAAAAAACAAATTCCTTTCTATCTACCGCAAATGCTGGCATTTTAGGTGATTCCGATGATTGTTGAAGAATATCTAAATCTCCTTTTACTACATAACCAAATATATTTCCATCGGCGCCACCAGATAATGCAAAACGATTATCAAATGATGTAACTAGATTAGTTACCGTTCCATATTCACTATCATGAGCTCCTTCCGTCCAAAAATCATTCAGTGATTCAAATACTTCTGTACCACAGTATGGATAAATACGTATGAAACCATTTTTTAAACCAACAAAAATGCAATTTAACTTTTCTCTATCAAAAGAAAAATACGCCAAAAGGAATTTTTAAAAACAAAAGGCAATAAACTAAATGACCTAATGAGAATACTTGTTAATGGAATATCATCACCATATGCTAGATCAGTTTCGGGTACAGGTAAAGTACTTAACACAACATCTTGTCGTTCTGAATTATATTGAAAACGATCGTCTTTATTTCCAAATTGACAATGATATAAATATCCAGCATCGTAGTCATCCTAAAATTTTAAAATATAATAAAAAATGAAAAAATCAACGATGAAACTAACCATAGAAAGCCAAAATGTATCTGGAGATGTGTACACTGCAAATAAGGCAGCACTAGGTTTTTCAGGTATATATGGTTTCCAATCGTCTTCTTTCTTTTCTTCTTCTTCCTCTTGTTCAGCTGGTTTTTCGCCTTCTGCAAAGAAACAAAAATACTTCTTTCTTTTTATACATTCGAATTTAAAAAAAAAGATATACATATATATACATGTATGCGGTCAAAATTTTAAATTGTGGAATTTATTTTTATCAATGTTTTACCATATTGCGAGTTCATGTCGATCCACATAGCCTCAGCTTCAATCCAAAGTGCGAACTACAACGATGTGCCTACTAGGAAAGATATTGCTATCCGACACTTAGTTGCTAACAATGCTCTTATTTAGATACTAGTCAAATAGCTTTCAATGGGGAGTATGGTCATCATCACATCACATATTGAGTATATCGGTAATCTTGAACGTTCATAATTTGAGTACATCAGCAACTCTATTTACCTTTGTCTTTCTTTTCAATACCACGTAGTCGTCTTTCTTCCTCTAATTTTCTTTGTCGCTCTTCTTCTTCTTTTCGTTTTCGTTCGAGTTCTTCTTCATGCTTAAAACAAAAACATGCTCATTATTTACAAACATCAATGAATTTACATTTTAAAATATTCTTACTCGTAATCGAGACTTTATACTTCGAAAACGAAATATTCTCACAGGTAATTGTGTTTCAATCAAATACGATGTTGATGTATCGAATGTAATACCTTTTGGTCCTTCATATTCATATACAATACCATTTTTCAAACAAACAAGAAGACGAGTTTTATTCTAAGCATTAAAATAAAAAATAATTCTATGATTTTCTCTTTATTCAAACTCACATATTGCGCTGGTGTCCATGTCATAAACGTGATTTCTTCTTTTGCATTGACAAAACCAATTGGAATTAAACCTTTGGGTGTATAATTAAAGAAAAACACTGTTCCATCCGCACTCTAATGACAAATAAATTTTCAATTTGATAAAAAAAAATAATAATAACGAACTCCTGTAGCTATCCATTGATTTTGAACTTCTACAGTAATAAATGTAACTGGTTTTGTATGTGGTTTAAGAGCTTGTATCATTCGGAAATCGAATTCATATTTCTTTTCTGTTCCGGTTGGTTTAATACCCGAACGAAGTTTTAAATATCGTAAAACACCGTCAGAAAATCCAACTAATATTCCATCGGATTTTTCATCAAACTATAAAATAGAAAATAGCATCACAAATAATCGTATAATTTATAGCCTACAGCAGTTGGTAACCATTTTAAACTTGTAACTTGTGTACCAAATGTCTTTTGAGCCAATACATCTTGTGTAGGAATATTATAAACTCGAATAGCTTTAGAAGAAAAAAAACACTATTGAAGATATAAATGAAACAATATTGGTTCATACAATTTCCAGCCGAACAAGCAAATATGTGATAAACCGATGAAACATCTAGGCCAGTTATAACTCCTGATGTAAACGAAAGAAGTAATTCAGGATCAGCACTATTTTTTGAAAATGTTAAATCTATTTTCCATATATTTCCTTTTGCATCCTATTATTTATAAATCAACAATAAAAAACAGTAGGATAAGAGTTTCTATTTACTTGAGCAAACCAAAGACTCATGTCATCAGAAATACCTCGTTTGATACCCATCAATCGACTGTCTGGTCCTACTTTAAGTTCATTCAATGGTTCTATTTCCATTTTTGATCCTTCATCAATTGCTTCAGCTGTATCGATAGTTTCAAAATCCCAAACACGTACATAACCATCTTCACCAACAGTAAATACATCACTTTCATTTAAGAGTACTTGCTGTATTGGACCATGATGACAAGGTTTGCCTTTTTTACGACAAACTTCTATTTGAATTAATCCACCATCCCATAGTAACATGTTGCCCCATTCGGTACCGGAAATAACCTGAAATTTAAATGAGTGAAATTGATAATGCCAAGAAATTCTCTGCATACTTTTCCATCGGGTAATTCACGATAACCTTCAATATCAGAAATTTCGGTTCGACCAAATCGACCTAATTCACCTTGTAATTTCAAACCAGTGAATGTTCGAGCCATTTTCCAAAATCTATTCGAATTTTTCTTAAATTTGAAAGAAGTGATTGTGATCGTTATTCTTACTTGATATGACCAATACCAGATGTAGTTAAATGTCCTTTGAGATCTTTTGAGAATGATACTTTAAAAACTTCTTGTGATGATGCTTTGCTGCGTAATAGAATTTTTTCATCACGCCAATCCCATATTGTTAACATATAATCTGGACTCGAACCAAGTGAAGCGAGTAAATCACCATCATTACTAAAAATAATACAATGTGTCTTTTATTTTTTTTTCGCATATTATTTAATTTACTTAAAATCAAGATAAGCATAAGAACGTTCTGTACCAGCTTTTAATATTCGATAAGGTTTCAATGATGGATATTCATATATAACTATGTTTGGTATGTGACCTTTTTCACCAATAGCAAAATAGTGTCGACTTGGATGAACCTGTTGTTTTTCGAAATAGAAAAATGATATATAACGAATTCGGTTTTGACTCTTTTTTTCTTACGATTAATGCTCCTATACTGTATCCACCAGTTGTTCGAATATATTTATGTTGTCCACTGGGTAGATCAATAAGTTCAACAACACTGCCAGCAACAAACATGATTGTTTTATTATCCAATATATGTAAATTTCCACGTTTATTACAATCATAAGCAAATGATCGACTAGTAAAAGAAGAAAAGGAACTCGAGTGAAATATTCTATACGTAGTTCTATGATGATTGTTTTGTGTAGAAATTTCCTCAGGTCGATGTTTTATTATTTTTTAATAAAGAATATCTCTCATTGATTGAATCAAATAGTGTAAATATTTTCATTAAAACTTACAACATCGATAATGTATTTTCAGGAAATATCTTGCCATTAGTACTAATTGGTTTCGCAGTAATTCTTTCTGGATCATAATAGAAAGTATCAGGAAGTCTTGGTGGACCATTAGGGTCCAATTTTAGAATAACATCATCGTCATCATTATCAGTAACTTCTGTAGTCTCTTCTTGTTGAGTATCCTGTTTTTCATTTTCTGTTGTTTGGTTTTCGCCTTCGCCTTCTCCTTCTTCTTCTTGTTCTTGTTCTTGTTCTTGATCTGGTTTCTGACTTTCCTGAGCTGATTCCGTTAGTGTTAGTGCAGTAGTTGAATCAAATGTAACTAATCAAAGGAAATAAAATTGCATTTAGAAACAAAACAAAAACGAAAGAAGAGCTATTTACAAGTGTCAGTTTCAGAGTTTAAAACTTCTTGAGTTTGTGAATCGGGGCGAACTATAAAAATAATATTTTGCAGTAATAAAAAAAACATTTACTACCACTTATTTATTTACTTTGATTATCAACTGGACCTTCATCCATTGCTGATAAAGGTTGTTGAGCTACAAAATCATAGAAAAATAATTTAGAACTAAAACAATATGATATGTATTAGTACTTGTTTCAGATTCATCCGCTGGTGTTTCTCTCGGTGATCCTTCTCTCGACATAGTTTAATCTAAAAAACTATTGAAATGTTCTAAACCATTTTTGTAGTAAGTTAAAATATGTTGCTTAGCATTACATTTCTAAGCGACGATCAATAAACAGATGTCGTTGGTAAACTCACAAGCATAATTTTCATTGGCTGTTCCGATATTGGGAAAGCAGAACGATCGATCGGTTGATACTAAAATAAACAAATATCTGACCTCATTACAAAACACGTCTTACATATTTTTTTTCTGCCTGATTATTGAAAATGTCAAGTACGGTTGATGTAACACCGAATATTTCGGACGCCTTATTGAATGATATATCACAAAAACAACAGCAGCCATTAACTGTTCGAGAAAAAATTGTAAATTTATTTCAAGAATTAGAAATAACACGAGATGAACAAAGACGAATCAATACGGAACTAGAAAAAGAAGTTCAATCTCGTATTGAAGCAGAAGCTGAAGCAGCTCATCTACGTCGACAAGTACAATTAGTCGAAGTTAATCTTGATAATGCAACGGCTCGTGTTAATAATGTAACAACACAGTTAATTGAAGTTTTAAAAGTTTCTGAAGCAGCACGACAGTATGATTTTATTGCTTTATTATTTATTTTGTTGAAATTTAAAATAATTAATTTTAGTGTTTGTACAAATCTTGAAAATAAATTAACAACTGTCAAAGATAAAGAAATCGATCTTGATGATGAATTAAGAAAAGCAAAAGAATGTAGTATTGAAACTGATAAACGTTTTCAAGAGGTAAAATTTTTAGATTTTTCTTTTAATTTCATTAACAAAAAATTCTATTTTATAGACAACAAATAAACTAAATGAACTACAAGAACGATATGAGCTTGCTGAACGTCGATCGGCAATGGGTGATCAGTAAGTTTAAATGAATAATCGATCGTAAAATATTTGAAATCGCAAATTATAGACGAATTGTATCACTGGAAAAAGATATTCGACATGCATATGTACAAATGAAATCATTACTTCAAGCAGAAGAAAAAGTCAGGATTACTTTATGTTTATATTGATGTACATTTTAAGTTTTAGGCGCAGGCAACAGAAGAAAAATATCGGAAAAATATTGATGATTTACAATCACGGCTTAAATCAGTATGAACTTTTAAATTCAAAAAATATTGTATTGTTGCTTTTTTTTACTCTAGGCTCAACAACGAACCGACGAAGCTGAAGGCGATGTTGGAAAATTACAAATAAAAGTTGATAAAGTTAAAGGTATTTTCTCGTTAAAGTATAAACAAAAAAAAGTTTATCGGTATTTTAATTTATAGAAAAATTGGCTGACGAACGAAATAAATGTCATCAATTACAAAAAATGATGGCTGAATCATCGGCACCATAGACAAGCCAAATTTGTATTTGTTTTTTTTCTTCCGTTTTTTTTGCTGTGCAATATAATTCAACTCATTATTTTCTACTCTTATTGTTAGTCTTAAAATGCGGACAAACGTTGTTCTGTTTTCCTTACACCTTTCTTCGTTTTTGCTTTGTGTGCTGTGGACATGTCGTGCAATTCACTCTCTTTTGTTTTTGTTGTTATCATTATCGCTATTATCATTATAACTACTACTACTACTACTACTACTACTACTACTAGTGCTGCTTTTGTCTTCATTCGACTTACACACAGAGCATCACACTCGTTTTCTTTTTGTGTTTCTTATAACCATTCAGTGTGTGTGATTGTGTTCATAGCTCTATTACAGAAACAGATAAATAAAGAGAATTATCATTCTTATGGATTCATAACGAATAGCGAATGAATAAAATATTTCTATGTATGTCTTATATCGGAAGTGTCTACTAAAGTTATTACAAGCAAAGAAATATGATTATGATCGATAGAGAAATATCATTATTGGTTATTTTATTAAAAACCCTTGAATATTTTCTTTCTCTTCTTCATGAAAACAAGATACACAATCGAGATGTTCATCATAGTAAACTAACATCAAGTCTATGATGAATAGTCTTTTTTTTATGATAGGTGCTTTCGATACACTTGATGTTTTACATATTATTCGCTAGATAGAAATTCAACGCTAAGTCGTCCCATCCTTGAAATATTCAAAATATGTCGACTTATAGTTTTCTATGATTTGTAAATTTTCTTGAATATTCTGAAATCATAGAAAGTTCTTGAAGGCCACTGTGTTCTCGTGAGTATGTTTACATCCTTTTTCACGAATACTCAAGCTTATATTTCTATGCAAATATCTTGATTAACTCTAACAGGAAATACATAACTAGAAAACAAACACATTTAGTATTCTCGAATAATTGACACATGTAATTATTCTTAAAGAAGAACTGTTGTAATATATGATCAGGCATGTAACTTATAAATGATATTGACGTTAACGTTTTTTTTTCCCAAGCAATTGATGCTGTAATCAAATCAACTTGTCAAAGTTCTCTTAAATAATAAAGAAATACATCAATATTCAAATTATTTGACATTGAAAAAAAAAAGCCAATTGATTATGAAATATAAATTCAATGAATCGTAGATAGATCTGATGTGTCTAACAGTTGTTCCTATCAATTCGTTAATGACATCTCGGTCAGAATTGAACATCATTCATTAGTAAACATTTCGGAGCTAGAAGATAAACCGAATGATAGCAAACTTTTATTCGACAACAAGGTTCCAATAAATAAAATGAAATAAAAACATTCTAAAGCTTCGTCTTTATTTTCGTCATTCGACTATTATAGAACATCAAAAAAGAGAGGGAAAACACTTTTTGTTGATTGCTTTTTCGTATTTTGATTTGTTTTATTGTCAACAGGTTTAGTTGATGGATTATTTTGCTGGCTTTGATTTCTTGGAGCCGGAGCTGATGCCGGCGCATTTGCAGAACGATGCACTGACATGGTTGTTGGTGTACGAGATAATGCAACGTTTGAGCGAATATTCAATGCTGAGGAATTTATGGTATTATTATTTCTAGCAGAACGTAGAAGAAGATATTGATTTTGTTGATAAATGATAGGAGATGTTGGACGTGGTAAAGCTAAATGTAAATGACGAATAGAAGTATTTACTAGATGATTAACACCATCACCAAAATTTTGAGCATTGGGATATTTTCGTTGTGATAAGAGAAAAAATGCTTCAATAAATGCAGCAAATGGTAATCCTAGAACAAATAAATATATATATATATTCGATATCAATCATAGAAAAGTATCATGTTAAGCGAAGAATTCTACTAAATATTTTATCAAGAAGAGATGCAGGAAATATCATTTTATTTTTCTACCTGTTAAAGTTGTTCGTAAAACAAATTGCTGCCATTTTTTAAGTATTTGATAGTAAAGTATATCGATTGTCGGTGCTGTTATTGATTCATTCATAATACCACATACACTAAAATAAAAATCTAGACGTCGATTTGAAAATATTTTTAATTTACTTAGCAAAATGACGAAATTGTCCACCAGTCATTGTTTTAAATCCTAATGTAACAACGAGTTGAATGTAAATATAAGCTATATTATCAACTAACAATAAATGTCGATATTTTGTGCTATGTTCTACTGGGAAAATCATTTTTAATGTATTGATTGATTTCAGCATAGTTGCATCTGTTGTTCGCGGACGATGTGATGCAGATCTCGTTGAAGATTGTTTTATATTTGTTAATACAACAGTTTGACTTACTGCTGTTGTCGTCACGGGTGAACCATTTTCATCATCATCATCAATAGAATAATTTAATTGTTTTGTTCGTCTCATGATTTTTCTTGCCGACCCTATTGGCTGACTATGATTATTATTATTATTATTATTATTATTGGAAAATGTATATGGCGTAAAATCTTCATGTGATAGAGATCCAATAATAGAATGTGTTGGATAAGCATGATTAAATCTTTTTTGTTCATGTTGCTGTTGTTCTTGTTGTTGGCGAACAAATTCTTTCGCTATGCTTTCCAATGGTCGCGAAAAAAATGGATTTAATTTCATATCAAAACGAGTTTTTCGTGCACTTTTCAATTTTTCACTTCGTTCTTCGAGACGTCGTTGAGCAACTTTTTCAACGCGTTGAGCCATGATTTCCTCGTTGGCTTGAATTTTAGCATGACGTGTACTTAATTATATTATATTTAGTTAATTAATCTTGAAGGAAATAAAAAAAGAGATTATCAATATTCTTACATTGTATCTAACTTCTTCTTCGGTAAAGCCAATTTGAGAGTTTCGAAAACTAACGGTCGTTTAATTTCTTCATCGATTGGACTTGACTGGTAAATTATTTTTCCTATGCATCGACAAGATTAAACATCTATTACAATCAGATTTTATAGTCCCATTCAATACAAAAATACTCGATCCGAAAACTCCATGATCCTAAAGCTAAAGGCATAAGATTTTCTTAATTTTACCTGCTTCATTTTTATCGAAATCAATTCGAAGTGAAGGATTTGAATTGACTTCAAGTAAAATTGGTTTTAGATGATGATTTAGTATTATATCAAAACCAATTATCTAAATCGAAAAAAAAAAGAATATATTTTGGATCTATCAAATTTGATTTTTATGTTACCTGAAAACAAGATAGATTTTGTCTTTTTGGCAATGGCAAGTCATACTCATATGCGACACGAAGTTCAGGTAAAATAGCTAATATTGTTTTATTAATCATTTCTACAATTAAATTTTTTGTTCTTTCGACTTTCTCATTACTAAACATTTCACTTAATTGTTTCCAAACAATACTTAATTTACGTTTACTACCGTCGGTTTGTTTATCATCAACCGGATGTTTATAACCAGCGCTACGTTTATTTAAAGAATAATTTGTTAAATGCATATATGTTTCATGAAGATTATCCGTTGTTGGAGCTTTATAATCCACCGTAGCAAAACGAGCAAGTCCTTCATCATAGAGATAAACTTCTAACGGATATAAATTAAGGATAAGAACATAGATACGTAGATCAAATTTAAGACCATTCATTAATAATGGTTGATCGATGTATTCTGAGACAAAGAAAAAACAAATTGAAAGATTAAAATTCTTTGTTTTATGAAATAATAAACCTTGAATAACATGCGGACGATTTGTATTGACAATATGAGATGGGTCTCGAAGTAAATAAATACCTTCACCTTGTGAACCATCTAAATAAGAAATGAATAAATAATTATAGATAAAGAAAATTTTCATTATTAAATTAACCTGACGGTTTAACAATAAATGTAGTTGGTGAACGATTATGTTTTTTATCTAATTGATGTAAATAACGAACGTCATCTTTAAATTGTTGACTTTGTTCCGGAAGAAACCATGTTTTAGGATAAAAATCATATTCATTTGGAAACAACAATCTCATATTGTTTAATGAACGAGTCAAGTGAACTTTACGTAATAGATCACTCATGCCTATACTTCGTAAAAAATATTTCAATTAATAATCGCATAAGAAAATGATAGATAACATACAAGGAAATTTATTAACACGACCTGACGTAAATGGAAAAGTTGTATGGCCTTCATGAAATGAAGCTGAGTGCCAATAAATATCAGAATCAACCGTACTACCGTGTACACACTAGAAGTACAAGAAAAGCGTCAAGACTGAAAAACTTCATTTAACAAATTTTCAAATGCTGATGATTTTTCAGTGATCATTTATTCGCGTAGAAATTTGTTTTTTTTAAATATTTACTTCTTTCCATCCGAGTTCTCGTAAACATAAACGAACAACTGGAAGATTGGAACGAGCTTTACTTGTATCTACTGTTATTAAACTTTTAGCTGTATTATTTTCTTCAGTTTTTGCAACCGATGCCGATGCTCTCATTGGATTTGTTGTCGCCGTCGTCGTTGTATCACCATTAAGAGTTGATTGATTTGTTGGCGATGATAATGGCATGGATGCTTGACTTGGCATAGCACTGGCGTGTTTTGCTCGTCGTGGACTTGCTTTTGATCGTTTGCGCGGAGGAGATTTGATTTTTCTCTTTGCTTTTGTTGCTACTAGCATAATTTGACTTCCTTGCTCAATAAAAACTTTACCAGTCTCCGATTGTTCGTGACCATTATCTTCGCTAATATTGTTATGATTATTCGTATTGTCATCATCTTCTTCTTCATCATCAGATGATAGAACAGAAATATTTGCGCATTTCAATGCTTCATCAATTTCATCTTCATAGATTTTTTCAATAAAATTTTGATATTCAACATCGACTTCTGTTGCAGTCATATCAGGAATTGAAATACTAGGATTAAGTGACATATCTTGATTTAAATTAGTGTCAGCCATGGGATTTATTTGAAAGTCATGCAATGAGTTCGTTTGAAAGCTCCCTGTATTAATAACTGATGCATGGCGTGCCACCCATTTCACACGAGAACGACGTATAGTAGTTGATTGATGTCGATTAAGATGATTTACTGTTTCAGGTGTTATGTCAACTTGTGTTTTCGGTGCGAAGTTGTTCAATTGACTATTTGAATTAACTTTATTTACATATTCTTCATTTGGTTCCGTATGCAGCGGTTTGTTTAGCAGTGTTTGCGATCTTTTAATATGATTATTTTTCGCAGTTACTATTGGATCAGTTAATGAAAGATTTTTTATACTGTCAGATGTTGAATTCATAACAGGCGATGAATTTTTTTTTCAAATCAAAAAAAAAAGAAAACACTTATAAGATATCTTCTGCAGCAAAGTTTACCTTGGCGATATTTAGCACTAATTAGAAGTAAACAAAAAAAAATGTCTTTTGCTAAAAGCTATGCATTTCACTTTAAAGTCTTGATAATTCAAACAAATAATTGTGTAAATAGACGACATATTTTTCTATGCATTACTCACGGTTTGTATTCTTTGAAGAGATGAAGAAGTAGTGAAAAGTAACGTGCTTTTAATATTTTTGCTCTGTGAGTTGATGAAAGACGAATTTTTCTTCATAATAGTGAAAACAATCGGAACAGAAGCACCTTAGCAACATCTGTTCAGTAAAATTGACTTGATGACAACAAGAGAAAATTCGATAACATAGCAAAAAACAAAACACTGATTCGATTAAACTTTGTCTTTTGTAACTTTTCATCTCAATCAATAATTTACTTTTGTTTCAGAATCTAATTGAAGTTTCTCTTTGAAGAAAAAAAGACTAAATGTACTGAATATGTTTTATGATTTAAAGCGCCTTTCAATTATAATCCAATCTGCTACCAGATGAAGATTATCACAAGTTCTCTGCTTCGAATATGCATTAATGTATTTTGTTGCATTCTGTCATCAATTTATTTTCCATTCTCAATTCTAATATTTAGAAAAATCATTCATGTTCTCGTACTAACTGCTTTGAAATTCGTGGCAACCTTAGTTTTTTCTGTAGCAACTGGTTGCGCTTGAATGGAGACTTATTTAATGCTCAACGATTTATTTTTGAGCGAGACTAATTATATGAAAAATAGATAGAAGACCAACTTGCATTAGAAAATGAGAATCATGTTTTTATGTATTATCAAAATATGAGATTGAACTATGAAGTGAAAATATTCAGTAAATATGCAATTTTCTAGAATACACTCGTCGCGTTTTTGAGTAGATATCGAATAAATATAATGTCCTTTTATCTGAAGTTATAAAAAAAACATTCTGTTATCTCGACATTTCTTTTCTTTTTAAATATATATGAGTAGGATAGAATGATTCGAATGCAGCTGTATTCGTTTTTTTTAATAATAAAATCTAGCAAGGCTCACCTGATATCATACATTTGCATAGGATTCACACGGCCGATATAGTACTTTAAATGTACTCATCATTTCGACTGGAAAGTACACAGTTAAATCCTTCTTTAAAAAGAAATATAACACCTGATATTTACTCCCATTTCCTTGAGAATCCGCCTTTAAAAGGCTCTCGCGTATGCCACCAACTACTGTCATTTATTTTCTAATCCTTTTTTCGTTTATTGCGCGAGACTAGCCTCTCAGTTTTTCTTCTTAAAAGTGGACTCCTCTTCTCGTCGACTACTCGTGATTGGCTATGGTAGTGTATCTCAATGTACATTGCCGCTTTTAATCGATTGTTTCCTATTAAAAAAACAAATTCATTCTCTAACAATAATCGATGTCATCGATCAACGGGCACGAATTGAACCATATCATAAAATATATAATCAAATAAACTATCAACAAGAAGAAATTACAGTGAAAAACTATGGAGAAATTCTTGGCAAGTATCTATCCGATGGTGATATTCTTCTTGATCTTGCAGTGAATCTTGAAACAAGATGTCTATTAAAATGGTGTCATGATCATAAGGTGTGCTTCGTTAATACATCTGTTGAATTATGGGATCCATTTGGTGAAGCATACAAAAATGATCCACGTCTATTAACATTATATCATCGACAGATGCAATTAATTCAAATGCAAAATGAGCCAACATGGAATAAAAATGGCGCTACAGCAGTACTGGATCATGGTTGTAATCCAGGACTTGTTTCACATTTTGTTAAACGAGCACTTATTGATATGGCACAATGTGTAGTTAATGATAAGAAGATTTTAATTTCGCCTGGTGAAAAGACTGATTTACAAAAGGCATTGAAAACAAAAAACTACCCTCGATTAGCTTATCTATTAGATATCAAAGCAATACATATATCTGAACGTGACACACAATTAACCAATGATCCAAAAAAAGTGAATGAATTCGTTAATACATGGTCAATTGATGGTCTTGCTGAAGAAGCAGTTGCACCAGCTGAAATGGGATGGGGAACACATGAAAAAATTGTACCTGAAGGAGCCTTTTTTCATGATGAGAAAGAAGGTCCATGCAATCAAATTTGTTTGGCTACAAAAGGAATGAATACTTGGGTAAACTATCTTAACTGTCTTTTGGTTATTTCAATGACGATAATTGTTTTTTTCCTATAAAGGTTCGTTCATGGGTTCCAAGTGGTGAAATTATCGGTATGGTGATAAGACACGGAGAAGCATATGGCATTTCAAAATATCTCACAGTTCATAGTAATGATGAAAATAATAACGCAGCTTTATACAGACCAACTGTTCATTATGCATATTTACCATCGGATTCAACAATAAATTCTTTAGTTGAATTTCGTATGCATAATTATCAATTGCAACCAAAACTTCGTATACTAAATAATGAAATCACTCAAGGTGCTGATGAAGTTGGTGTTCTTTTACTTGGCGGTCGTTATGTAGATGCTTGGTGGACAGGTAGTGTACTTGATATTCATGAAGCACGAAAATTAGCGCCAGGACAAAGTGCAACAACATTACAAGTTGCTATCAGTGTTGTTTCAGCTCTAAATTATTGTATTAAACATCCGAATCAAGGAATATGTTTACCAGATGATCTCGATGTTGATGAAGTTCTTGATATCTCTACTCCATATTTGGGACAATGGGTTTCGAAAGCAGCTGATTGGCCACCAAAAAACGATAAAATTCGAGACGATTGGCAATTTACGTCTTTTCAAGTTGTGGATTAACAAAAGGCTCTTTTTGTTTATTTTTAAATTTTCCTTTTTCAGAAATGTAAAAAAATTTGATTGGTGAAGGATATTTTTAACGAACGCGAATAATAAATAATATACATATATATATGTCGATAAATAAAACGTATTTCTTTTTACTAAAGATTCGAATTTATCGTAAGAGTACTATTGAAAAGAAAAGTATAAATCACGTTTATGGAATTACTTCAGCAGTCAGGTTAATTAAACAATATTTCTTATTTTGCGTTCATATAAATATTTACTTGCACACAAAAAGTAGACTACATAGGAATTACAGTGAAAATATACTGAAGTACAATGAGTTTCGCAAAAGTAGATATTATAGAAGAAAGTAAGAATCGTTATTTTTACGCATATAAGAACTTTTATAGAACTTATGAAAGTGCATTTAAGATCAAGTCATCTGAATCTATATATAATTGGCCGAAATCATGAACTTCGATTATTATGATAACTAAAGCCCTATAGATTCAAATACTTTTTTCTTACTTTGATATGAAATACTATGACACATACCGTAGCAAGCTGAGAATATTAAGCTGTATTTTTCCAGTGTCATGTTTGAACGTAGTTTTTTCATATTGATATTTGTTCAATGTAATTTTTTCAGCCATTGAGAGATGGATTCGTTTTCAATTTATTTGACAACTTCAAGTGTAACCTAGTGTCGACCTTGGACATACCGTGAGGTGATGTGGGCGTAATCTCAAACCCATTCCTCCGGTCAGATTACTATGTAATGTGAATGCACAGCAGGTTAATTAAATCTACCAGATTATGGAAATGTTTGCAGTCATCAACAGAATGTTCTTGCCGATTAATTGTTATTCGATTTTATTATTGAATTTGAACTCTAACCGAACTTAGTGCTTAGAAAAGAATCTTCCCATGAATCGAAGACTTTCTTTATACAGATTTTTTTGCGATAAAAGTAAGAATTTCAATGGACTGAAACAAGTCTGACTTGTACGATGTTTTGTTAGTGAACTCGAAATCTCTCAATATCTTCAGAAAAAATATTGACCTTCAGAAGATTTTTGTTCTCAATAATTTTTCTCACTTACTTGAATGAGAGAATCTCCTTCTTTAACTATGACATCTTTCTGTTTAATGTTAAAGTGATCTTTTTGAGATTATGAATTTTTCTCGTATGTTGAACTTTCCACGTTCTAACTCATTTTTATAACATGTAAACTTTCGAAATATTGTACGTTGATATTGACAAAAGGTATTATTTATACTTTTGAAACATATGAAAAACGTTTGTTTAAGCAATATGGGAAAAAAAGAATATGATTCAGAAAGACAAAATAGTCTGTTTTTAAGTCAACCAATAGGGTATTTGCGAATAGATGTTATTAATATAGTGATCATTGTTATGAGTCTCACATAATGTAAACATCACATCGCGCCATTATTTTATTACCAGAAATATGTATATAGACTTTAAAAAATATTTTGTATACACGAATATGTTCGAAAAGAATTTGCCAATAGAAATTTTGATATGTTCTTCTACTAATCTTTAGATATAAAATATTTTGTTGAAAAACAAAAATTTGAATGCATTTTAGCAGTAGGAACAGACGTTCATTTTTTTTGATCATATCGATTGATAAGACTTTATTTTCAGATATTTTTATTTAATATTTTATTATAGATGAGTCATACTGACAAAAAATATTTTTCTCGAGTTAAATCAAACGTGAAGGTTAAATTTCTAAACGAAAACAAAATTCGTAATCTTCCGCATGTGAATATTTGCGCATGAAGATCAGCTGATTAAAATGCATATTCGACTTAAATCAATGCACATGAAATAATCATCCAATAGGGTATTTCACTTGAGTCTTGTCTCTCATCCATCGGTCATATTGTTCGTTCTTGATTTCTTTTTCTTTTCTAGTTGAGTAGTAAAACTCCAGTTCAATTATTATTTTTTATTGGTATTTTTAGATTACAACACTAAAAATTATTTCAGTCTTTTTTTTCTTCTTTTATTTGACTTACATTTGGACAAGAGAAATTTCATTTATTTATTTGATTCCATTTCATCTGGTTTATCTATCTTATTTTATTTGTCATACTACATTGAACTCTCGATCGATCTCTAGCATGTTCAATGTCTCGAAATAATTATACTAATAGTTTACTCTTGCGAATGTTTAACATCGTCTTGAATGGCCCAACCACAAAACAATTCAAGTTCTTCGACTAGACGATCATTAAGATTATTGACGTATGTTGAAAATTTCGAAAGTTTCTATTTAAATTTCATATTATTTTTCTATTTTAAAAAGTGCTGAACGGAAATCAACAATAAACAAAGCAAATATCGAAGGTATATTATTTTTCGCTTTGATTCTTATCAGAAGAAAAAACATTTATTTTCTGCTACAATTTTAGAAGAAGAAGAAGAACAACAACAACAAACAACGACAAAACGTCAAGCAAAATCTAAAGCACTTGAAGCTATTTCAATAAGTAATAATAAACGTCGCATAGAAACTGAGTCTGATATAAATCAGGATCAAGAAGATACTAGAAAAAGTTCGTCCTCACTATTTCGTAATAGTAGTAGTGGTATCCATGCATCGAGTAGTCTAAGAAGTCAGAAGCACAGTGACAAATTATCAACTACGAAATCGTTAAAACGTCAACGCGACTCATCGTCATCTGCCGACGACGAAGAAGAAGAAGAAGAAGAAGATAACCATTTATTAATACAATCAAGGCCAAAAAGAGATTCTGCGCCGATTGTGCCTGATCATAATCCTAGAAAACAAAGTGAAAGTACAGATACGGGGAACCTTTGTGTTAGACGAAGAACAGGTAAGAATGAAAAAAAAAGAATGGAATCAACTTTTTGTTTTATTTATTTTTTATATAAAATAGGCGGACGAGAACAAAATACAGTTGTAAGTGATCCTTCAACTAGTAATAATCGACGAGCACGTCGTTATACAAGAAAATCCTATATTGACTATTTGACAACGGGTCAATCCTCCTCTAGGTAAAAGAATGATGATATTTTTTTCGCTTTCTCTGATTCTTATTATAATGCAAACTACTGTTTTGTTACTACGGTGTACAGATGTACGACTAAAGACGTCTTATCATACTCGTGTAATTGCACTCATACATATAAGGAAAGAAAAATAGAAAAGAAGAAAAAAAACCATTATTCTCGTTCTGGCTTCATATAGAATAGAAGAGAAAAAAAACACGACACAAAAATCAACATAAAAGTTTGTTGGCGACAACTATTGATCAATAACTACATTTAGGGTAAAATTACCTCTAAGGGTTCGGTAACAGTCCAGTAAAAACTTGATAAAAACAAATTCATGTTCGTAAATTTTTACGAACGCTAACAATTGACATTACTTTGTTTCTCGTGTTGTTATTATTATACCACACATATCTATTTCTCTTCTTTTATTTTTTTGTGTATGTGCGTACGTAAATAAGTATCTCACCATGTGATGATCTTGTTGACCTTTTATATTTTTAAGACCAAACATAAGTAAATTTATCGTGTTTCTATGTCCTTTGTCCTTTTTTAGTCGTTCATCGGCGCCTGTGTCTAATATCACCGGTACAGCAAGCCGACCTTGCCATTCAAATAATACCGGTATTGCATCTACAGGCAATCCACTACATTTATTTAATTCACCTGCTTATTATCATCCAAATTCCTCATCTCCTCCGCCGTCATCATCATCAGCTCAATCTTATTCTGGTATTGTTCCAACAACATCATCAACATCTCCCTTCGTTGCTAGCGCCATTCCTCATAGAAATACAAAGCAAGCGTTACAAATGTCAACTGAAAGTGATACCGATCCTGATACGAGTCCATCGGCACGTGATATTTTAAATGATTCAAGTTTTGGTCGTAGTGGCTCAGCAAGTGCAGCTCTATTTCATACTCTATCGGGTCGTGTTCAACATCTAATGAGTAGAGTTGGAGGTGGAAGTTCAATAAATGGACGTTTACAACAATATATACAAAATTTACAAGTAATTAAACTAATTCCATAGCTACAGAAATGAATAAAAATTTTCTTTCTTTCTTTAAGTCACCTGATCCCGATGTAAAATTAACAACACTCAATGAATTATGTTCTGTAAGTTAAATATAACGAGAGAATATTTTGTAATTAATTGTTTTCTTTTTAAGTTTCTTGTTATGAGTAATGAAGATACATTACCGGGATTTCAATTTCGTGCCCTTTATCCACCACTACGTGATTGTTTAGCAGATGAAAATGAAGCAAATGCTGAAATTGCTTTAACAGCATGCCGAGCATTAACCTATCTTATGGAAGCTTTACCACGTTCAGCTATTCAAGTTGTTGAAGCTACACCTATACTTTTAAATAAAGTAAAATTTTTCTTCTTATCTATATTCTGTTTATTATTATTATTATTATTATTATGCATATGTTTATTTAGTTACGAAGTATAACATCGATTGATATAGCTGAACAAGCATTGACAGCGTTAGATATGATATCAAAAAGAAATGCAAAACAAATTCTTGTTTGCGTAAGTAGTTTCGAATATAAAATTCATAATACAATAATATTTTCGTGCATTTAAATAGGATGGCATTGATGCCTGTCTTGAATATATTGATTTTTTTTCGATAACCTCTCAACACAAAGCTTTATCTATAGTTGCAAATTGCTGTATACATATCGTAACACCGAATGATTTTAAATATATTCGTCAACAGTTAGAAAATCTATCGAATCGTTTACGTTCAGATGATAAGAAAACTATTGAGCATATCTGCTCAATATTTACGCATTTAGTAGAAAATTTTTATAGCGATTCCGCAATCTTATGCGAATTAGCAGCACAAGAATTATTGAAAACAATGCAAACGATGATTATTGTACAACCATCCATATTAAATAGCGTGACATTTGTTAGTATTATTCATATGCTTTATATTTTTTCGGCCTGTTGTCCAATCCTTGCAGTTACATTACTTAAAGCGAATATAGCTGAAACATTAATATGTCTTCTAACGGGTTCAGTTGATGGTAAAATAGTAACGAAAAAATCTATAACTTATAAATCTGCTGCTCTATCGATTAATGAAACAGCTAAATTACAACCAATAAATAATAATATTGATATTGTTGCACGCACACCACAAGAACTATATGAAATTGTTTCATTGATCGGAGAAATGCTACCGAAATTGCCAAGTGACGAACCATTATTTCAAGTTGATCAGTTATTTCGAGCTGGACGAGCATACGAGAGAGGCCTAAATGGAAGCGTGCTATGGCATTGGCAAGATGATGAAGGTCTGTTGTATTATTCTTTTTTTTTGTTCTTATCGTACATCTCGGAATTCTCCAAGGAGCTTCAGTGCAAGCTATTACTTTTACCCGCTCTGTTTAAAAGAACATTTAGAGTTGGAGCGCCTGAGGATGTTTGCTTTTTGAACTAATTTTTTTTGTATCATTAGACAAGAAAAAAAGCTCACTTCTAAAAATATTTTCAAGGTCTACGCACTTATTATCCTTTTCCTGTTTATAAAATTATTTAAAATTTCAAAGAAGAAATTCATCGCAGCTTGATACACTTTAAAATTAAATAAAAAGAGTAATTATTTCAAAGAGAATTTGATTGATGTACATGCGATATTTGTTTTACTCAAGAAAATAATCATGTATGAATGACAATGATGTCGTTAGAGAAAGCTCGGCTTTTTTAGTATCTTCAAATTTTATATAGAATTTCCTTTAGACTATATTGAATGATAGAATAAGCAGTAGTCCAGAAAACGTAACCTCCCTATGACGTCATCTAGTTGAAATGAAACAATCTTACGGAAACCAGTAAAGTCGTTTTTTTTATCTCATTTCCTACGGTGAAGAAAACAACTTTCGTTTTTTTCCTTCGATCCAATGATCGTATCTCAGTAAGAGACGTCTAATTTTATAGCTATTTATTAACAATAGTTAGTCTAAAGAAAATTTTATTTATAACCTTTACCTATTGAAATGTTTTTCTAGTTCGATTTGTTTATAAACTAAATCTAATAAAAGCATCTCCATTTTGTAGGTCAATTGCGTCCATATTCATCACAAGATTCTCGAACGATCGAACATGCTTGGCAACAGCATGAAGAAGAAGTTCAATTAGTTATATCCGGTCGAAATTATCTTCTTGATTTACAACAGTTACAACAAGTCAATGAAGAAACGAGTCAAGCACGCTTTATTAAACGTATTACTGCACCTAACACTGCTGAACCCACAACACCACCTGGTTCACTTTCAACTGATGAATTATCAACAACTCCATCTTCACCACCACCACCAACTACTGCAATGAATAACTCAGTTGATGCTCGTACGGAGATCTTGAAAGATAATGTCGAATTATTTAATTCATTTGTTCAATCATTATTTCCTATTCTCTACGAAGTTTATAATACATCTGCTGGACCAGCTATCAAACATCGTTGTTTACAAACTATACTTCGCATGATATATTATTCATCAACAGATTTACTTGAAACAATCTTAAAACAACAATCCATATCGTCAAATATTGCATCGATGCTTGCATCATGTGATTATAGAATAGTTATTAGTGCATTACAAATATCAGAAATTTTAATGAAAAAATTACCGGAAATATTTTCTGTATATTTCTATCGAGAAGGTGTTACGCATCAAATTGAAATTCTTATTGGCTTTGGTTTATCATCGTCATCAACCAATATATCCTTAGCTCATACTCATAATACAACAACAACTCACAGTCAAGTGGATATTGTTCATATGAATCTGCCTCCAGCATTACCAACAAATCCAGAATCTTCAGGTAAAGCGAAAGAAATTATGTTCGTCTTATTCTTTCTTTCATTTAGATGATCAAGTAATTCAAACACATAGTAATGATCCACCAGTAACAACACCTTGTGATTCTACAACACAAAAATTTCCCTATCGTACAACAGCAACATCATCTCGTCGTTTTCAAACAGATTCAAATCCAACTAAAGTTGAAACACGTTCACAACGTTCACGTATTCCTGCTACATCATCGAGTTCTCGTATGAAATCAACAATACAATCAATGTTCGAAGAAATGACATCGTCAAATCCATCAGAAACATCAGCAATACCTATTGGCCGTGGTCGTTCGACACGTGGTGCTACCAATTCAGGATTATTTCGACCAACAACTTTTGATCCTGCAACTCATTATGGATTATCATTAGGAAATCGACCTCGTCTAACAAACCCCACGTATGTACCATCGCCCTATTTACAACAACAAACAGCATATACCTATGCAACCAGCGCACCAGCAGCAGCTTCATTACTCATGTCAACTAGTCTATCACCTCGACATCAACATCAACATCAACATCAATCGCAATTACCATTATCAACACAGGAAAAAACCAGCTTAAAAGAATGGATACATAATCAAGCAAAAACTTTTCGTACGACTTATTTCTCAAATAGTTCTACAACATCAAATATTGCTCTACAAATTATACATCGTTTAGCAACAGCTGTCAATACATTACATGTTGGAAAGGATCATGCAGAAAATACAAAAGCATTACGTGATATAGCAAATATAATTACTAAAGGTGATGTAACACCATTTGAAATGGTTCATAGTGGTTTAATAACAAAATTATTTCAATATTTAACTGATCATATATCATCACCCAATGATCGTTTAGATAGATTAAAATTATTTTTAAATATATTTATCAGTATACCCTATGATAATTCAGATGATTATGAAAAAGATTTAAAACAATTTATTATTGATCTTTATCATACACAATTAAATAATGGAAAATCCAATCAAACTATTTTGAGTACTTTAATTTGTAAACTACATGGATGTATTAATCAACTTGAACAGTTTCCGATTAGAGGTAAGCTAGATCTTGGAAGAGGATTTTTTTTATCTAGCTTGCGTTACGGAACAATATAGACGGGAACTATTTTTTTTACGCTGATCAATTTTTATTCTTTTTACTAGTGAACGATGTTACTGGTCGACCTGATCATAGTTCAGCTCTTCGATTGATATCGACACATCAACTTAAATGTAGTCTTGTTCGACATCCACAATGTAAAACATTAAAACAATGGAATAGTAGTCCGGTGAAAATTGATCCATTTGCACTTGTATCAGCTATTGAAAAATACTTACTTTTACGTGGTGTTACTAGTGGTTCATCAAATGTAAATTAACATTGTTGAAATATTATTTTTGTTTTTATTCTATCGTTTTGTTTTTCAAGGAAGATTCATCTGGCATTGTTGATGACGAAGAAAGTGAAGTCTCGAATGAGTCAGATGCTGAAGAAGTTATTAATGTTCTTACTCATTCGTCAACAATGAGAATTGAATTTTTAATTAATGATCATGTAATTCCGAACAACATGTCTTTATATCAAGCAATTCGAATGTATAGTACATCAACGCAAAGAACAACGTATGTAGATCAGTTCTTGTCATTGAAAAATCAATTTTATCCAGTAGCTATTTTTTGAAATACAAATATTTAAAAAGAATGTTTTTTTTTATAGAAGATAAAACAAATTCGTAAATACAACATATCACCCTTAAGATATTTCTCTGAGAAATAAAGAAGTGTCAAAAAGATAACGTATCATCAGCTGACAGGAAATGTTCCTCTCCGATGAAGTAAATATGGGTTGTTTTTATGTCATAGATTAATCGAGGCAAATGTCACGAGAAAAGAAAATTCGTAAACACAATAATTGCGATTTTTATAACACCGCGAGACAAAAAAAAACCTTGAAAATGATAAATAATTTGATCTTTCATATCACATGATGTTGTTTTAAATAAATTCCGGAAAATCTTTTTAGCGATGGCGAATCTGAAACCGATACAGATGAATCAGCAATTTCATCCACTGGTATATGGACTCGTGTACATACAATTCAGTATCGTCAATTAACAACTACTTCGTCGACAGTACCTGCTGTTAGTACAGCTATTGGTGCTGCTAGTACAACGACATCATCAGATCGTTTACGGCACGTAACTAGTAATCCACAAAGTTCATCATCGAAATCTGCAAAGAAAACAATTAAAACGACGAAACGTTCATCGATGCCACCAACAGTTGATGAATTATGGATTAATGGTCAATGTCCAAAAGTAAAATCTCTATTACTATCAACATTAAATGAATCTATAGCATCAATATTGACAATCAATGATTTATCGTTAAATGCTATATCATTACTTCATATATTAAATTGTTTAAATCTTCATTGGTACGATCTTTATTACAATACAAATACAATGTTTAATTATCATAATTCATCGTTAACATTAACATCAAAAAATGAATATCTATCAACAAAATTAACATCAAAAGTCAATAGACAATTGCAAGATCCAATTGTTATTATGATGGGACGTATACCATCGTGGATAACAGAAATGGGTTATACATGTTCATTTCTATTTCCATTTGAAACACGACAAATGATCTTTTATCCATGTGCATTTGATCGTGAACGTGCAATGCAAAGACTTTTGGATAGTTCAGATATGTTAACACAACATCATAATAATGATCAAAGCGATCGACAATCACTTGTGCCAAGAGTTGAGAGAAAAAAAGTCAAATTATCAAGAGTCAATATTCTTGCTGAAATGGAGAAAATTCTCGATAGTTGGAATTCAAAACATTTCCTAGAAGTTCAATACGAAGATGAAGTAACTATTCGTTTGATTGAAATTTTATGAATTAACATTTGGTTTTCTTCTCTATATTTAGGTTGGTTTTGGTCTTGGTCCTACTTTAGAAGCATTTTCACTATTATCAAAAGAATTACAAAAAAATGGATTAGAACTATGGAGAACCGATAAGATCTTTGAATCACATAAAGGTTAGTCATTGTTCATAGGAAAATCATCGATGAATACTATAGCTGTTAATCATTGACTTCAACACGATAGTTTAATACCTTATACCGAGATAAACAATTGTATTAATGTTTACATTTACTCTCCGGCATATACATTCGGCCATTTCATTTTGTTTATTTTCTGACATCAGTAATTTCTGTTCAGGGACACCATATGTATTGAAGTGAATGTTTATCATTACGTAGTTGAGAGTTGTAAAATGTAGAATAAAGTCTTGAACTTCCCATTAGTATAATGCGACAGTATTTTTTTATAGTTATATGAAAAATAATAATGGCGTGTTGTTGCGTTCGTTTAGATAAGGATATACCTACACCTGAACATGTTGATACTCGTCAAGGTCTTTATCCTGCACCATTTGGTCGTAATGCAAAAGCCAATGTAATTACAAAAGTTCGTCAAAAATTTAAATTTCTTGGAAAATTCATGGCCAAAGCATTGATGGATTCAAGAATGGTAATTATTTCTTTTCTTTGAGAAATTTGAAAGAAAACAAAAACTCAATCTCTTTTAGATTGATATGCCATTTAGTATTATTTTTTTTAAATGGATGTTAGGAGAAGAGGAAAGTTTAAATCTTGAAGATCTTGTACATATTGATACAAATCTATATGAACAATTCAAAAAATTACAAAACATTGTTTCAATACGTGATAAGATAATGGTAGTAAATCAAATAACAAATCAACAAACTACAATAAATAAATTAAATAATAAAAAACGTTTGAAATCGAAAGATGATTCTCAAGTTGAACATTCAATTTATTCAAACATATTCGACGAAAGTGATCCCAGATTGTTACTGGATGGTTGTAAAATAGACGATTTATCACTTGTATTTACATTGCCTGGCCATCCCAATATTGAATTAAAGAAAGGTGGAAAAGATTGTTTAGTTACAATTCATAATCTTGATCAATATATTAATGTAAAATCGAAAAAGAAAAACAAATTTATTCACATTGAAAAACGTTTCTTTTTTTCCGATTATTTTAGTTGGTTGTACATTGGACATTAGTGGAAGGTGTTCGACGTCAATTCGAATCATTTCGCGACGGATTTAATTCAATATTTCCTATTCATCATTTGAAATGCTTTTATCCAGATGAGGTATGTAGAAAAGAAAGGAATCCTATAAGATATGTTTTCTTGATGTGATCAAATCTTTCTTTTTTTCTTCTTCTAAAACTTAGCTTCATCAAGTATTTTGCGGATGCGGTTCAACAGAATTATGGGATCTTAAAGTCTTACTGGAATCAACACGTTGTGATCATGGATATAATTTGAACAGTCGAGCAGTGAAATGGCTTTTTGATATAATGATTAATTTTGATATCGATGAGCAAAGAGCCTTTCTACAATTTGTAACGGGTAGTCCACGATTACCTGTAGGAGGTACGCGACAGACTTTACACTCTAAAATGAAAAATGATAATGATTTGTTGTTCTTTTTTTTCTCGAATAGGCTTTCGAATGCTTCATCCACCATTGACAGTTGTTCGGAAAACAGCGGAAAATAGTAGTGATAATACGAGTCCGGACTCATTTTTGCCTAGTGTTATGACCTGTGTCAACTATCTCAAATTGCCAGATTATTCATCAAAAGAAATTATGAAATTGAAATTGACGACGGCGATACGAGATGGTCAACATGCATTTCTATTATCTTGAACATTTTCTTTTTTTTCTTCTTGTTTGTACAGAAAAACAAGCATATATTATAAAGTTCTTTTTCCTTCTTCTTTCTTTTTTTCGTTTTTCATTGTCTGCCTGTGCGCTTTAATAAACCCGAACGAAAAATAAGCAATCTTTGATTGGCTATAATTTGAACGGACAAACAATTGGAGAAAAGCAAAAATAAGCTGAGTTTTGGGTATAGTTCAAAATATGAGTATATTGACCACTGCATACACACCTCATCCCCACACCCTCTAGTAGATAGAATCCTTTATGATTTATCGAAAAATAAACATTGTTTCAAAAGCAAACAGAATGGAAGAAAGAAAACGTTAGCATACGTTGGGTTCTATTAACTACATGTCTGAAAAAGAATATCCACGCTATCAGTGGCGTAATTTGCTACCACAATATCGATCCAACTGTCTTTGTTCAAATCGCCGACAGTCATCGAATATGCAAGAAAACCATAGCCCAGTGAATAGGACTGTGAATTTCTAAAAGTTCCGTTACCATTTCCAAATAATAGAAATACATTTTGAGAGCCAGAATTGATGACACTGACATCAAGGTAATTATCTTTGTTGAAGTCAGCCACAACTATCGAGGATGGAGTCAAAGAATTGTCAATCGAATATACCATTACAGTAGAAAACGTTCCATTGCCAAATCCGAAAAGTATACCCACATTATTCGTACCAGCATTCGCAATGGCAATGTCTAGCAGACTGTCATTATTGAAGTCACCAACGGCGACTGAGCATGGTTGGGAGCCATTTCCAGTTGTATATGCTGTTTGCGTCATAAAAGTGCCATTATCAGACCCAAGCAATATACCAATATTATCGTTACCGGAGTTGGCAACGATAATATCTGGGCAATAATCCTTGTTTATGTCAGCAATAACCATAGATTGTGGATGGGAACGATTGCCAGTTGAGTATGTTGTCAGGGTTAGAAATGGTTGACTACTATCTCGAAGAAGTACCATAATGCTGCCATCTAAATTGTTGACCACCAGAATATCCAATCGATTGTCATTGTTGAAATCTCCAACGGCAATCGCATCCGGTTGAGAACCACTTCCGGTTGAAAATAAGATTTGATCAGTAAAACGTCCATCCCCATATCCATAGAAGACACCCACATTATTAGCACCATTATTGGCAACAGCAATATCCACTCTATTGTCGTTATTTAAGTCACCGACGATAAGCATTGCCGGAATGGAACCATTTCCCGTTGAATATACGATTTGAGGCGCAAAAGTTCCATTGCCGTATCCAAGAAATATGCCAATATTGTTACCAAGATTGTTGGCGACAGCAATATCGAGAAAACTATCATTGTTAAAGTCGCTTACAGTGATCGATTTAGGAAGAGAATTATAGCCAGTAGAAAATGTCACTTCAGCTGAAAAACTTCCATTACCATGTCCAAGAAATATACCTACATTGCCAGTAAGACTATTGGCAACAGCGATATCAGGCAAACTATCATTGTTAAAGTCGCATACAACGATCGAGTGAGGACTAGATTTTGTTCCAGTTGCCAATGAAATATTATATCTGAAGGTTCCATTGCCATATCCGAAAAGTATGATTATTTTACTATTAGCGGAATCAGCGACAGCAATATCGAGCAGATTATCTTTATTAAAGTCACTTACAGCGATCGAGCGAGGATTGGAACCACCTCTAATTGAAAATATCGTTTGTTCTGTAAACGTTCCATTACCATATCCGAGAAATATGCCTACATTATTAGTACCGGTATTGCCAACAGCGATGTCAAGTCGACTGTCTTGATTAAAGTCATTTACAGCTACGGTGTAAGGACCAGAGCCAGTTCCAGTTGAAAGCTTCCTTTGTGCTGTAAACGATCCATTACCAATACCAAGAAATATGCCAATATTACTAGTACCATAATTGGCGACGGCAGCATCTAGCAAGCTATCATTGTTGAAGTCACCGATGGCCACCGATTGAGGATATGATAGGGTTCCAGTTGAAGATAAACCTTGTATTTTAAATGTTGCATAGTCGTAAGAGAGAAAAATGCCAATCGTACCAATATTCTCATTTGCGACGATAAGGTCCATTCGATTGTCGTTGTTGAGGTCACTAACAGCAACAAAGTACGGACGGGAACCTTGCCCGGTAGAATATATTTCGGGTCTTGCGAAAGTTCCATTACCACATCCGTAACTAACAGTCACACTGTCATTCATGCTATTCACGACGGCGATATCCACTTGATTGTCCCTATTGAAATCTCCTACGGTAGCGTATAGCGGATACGAACCGATTCCCATAGAATAAGGAATTTCATCGCCGAAAGTCCCATTTCCATCTCCTAGACGAATACCAACATTATCATGTGCCGAATTGACAATCATCAAATCAGGTACGCTGTCGTTGTTGAAGTCACTAACTACAACACTATATGGATGCGAACCAGAGCCAGTTGAATATGTTGATTGGCTAGCTCCATATATGTTTTCAAGTCCGAGAAATACGCCAACATCCCCTTCACGAACATTAGTAACTACAAAATCCAGCCAACTATCGCGATTAAAGTGACCAGCTGCAATCGATGTTGGAGAAGAACCATCACCTGTTGAATAAGTTGTTAGCATTCCAAAAGTTCCATTGCCATACCCAAAAAGTAGACATACACTATTGTCGCCATAATTAGTCACTGCAATGTCGATTATATCATCGTTATTGAAATCGCCAGTTGTGAGTGATGTCGGAGCAGAACCAGATCCAATGAAAAATGTCATCAGTTTCTGAAAGCTTCCGTTGGCATATCCAAGAAATACGCCTACGTTGTTACTCAGAAGAGTGGTGACAACGATGTCGAGCATACTATCATTGCTTAAATCTGTTACGATGACTGAAGAAGGGTTGGAGTTTTCTCCAGTTGTCAATGATATCTGATTTCCAAAAGTTCCATTGTGATATCCGAGAAGTATGCCTACATTATTAGTACCGGAATTAGTAACAGCGATATCAAGAATGCTATCGTTATTAAAATCGCCTAGGGCAACTGAACCTGGATATGAATTATTCCCAGTTGAAAATGTCCTTTGAGCTGCAAAACTTACATTTCCATATCCGAGGAGTATGCCGACGTTGCCAGTGCCATGATTAGCAACAGCGATATCAAGGAAACTATCGTTGTTAAAGTCACCCAGAGCGACCGAGTAAGGATTAGAATGAGGACCAGTCGAAAATATTGCACGCCTTCCAAAGGTTCCATTGCCATATCCGAAAAGTACGGCTACATTGTTTGTACCGGAATTGGCGATAGCAAGATCGGACAGACTATCGTTGTTAAAGTCACCTACGGCAATTGAGTAAGGACGAGAACCAGTTCCTTCTGAAATTGCAATTTGTTCCGTAAAAGTGCCGTTGCCATATCCAAGAAATATGCTTACATGAGTTTGAATAGTGGCAACAGCAATATCAAGAAAACTATCATTGTTAAAATCACCCTGAGCTACCCAACGGGGTTCAGAATTATAACCAGTTGAATATATTGTTTGATTTGAAAACATTTTAATAGTATATCTAAGAAATACTGCCACATTGTTAGTGCCATTATTGGCTGTGGCAAGATCTAATAGGTTATCATTGTTAAAGTCACCAACAACAATAGAGACTGGACTAGAGTCAAAGCCAGTGAAATATTTTTCTTCGCTTGCAAATGTTCCGTTGCCTAATCCATTAAGCACAACAATAGTGTCATTTTCAGGATTGGTTACGGCCACATCCAATGTGTTGTCGTTATTGAAATCCCCAATGACCATAGAATAAGGACGAAATTCAGAATCAATGAAAGATACCTCTATTTTTGCGAATGTGCCATTACCATAGCCAAGAAGTGCACCTATAGTGGAAGTCCCGTAATTTGTAACTACAATATCAAGTCGCTTGTCACCATTCAAGTCGCCAACAGCGACTATAAATGGTTGTGAACCAATTCCAGTTGAATATATTCCTGGGAGGGAGAACGATCCGTTACCATATCCCAGAAACACAGCTACATTGCTAGTACCCGAGTTTGAGACAATAAGATCCAATTGACTGTCTTTGTTCAAATCGGCAACAACGACAGAAGTGGGAAGGGAGTCGTAACCTGCCGAATATGTATTTTGGGCAGAAAAGGTTGTGTCGCCGTATCCAAATAAAATGTCTATGTTGCTGATCTCATAGTTTGTGACAATTATATCAAGGCACTTGTCGTTATTCAAATCAGCAACGGTAACCGACACTGGTCGCGATGAGCCAAGTGAATAGACGAGGACTTTTTTAAAAGTTCCATTACCATATCCACCCAGTATACCGATACTGTTAGTACCACGGTTGGCGACGACGACATCTAGTTGATTATCATTGTCAAAATCACCTAACGCCACGGAATATGGTTGAGATAGAAAGCCGGTTGAATAGGTCGTTTGCGGTTGAAACGTTCCGTTTTCATATCCGAGAAAAATGCCAACAGTGTTTGTACCAGTATTGGCTACAACAATATCTAATTGAGTGTCATTGTTTAAGTTGCCAATGGCAACTGATCGCGGATATGAATTTTGGTCGGTTGAGTATAAGACAGTTGTTTTAAAAACACGTTGACATGATCCACCTAAAGATACATTATTGAGCAGCTGCTAAGTCGCTCTCTTCAGCAAAGGTACACATGATATCAGGTTTCAAACGACATTGGTTCACTCGAATTATTAAATTTACAGATTGAGCACTTTTGCTGAGAGTAAAAATCAAGAATATTTGGAGAGATGGGGGTATGATTCTGTTTTGAAATTTTCTCACTAAGATATGCACATGGTTGTGACCTATCATTTATCAATAGCTCGTCTTTGACTATTGTTTAGATCCGCTGACGCTTATTTTTTGAATTTTATCTCATGTCGAACGTCAAGCGAATATTATATAATGGTATGATTGAAAACCTTGTTCAACTGAATATGTCCATCGCTTAATTCGATAAATACCTGAGTATTTACATATTGGAACATTTTCACTGCATCATAGAAATGCTCTTTCACATTTGAAAAGAATATTAATTAGGATGTCCTGAGAATCAATTATAACATGTGTCTTTCCAGCGATTATCACTAATCATTCTTTTCTCTTTCTGTCATATCATCGCTAATTAGCCTATTGCTCTGTCGCTAGTTGCTTATCGAATTATCTTATTTTATTTTGCTAATATATTTAGGAAGGACATGAGATGACATAACGAAACAGTTGACATAAACAATCTATTTTACGACAATCTGATACAAGTAATATGTGTATAGTTTCAATAAAGTTTTTTTAGTAACTATGAACAAATATTAGAAGAATGCAAAGATCAGTTGCTGTCTTGATGAGAGGGTTGTTGAACTATTGAACACTATGATTTCTTCTTCGTTTATTCGAAATTATTCAATAAAATAAATTATATAACTTGATGTTTCGTTGTTTTAAATAGTTTCTTCAGTGAACGTGTACAATAATGGTTGAAATGACATTTGTACCAAAGTGAGCAAAAGACTGGTTAAATGACTATTTTTTTTCTAGTCGAGCCGACCCGTCCCATCTAGTCTTTGTTTTAAAATCGACTCGTCCACGACTAGTCCGAGTTTTTGACCGTTATGCATACGCGTCCTAGTACTCTGATTGACGACTAGTCATAAAATCTAATAAGAGTAATCATAACGATAATAAGGGCATCTGGGACGAGTATACAACCAGCTGTAGCCTTACACAGTGGACGAGTCTGGACTAGTCTGAATGGAAATATGTAAGGATGAAGATTAGATTCGAGCATGTATACAATGTGACACGTACCCATCGCCAAAACCATTGAGCCATATGATCGAGAAGTCATATTCTACACACTCATGTTCATTCTAAGATGCTATTTAATACAATTTTTACTCCAAATTTTTTAATTTTTATGTATCAATAAAAATTATCTTTTAACGAAACGCGATTACTTTAGATAACATTAAATAAAAATAAATTAAGAAGATTTTTTAATTTTTTTGACAAATATATTTTGATTATAAGCTACTAGGATTAACTAGTTGGGATTTAAAAATATTAATTTGAGTATAAGAATAAAAATATATTTGTGTAGAATAGAAACTAAATTTTTTCATTTTATTTTTTAGTTTAATTTTTACAGTTAAATCGCTATATATTCATCTGATAATTAAAGTATATTCGCTTAATGTAAAATTATTACAATTAATAGTTAAAATATAATAAAATTTCATCAGTTTATTACTGATTTTCTATGCATGGATGAGAGTCAATCTATGTTTCAGACTATATGCACTGATGACAGTCTATCGCAGTGTCATAGTCTGTCGTCAGGATGTTCGTCATATTTCGAACGTTGTCTGGCTGAATGTTCAAATCCACCGTGTAACCTCTTTTTCTAATCTTCCTACTAGTCTGGGCTAGGCCAAGAGACAAAACGGACTAGACATGACTGGGTTCAAGGACATTTCAGGCTAGTGATGTCGGCAGTCTCCTTCATGTTTTGCTTACTTAGAGAATAAATATATCACGGCGTAGACCAGACAGAATGCAATATACAGATGAAATTGACTAAGCATTCTCTTTTTCTTATTTTCTCTCATGAAGAATTGAACTAGTCATACGGAAAAGAATTCGACCCATCTAGCTACTAATATTGTCGTACGCATGGAAGATTATCAACCGATTTGAGCATATTTATAAACGATTTACTTAATTCACTGAATCAATTCAGGACTGCAATGAACCAGAGCCAGTTAGGCGAGCTGCACCAAAATGATTTTCGATATCATTTTATGGAAAGCAAAACGTAATTGATCATAGTCACTGTAATAGCAAACACTCAGCTCTCAGTTGTTATTTCCCTTGACGGCTTCTTCCACAGTCTGAACCTCTAATGAGAGTGAACTCATTCAATGCAGGCCGCTGAGTTCAACCAAGCGATCTACACTTCATAGCTGCATCAGTTTGTTGAGAGGTTCGATAGAGGAAGTGCGGAATCATAAGCAGGTTGTTAATGTTTCAGAAATACACACTAAGGAAGGCTTATTTCAATTGAACTTAACATATAGTTATACGTAGAAATGTAATGAAAAACTGAGTAGAAGTGAATAGAAACTCGAGATATTGCTTCGGGTTAAATTTCTTACAATCTTTGACTTGTACTCAGCAGTTTTGCAGATGCAATGAAAATCAGAGAAAGCTGGGCCATAGTATTTTGTCATTGGTTGCGAACCGGGATAAAAGCTAGTTTGTCTTATTGACTATGTTGCTACCTTCATAGACAATTTCAGAATCTGATCTTTTTCCAGAAAAATAGAAGCACTTCAGGACTAGATCTGTTTCTTGCTTATCAATTTGGAACGAATTCTTGTTATTGAAAAAAAGAAACGATTATACCGCATCGACTCTATTTATGGAATACGTTCTTGAATGCCGAATCTCTTTTTTGAAACCAATCTAAACAAATCGTCAACAGTTGACTCGATTTTGTCCATCCGAAAAACAATAACACAAAAAACAGATTTTAAATGTTTATCAGACACTACTAATCAGTTGAAATTGATGTTTATTCCTATTGTTTATTCTAATGAAACTAAATGTGGCTACTTTAAGAATCCGTCGTTTAAACCGTTCAATTAGTGACGTTCATCGAAATTCTATCATGTTATAAAAAAAAGAGATTGAGAATGACTAAAATAATAAGCTTATTTCTTGGCAGTTTTTCAACACAAGAAAGTGATTTTTCTCCGAATAGTACCTCAAGTCTACACGCAACTGTACCTTTAAGCTAGCTCGAATGATATCTATCTATCCTTCAGTTTTTTTATTTGGAATTCAAATATTTTTTCAGACTTTTTAGTTTTTAAAAGTAACTTTGCTGTTCGATTCATAGCAGTACATTTTCCGCTTCAATCATCCAAATTCTGTACTATTATATTTTGATTGTGATAGAACACTCTTACACTTATCATGTGGCATTCAGTTAGATCAAAAGCTACTTTGTTTTTGTGCAAACCATTAATGTTACAGTTGCTTGGAAATTTGTTTTGACGCAAACGGTATTTTAGATTTTAATTATGCATCTCTTTCAACTTTACACAATTAGAGGTAATTACTAAACACGATGGCTCAAGTTGTATTTTTATAATGACAATTTCTTGAGAGTCTTTGCAAAATAAATCATGCGATTCTTAGAAGTTGCAGTTCAGAAATATGTCAAATAATCAGACACCGAATCTTTATGATTCACATTCTATTTATAATTCCCTTGCTCTTATCGGCTCATTTTCTAATACATCTATTTGAATAGCAGGAGATCATTTTCGAGCACTCATATGTCGATGCATATATATAGAGACAAATTGATAATTGGAGAGGTGATGGTAAGAACGACATCAGATCTACAACATTTTCTTTTCCTTAAGATTTACAAGTAATGTATAAATAAAGTCATGAGAGAGAGAGAGAGAGGAAATCATACTTTGTTGTTTTGGCACTGTGAAACAAATGATAATAGTGCCAACGGCCACTACTACGATTGTGAAGAGAGAAAATCCAAGACAAGCGCCAAGCGTTGATTGAAAAAAACTGGTTTTAATTGATCGATACAATTATGAAGATAGACATATGAAGCGAGTAGACTTACAGGCATGTTGAAGTTGTATACGACAAAGCCACATCATCAGGACTATGTTCAATTCTTTCCAGATCGAGTGGATGCGGAATCGGGTCGCTACGCCTCATTAACTCCATGGAATGATATTGCTTGCGGAATGAGTTTTAGGCCAAGTCGAAAAACTTTATGTAGTAGATATTTCGATCTCTAATATACACAAAATTCGATAATAGTAGACCTCGCAACAAGAAAATGAAATTAATATTCGGTAATCACTTTCAAGTAACTTCTTATAGCCGTTCTGACTTTCAACAATATTCGGTCTCTGACCACGACTTTTAAGAATATTGTTCAAGACAAAGAATCAATCTGCTACAACATTTTTCTGATACAAGCGAATAATCACTGTAACATTCTCACCATCTGATAAGTCGCTTTCAAGCTGGGAGTATATTCAATCGATAGAGTCTTGTGAGTAATTAAATGCCCTAGCTCAGTTCGATGGAAAGCAGCGAGCAGACGACATTATTTTGATCTGACCTATCCAAGCCTATAGGCATGAACGACTAGGCTTGTGAACTTCTGAGAAGACATAATAGATTTGTTGAATGCGATTGGACACTATGTGTCGGAAAGTTTCCTTATGATTATTGCTATTAAACCTTTTCTCAAAATTTGACGAATTCACCAAATTATTGTAAACTAATAATACAACTTTTAATCAGAATCGAGCAATACACAAACAAATTGAACACATGACATCTAAGTCTTCATTTCAGTATGCCCGGTGTTTGCAGACTATCAATCCAAGTTTGTAGTTTTTGTTCGTTCTATAGACACTTTATTACTCAAATATCAAACACAAGGTTATTTTCTCAAAAGGGAAAAGTGGGACTTTAGTAATTACACAATCTTGAAGCCTCAGGTTTCTCCCTTATATAGAATAAAAATCTCCTGGTCGTTTTCCTCAAAAAGAACGTCAATTGCTTCAGCACAAAAATGAACTCTATGCCAAGAAATGGTCACAATCAACATTCTTATTGTTTGCTTCCTGATTAATCATATTGCTATTACGCACAAAAAGAGTGTCCTTGAAGTTTCCGTTCCCATTACCTCAAGGGTATAGGAGTCAAAAAAATCGCTTTTGGTATTTTAATCAAGATAGAATTCTAATTCCTGTATACCGAAAATTTCCATAAATGAAAGTTCTTGAAAAATGCTCGATGCTGTTTCTGTTGCTATTTCCATTAAATGCCACTTTGTGTATGCCTACTAATTTTTTCCTAATCTTCTTGCCAATCTGTCAAGAATCGTGAGTTATATATCAAATAAGAAATTCTACCTGAGGCCTTATGATTTCGGTAAATGACAACATATGTATTATCAAAAGTTAAACGTCATAGAATGGCAAACTATTGCATTTTTCGATAATGCTAGCCAAAGAAATGAATAATACACAATATTGCAAAGACAAATCTGGGATTTAATAAAAAAAAACACACTACCATCCCGTCATGTCTTTGAGTTGCATGCTGCTATCTCGGCTCACCTAGTGCCTAATGTAAAAGCAGCGTTTCCTTGTGTATTGTTTAGCATAATCTAAAGATGACTATTTGATTCACTTAATAAGAGAAAAACGAGGTACTGAGAGTGACGAAATCCGAAATTTTGAGAAAACTGGGATACTTTCTCAAAGCAAAACTTTACAAAATTTTTAATGCTTCTGCTTGTTAATTCTGAAAAAGTTGCTCGATCGTTCTCATGTGTGATTTCTTTAACAAAAGGACTTTTATCGACCTCATAATTCACAGAGAAGTCGAACTTTTTACTTTGTCAGTCTTGAGATCAAAGAAGTATAGGGTATCTTGTTCTAGTAAATCATTCGACGAAAAAATAAAACATTTTATTTCTTTGAATGTTTTATGAAATGAATTAGTTTTCGTGAGAATAATAGAGGGCATGCATATGAATTTCTTATATACTCTAATAAATTATCGCATTCATGCTCAGAACATGAATAAAACTCTCTTTTGATATGCTAAATAACAATACAGAGAATTGTCACTGGATTACTCAAATGAATTAGATGATAAGTCTCTTTGGATTATTTTCTACATGAAGGGACTCCCCATCTCTATTTGAACATTAATCCTGGTAAACTCTTCTAGATTATTTGAACCTTGATGGGCTCTCGTAGAACCTGATAGATAATGGTAGATCCTGATTCGATATAAATAACTGTTGAAAAATTGAGACACTCGGTCAGACTAATCATCCACAGACATTTATATAATGATATATCTATTCGATGAGGAAATCTGGTTTCTAAAATATAAAAATTTTGAATTTTTATATAATCTATTTCGATCATAACGTCTGTGACTGGCAAGAATATTTGAAATATCCCCATGTCGCACAAGCCGATCGAAAACCACCGGTTAATCGATTTTTCTCGATCGGTTTGTGCGACATGGGTCCACACTAATGAATAAAAACTTCAAATAGTTTTCTCCCATTGATGCAAAAAACAGTCTATCAGACAGAACTGTGAGAGAAGCATAACATTTTCTGATTGGTCAATCACTTTCTGAACATTTCATATTTTTAATTCGTATAAAAAATAGAGAGAGAAATCAGGATGAATACCTATGGTATAGTTCACTTTGCTCGTATAGTCAATTATAGCGAATAGTCCCCACGAAGTAGATCCAATTGGATGATGGGATTAAATGACAGTTGAATAAATACATGAGTGTGCAAATAACACAAAAATCTTCCGAATTCTATTATAGTTTGACAATTTTATTTCAATTTCTAAGTTAGCGTGCCATTCTCATCCTCATCATCACAAAATAATAGCACAAAAAGCAAAATATGCAAAGCTATTAATTACATGAATTTAGATCCAAAATAACTTATATATATTTTTTTTTCTCGCGTTAAATCATTCACTTAGATATAAATGCGCGCATTTGTTCGTTTTATTTTTGTGTTGTTCTTATTATTTGATGCTTAATATGGGCATATTCACTACAAGCTTAGAGAAAATCTAAATGTTCGATGTCGTTTTCATATGTTTTATGTAGACTATATACTTAATTGCCTCTTGAACTATCATTTATTTTTCTCTGCCAGCAAGTTCTATGGAACATAATTGCTATTTAATTGTATATCATATTATCTATTTTTGTATTTTTTGGAATCTATAGCAATAGCTATTCAGTAAAAACTGTATAGTAAATAGGCAAGTAAATTGTCAAATTGTGTGCCGTGTCATCCTGAAAAAATTGGTTCACCTCGTCGCAAGACAAGCAGTGTAACTAGTCGAGCTGTGAATTTCTGATCCCAAAGAACTCATCATCTTCGTCTATATCTACTCTACTGTGAGGAAAACTTCTCTCATTTTTTTATACTATAATTTTAATAAACTTTTATAAGATCGTTCAATATTTTAAAATACCCCCCACCCTTCCAGAAGAGCTTTCGAATGTCCACAGGAATCCACAGGAATCTACAGCTGCTTCAATAGAGACAGTACCTGAACTAGTGCTTTTCGTAGCCACCTATCTAGCGATCAGAGTAGTTACCTGTGTATAGAACTAGAAAACTTGATGACTAATGAAAATATAGACGTAACCTACGTGGATGCATAGAGTCCAGTGTATTCTGATTACTAAACGTCCATTCATGTATCCAGTATTCAAAACAACGACTTATACTGAAACAAATGCCAACTACAAGGCATCACAAGTTCTATCATAGCTTGTGCTGAATTTTGACCTTGAGAAATAAAAAAAAGATGAGTTAGGGAAATGGACAGGCGTCATCTATGGGTGGAAAAGATGGGTATTAATTAAAGCCTGGCCTAGGTTAACATTCTGATATAAAATCAAAACCTTAAATACAGGAAATAGACATTACACACATCATAATATATTCTTTCTTTCTTCTTTCGTGTATGTTTTTCTTCTTCATGCTACGCTGAATGTATTGATTATTATTGTTTTCTATTACTATACGCTTTTAATTGATATTTGGTAGACGAGGTATGAGTTGGATCAAAACTAACGTTATTATACAAAATTCAAATGAGTTAAAATCTACGTATAATAACAGGCACGCCAGAAAAATGAATATCTCAATATTTTTCTAGTATGGCAGCATTTACTCCGGAGTACGGACGAAAGTATACGTACTCGTATTTTTTTTAATTTTCAAAGGACAAGTATACTATTCAGGTGTACTCAGTAATTGTACTTTTAATTATAAAATCATTGAAAAATTTATCAATAAAAAGACTGAATGACAAAATATTTTTAAACGTATTAAAATTAAAAAGGAATTTTAGAATTATCTCTTAAATCAGTTATCGACTCACACGGAAAATCACTAAGCCGCTATGTATCATTTCATTCATAGATATTCGTCTGTGTGGTCCGACAACATCTCGTTGGCTATATACACGTTCAATCGAAGCAGATAATGTCATCATGATCTTGAAAACTATGTTACGAGTAGTCAAAACCAATGATGACATATTTTATTTATGCATCAAACTAAGAATGCAAAGCCAATGATTTTTTTGTGCTCAGGTATAATTGTAAGTATAGAGATTAAGTATATTTTTTCAAGCGTAAGTAAAATATTTTAACCTTCTGTACTTGCATTCACCCTGGCTATGATTTGCTTGGTATTTCAAAACAAAGTCTTTCGTCAAAAAATTCAGTTTTGAATTCTCTACAAAGCGATATATTCTTTTTAATCATAGCACAATCCATAGATTTTTAACAATCAATAAAAACAATCCGTCTACTATATGCAAATTTTTACTTAGTATGTTCTTGAAGATGCCTTATTAAATGTATTGATTCTCAAAAACCTATGCAATTTGTATTGAAATATCGAGCAAATGTTGAAATATTAGAAAAATATTGAGATGCCCACTTATTTTGGCGCATCCGTTAGTTTTTGATATTGTTCTTTCGAATGCATAGCAGAACATCAAAAATTTAAATTTTTGAGAAATGCTTCATGCACTATAGAGTCATTCTCGATGTATTCATAGAGACTCTCTATGCTTATGCTAATAATTTTGAAAACCAAATATACTTACTTGCCAAGACTGATTTTTCGTTGAATTTATTCGTGATGTAGTTATTCTATTTCAATATGCAGTTACAACTGGTCAAATTACTTTTTTTCATTATTTTCTTATCATCGATCAAATCACTTGCTTCTTTCTTACTTACCTATGCTAGTGTAAATCAACAGACCGTGGCATTTTCATGAAAAAGGAACTTGTTTTGTGTGAGATGCATACTAGCAGCTATTTTTCTGTTATCTCTATAAAATGCTTTTCTTTTATTTTACCTTTCGTTGCGCTTCAGGTTGTTACGGTGGAAAAAAAATGATCAAATTTTCAATGCTGTTTGATAATAAGAATATATTTACAGTATTTATATATAAAAAATAATGAATTATCGAAATATTTATTTTGCTCAGTGCAATACATAATTGAAAGTACATTTTTATTTTTGGTTCACAGAAACAGTAAATGATTAATAAAACTTCAGTAGGTAATAAATATTTTCGATATGTATTTGTTTTATTTGGGAGACATTGAATTGTTGATGACTGTTTTCAAATTGTCATTTTTTTAGAATATTTAAATCAATTGGAAAATAGATCAATCTATCTCTTAACGAAGATGGCAAATTAATCTGCTAGTCTCAACTCTTGCTTTTAAGCAATCGATCGAAGTCGAAAACAAATTTTAGTGATTTTCATAAATAAATGAATGTAGAGTTATTTTAATGCAAAATGTTTTACTTTTTGACATATTTTATGTAAATTTTCGATTTTATACGGTCATTTTCAGCTAAAATAACAGGAATTTTACAACAAGGATATTACAAAATATGACGACAAAAACGAAAAGAAGAAAATGATAGAAATATCTTGGCATTTGAAGTAGAAATTTCAAGCATGAGTTATGCATAAAAAAGAGCAAATTTATAGGTATTTGAAATAAAGTTTATGATGTTCAAGTTCATATTGGTAGTATTTCAAATGTCAAGATATTTCCATCATTTTCTTCTTTTCGTTTTTGTCGTCATGTTTTGTAATATCTTTGTTGTAAAGTTCCTGTTATTTTAGTAGAAAAGGATCGTATAAACTCGAAAATTTACATAAAATATACCAAAAAAAAAACATTTTGCAGTAAAATAACTCTACCTTCATTTATTCATTAGAATTGCATTAAAATCTCATGTACTATTGTATTTATATCAAATTTTACTGGAAACTGAAATTCTAAATAATGTGCTTATAATTGATTAATTTAAAATAAATGCAGAATTTTATTTCGCCGACACATTTCATGATACTTTTGAAATACCAAAACACTCTTCAGGGCTCTGCATTACAGATTTAGCAGAATTAGAAAAAAACAAAAAATGAATTGGAAAACAGATCGATCTATCTCGACGGTGGATGTGTGTTTAGAATTATATCGCCGTACCACGACAACGGTTGTTTTTGTCCTGACGGAACTTCATCTTTAGAGTGTGGGTGTGATATAGGCAGCTATGACGCGTTTCGATCCTGCTTAAAGATCCCATGAGATGTTATTAAATCTATATGATTACTGAATAATTGTTGTCTGTTTTAATTCGGTAAATACATTTAACAAGAAATAATAAAGAAAAGACTACCGAATATATCATTTTTTTATGATTGAGACGTTTCGTCAACTACTGTTAACTTCGTCAGTCAAAATGAAATGAATTTACATGAAAAAGAAACTTTATATACAAATTATGAGTACTATTGTTCATTTGGACGAGAGAAAAATAAGAGAAGCAATAACATAATAAAACGTTTTATTATCTTATAAATTTGTTAAATTTTAATTGCCTGCAAAAATGACCCATAGGGTCATTGAAAAGCATTTAATTCATAAGCTTTTTGTGAGTATATCATTCGATCAGTTGTTTCTTGTACAATGTTCATTGGTAAACTTTTTTTAATCACTCTTTTGATATATTGGACTGAATGACTAATATTTTATAATTCCAGTCATTTTTATGTTTATTTTGTATACAATGATGTGCAATTCTGGACATTCCTGTTCCTTTAAATGGGTGTGGGTGTGTTGGTGTTGGTATCCACTTTCTTGTTTCATCCACACCCACATCCAAGATACGACTCCCATAATAGTGTATGTTGGAAAAAGGCAGCATAGGAATATTTTTTTCATGTTGGATTTGGTTGATCGCGCACTCAAGGGAAGTCAACGATAATTTATGTTGGAAAAAGACAGTGTGATGATGCTTTCTCTGAATTGGATTCGGTTAGCTGAATGTGGTGTGCATAATGGACATGCGGAAAATCGACAGTATAAAATACACACAACCAATTGACAATACATCAGCAAAGTTTGTACGTTAAACCATTTAGTGATAATCTTGTAGGTCGAGTATAACGAGAAATAGAATTCTTTACTGGGGCTTTTTTTATTCTGCTTTTAGAAATGTCTGAAGTGTTGCAATACGATTCAGCCGTATATCAAAGTTTCGGTTCAGTAGATGCTGTTTCTACAAAATCTACATTGGATGACACCAAGAAATGTGGTGAAAAAATTTTGGCGAGTTGGCTGCAAAATCGGTCATGGTTCAATCGATCGATCAGCACAATGCTCAAATGATAACGAAACCTGAATTGGTAACGAACAACTTGACAATTAAGCCATCAGCTTGGAAGATTCAAGATAAAGGCATTGTACCATTTCAATTTACTAAGGTATTTAGTCTGGAGATTTCATCATTCACCTTGTGGCGAAAAGCTAACTGATGACTATTATAGGTTGAACATGATGAAACCAATAAATTACAATAAGCGTTAATAAGTGTTGCTGATGGAATTCGCGAAAAGGGTCTGAGTGAAACACTTGGTTTATGCTTGCTAGAAAGTATTGAATGTCCGGAAGGACATCAACTGGTCGAGAGAACAGAAGTTGATCCAGATATGTTAATTGTTGAACCAATACATAACGATAAGGTTGATGAAAGCAAGACGCTTACTACTATTTATCGATTCGACGGCGATGCGCAACAGGGATGCACTACATATACGGTAAGATCTTCGTTCATAAATAATCGTCATAGCTCATGTGTGTGCCTTTTTAGAGCTGTATAAAAGATAATTACGGCGGTCATTATCAAAAATGGATGGAACATCGTAGAAATTAGATTTTGATTAAACATATTAATTTTTATGAACATCCAATTCAAAGCTAACTAATCCGGAGCCTTCAAATATTATTCAACTAAACGACAATAAAGATCCTCCTTTTTTTCTATTTCAAATTTCATTATTCCTTTCGAACATTAATTTCTTCAAAACCATTATAAAATAAATTCGCTACTGAAATATCATTCATTCATTCATTCATTTATTCATTCATTCGTTTGTTCATGCTTAAAGAAAACAATGCCGCATTGCTGAATGGTTGTAAGTCATGCTGAGTAGAGAGAAGTACGCGATTTTAGATGCTAGCGTTTAATGATTTTCATCAATAAGAATCCTGATGGCTCCTTATGCAGAACTATTTTGCAATCTAGTTAAGCCATCTGATGTGAAAACTCGTTAAAAAATTAAGAATTTCATCCTTTGAAATATTTCGATTTTAATTACAAACCATCTTTATTATTACGGGAAGCTAACATGCTCAAACTAGTGTTTCATTGTTAAATTAGACAATTTTGTTAGTTCTCATATGTATAGAACGAAGGGTGTGTGGGTGTGTGATGGGTGATGGGTGTTTCTCTGCTCTTTGCTCACACCCAGCCACACCCTCAAGAGCAAGTAATGGATGTCGATAACACTAGTGACATCAGGGAATGATCTTCGGCATTCGTCACTTTCGATTGCCCCGAGATACATTGTATCATGCAATTCCGACGTGAAGATCAACTGCGTGCACACGTTCTCCTTGACTCGCACAAAATTATGATTCCATCGTTTCGGCTTCTCGACAAAGCGGTCATCATTTATAAAGCAGGCTTGGAGAGCGATCATCACAAACAAGTACCGCATTTGTCAGCTGTCACTACCAATATATCATCGTTACCAACGACTGACGAAAAGCTCACAGAGGGCTGGGCGCTTTTTCGTTAACGTCCACGAATACCTTTCACATTGATACAACGATCATATCTCGCGGAGAAATACAATGAAGGCGAGAAATCAGGTGCTAAGTGGAATGCTGCTTCAGTAACAGAGGCAAGACAATGTCCAACGCCGATACTTTTTCTTCAGTATTCGTTTCCTCTATTTAGCCCATGCAGACAGCTAAAAAGAAAGGTCAATTCGTTTTTCAACCGGACCAATTTCTAACCACATCACAGATCAAGTGAGTGGAAGATATGGAAACAAAGAAGTTATCTATTTGCTTATTTTGTTTGTCGCTATAGAGCCTACTTCTCTCGTGTGACGCGAGAACGTCGAACAAAAGGAAAAGACAAACACACAACTGCTTTAACATCAGCTGACGATGAAGAGCAGCAACTACGAGAAGTGGACGCATCATTGGTTAGAATGCTTCATCGAGCAAATGACAATGTCACCTTCATCGTTTCTTTCATTATTTTTCTTATCAACCTAAAAGTTTCTTATTTTATTCTTCTTCCTCGCAGAGTACCAAACAAGTAATGGTCTCATGCTAGTGCAGTTCAAAGCAATTCTTTTCATCAGAATGGCTATAATTGTTGATTTTTTAGTCTGCTACCGGGTAGAGAAATACAATCCCGTGTTGTATCACTGCGTCTGATGCAGCTTCAAAAGCTATATCGAATGACACTAACCCTGATCAAAACGGTAAAGGGAATACTGAGATTCAAGTGATTTACTAAGACACTTCGGAGTTTGAAGCTAGCAAAAAATGACTCATGCAGAGGTACCTTGCTAGGTACCTTTCGGAACTTTGCTGGTACTTTGAAGTAAATATTTTTTAATGAAAAAATGTGCCTTTTCACGCTCTACAAGATAAGCTAAACTCTAGGTTGAGCACTGTTGAAATAGAGCTGGTAGAGCGTACAAATTGCTAAAAACCCACGTAAAAACCCGGCATAAACTGGGTACTCTACGATGATGCGAGAGCTCTCAGAAATAACAGATAGCATGAAGAGATAAACAAAATATAGGATTGTATAGAGTAGATTCCGCACTATCGAATGGTATAAGATAATTCTCCAATTGATTACTTTTTTGAACAAAAACATTCGATCGAAAAACTTTTTGAAAAAAAAATGTTTTTACACGTGTTTTGGAACCTCAAAAAGGTTGGGTTCCCAAATCGAAAGAAGACTTTACTCAAAAATAGTACAAATTTGGATTTATGCCTCATTTTGTATGCTCTATCGAGCCTGATAGCTAATTTCAAAATCTAAAAATTTTCGGCAACCGATCGCTACTTTTTTTGGTGGTGATCTCGTGGACTCTCTCTTAATTATCAATGATAACTAATTTTTCTATGTCACCAATAGAATAAATGAATTTCTTTTATTTTAGATCATCGAATAATACAAGAAAACACCAGTAGGACATTATACATATTATCTCAGCACGTCTCACATTTTATACATCGAATATATCATCTATATAAACTAAGGAACCAGACATACTCTTTTTAATCCATCCTTTCAAACAACAACAGTACCACGCATGGCCAACGCGTCAGAAGTCATCCACTATCGCTCATTCTAGTACACACCAAAACCATACACAAGGGGATAACTTTACCACTGATATAACAAAACAATTTCTTTCTATTTTCAAAAAACTATGGCAATTTTCTTAACTTCCTCAAAAATTCTGTAGGGTTTTCATTTATGTAATAATAGATTTGTAAAGATACCTAACGAGTCCGTTGAGAAAGATCGAAACGTGTCGTGCGATGCTTTGAATTTCAACTATATATTTATCAAAATGCACACCATATTATTGTTAAGAATTCTCTGCTTTGCTTTGATATTAAAAGTGAGAAGAATTTTTCTTTCGAATTTTTCTTTCAATTTAATATTTTATGCAGTCCTTAAACTACCTGATGATGACCCTTGAGAAAGGTCGAAATCTAGATAATAGTTAATTTCTAAAACATAATACACACCCATACCCTCAAGATAGCCCAATGCAATTTATCATGCGATGTAACGAAAGCAACAAGAAAAAAGCGGGAGAAAGCAAACGGAATTCGATTCTATTCGATTGAAAATCGTTGTACACGATGATTGCTGTGGTCAACAACATAGAAATTGCCATGACGATCGAAGGACAGACCTCTCTGGTAATGAAACTGGTTTGCTGTGGATCCTTCACCATTTCCACCCACAATAACAGTGCCTTGTTTCGCAGCTTGAGGCCAACGGAGAACGCGATTATTTGCGCTGTCTGCAATATAGAGGTTACCCAAGGTATCGACGAAGAGCCCTTCAGGATAAGACAATTGTGTCAGAGCATTCCCTTGAACTGGGTTTCCAGCGACTGCAATCCCTTCTTTTGCATCTTTATGCCATTTCATGATACGATGATTTAAGGAGTCCGACGCGTAGACAGCTTGTTGTCGGTCGACAAAGATGTAATTCGGAGAGTTGAGTTGATTGGGACGAGCACCTCTGCCATTGCCACCAGCGACGAGAGTTCCATTCTTGCCACCTATTGGATACCGTCGGACTTCATCTTTATTGGTGTCAGAGACATAGAGATTTCTCTGATCGTCCATGGCCAATCCCCAACAAGCGGTGCTATTAATGAGGATTTCACCTTGTGTAGTGCCACTACGCCGAAACCATCGGACGATTCGATCGTTCTTGCAATCGCAGATAATGAGGCTATCGGTCTCTTTGTCGATGACCACATCAGTTGGTTGATTGAATTGATCCAATCGATTTCCTTTGCCATTGCCACCAGCAATGACTTGTCCATTGATTTCACCATTCTTCCATTGAACGATACGATGATTCCACATGTCACTAATGATAATTGTTTGATCATCGTCAACAAATAGACCGTGAGGATCCGAGAGATGATTGACAGTACTGCCACGTTTTGTACCTCCAGCAACAGTAACACCATACTGTGACCAATGAGTACTTGTGGGAATATTCGGAATGGCTAAAAATAAAGCAGTGTAATAATAAAACGCTCTCTAAAATCAATTGGGAGATACGGTTGCGCTAAAAGAAGATAAGCGTAAAACTCAGAAGAAGACTCGATAATTCCACCTGTTGAGTACTCATTGTATGAGACAGGACAAGGGTTCTAGTAGTTGAGAACACTTCAAACGCAATCAACTGCACGTTTTCAACTGCTACAATTACTGCATCTAGTAAAACTCATTGAACTATTAGAATTACTGAAACTAGTATTACCACTGGGACTCAAGTAAATGCTACAATTGCGAAAACTACTTAGTATACTTATTCCAACGATGAGAACAATTACAACTACTAGACACATTAGAATTGCCAGAAACTACTAGAGATACTAGACATACCGGTACGGCGAGGACTACCTGAACTGCTAGATCTCAAAAAATTACTGAAACTCTTTCAGTTACTAGAAATCCTGGATTTAACAGAAGTGCTAGTGTTTCTAGAACTAATCAATATTCCAAGGCTACGTAAATAGCTAAAACTGATGAAATAGGTAAAAATTGGTGGCTTTTCAATAACCAATGGAGTTACTGTAATTAACAGAGTTACTAGATCTACTGATATTACTAATAACACTGGAATTGCGGGAACTACGAGGACCATCTGAAGTGCTAGAACTGATTAAATAGGTGAAGATTAATAACTTTGCTGAAACTGAAGAAGTTACTGCAATTATAAGTGTTGATGGAATCACTGGAACTGTCAGATTGACTAGACCAACTGGAATTACTAAAAGTACTGAAGTCACGGAACTACTGGAAGTATGATAGTTGCTAAAATTCATACAATTATTAGAACTACAAGAATTACGAGAACTCATAGGGTAGGCAGAATTCCTAGAACTGGTAGAATTAATGAAATTAAAGAAAATACCAGATTTGCTACCACTACCAGATTTACGGGCACTCATGAAGTTACTAGAATTAGGAGAATTGCTAAAACTGATGGAACTACCAGAATCGGTTGTTTCTCTAGAGTTACTAGAATTGCTAATGCTCAAGACATCCTCAGATTTCTTAGAACGGTTGGAACTACTAGACATCGTGAAATTGCGTGAATGGCTTGAACCACCAGAATTGCTAGACCTAATGGAAATCCAAGACTTGCTAAAACCAGTAGAACTAGTATAACTCAGAGAGTTACCGGTAATGCTACCACAACTAGAATTAGTACATCTGATGAAGTGATCCGAATTGCTAGAATCGCGAGGGCTGATGAAAATACTAGAACTTCGATAATAACTGGAACCACTGGATCTCATAGAAACACGAGAACTATTAGAATTGTCAGAGGTAGTGGAATTTGTATCATTAACGGCACCAGTGATTTAGCTACTGTACGGGTCAGGTGGGCGCCGCCCACTCTAAATTAGGCAATGGATTTCATAGAAAAAAATCAGATTTTTTTCTCTCTCACTTTCACTCTCATGTCATTGTCGCTGAGTTACACGGGTAACATCCTTATAACTCAGTTCCACTATTCATTGAATAGTCAATTCTTATAGTGATGCGCCATAATAATAGATTGAAAGGAATGAAAATAAGAAAATTCATGTATTTTTTCTATCGAGCTAATTTTTCTGTCGCTTCGCACTCTTCACATTGAGCATATTCAATCTATTCAACTTCGACACGACTCACCTCTAAATAAATGTCATCAAGACAACAATCTCTCATTTCATATTTTAAAAGAAAAGAAAGTGTTGAAGAGTCTGAAAATAATTCCATAACAAAGAATAAAATAAATGATAATTGTAATAATATTGGAAATAATGATAATACAACGAATAAGCGTGCACTCTCGAACATACTGAACCGTTGTATGGTACCCAATCGCATGTTAATGAAAGTTATTCATTATGCGGAACAATAATAAAAGCAGCAAAAATCCTTCTAAGCGTGCTAAATTCGCTTAATTTGTCTTATTAATAATAACGGGGAATCATGAAACGTTTCGCATGCAAACTGTTGCTTCTGTGTTATATATCTTACACTCCTTTTTCTATTATCATGTAAGCACTTCCGAGTGTTACGTTTACGAGCATAATAAATAAAAATAAAAAATAAAAGCAACAATTTATATTTATGGTTTTTTCTCAATTTTTATTTTGCGAATTGATTTTTCTCACTGTACTGGTAATAAAAAAGTTCAATGCTATGGTAGAAACAAATAATTAAGAGTTTGTCTATGCTATATGATAGATATTTTTAGGCTAGCAGCCCACCCAAAAATTTCAACCGCCCGCCTGAAAAATGAAACCTAGAAAAAACACTGGTCGACGAGACCTATTAGTCGGCTTAGATTTGAGGTACTCCTGAAAAATGATAAATCATCTTCCATAAAATAGATTTTAGTTTTCTCAAATTAAAGCAAAGGTCGACTGGTTTTAAAAAGCAGGAACAGGTTCACATGAATTCCTTGGAAAACTTCCAAACTCCTTGTAGTAAATCTGACTACTTTGTTGAGACTCCATAAAAGACTCTTACGGGATCTCACAAACAAAACAGAAAATCAAAATGGAGACTTGGATTTTAGATGATGAACAGATTAGTTTCTTAATTTCATGTTGAACGAGAATCATAAAAAGCTGATAAGTATTGCTGTATTAAAGCTATATAAAAGTATGAAATATTCAAGGCACATATATCCAAGATAAAACTTGTTTCTACCATAATTATTGATAACAACAATTATGGAGTATCTCTTTATAAAGTCTTGCTTACTGTTCACTTTTCATATTGCAACATCCCAATACTACAAATCATGTGCTTCTGTGAACAATGCTTTTGAGATGATTAATACAACGTACAATAATGTATACATGGCTCACTATTGGATCGGCAAACATGTCGACTCCGATATGAAAGCTTTAGATTAAATATTACAGTGATTTAAAGATGACATAGGATTGCAAAACGGTAACTGTAAGCGGAAATACCATTATAATATTCAGACTGTGGAATAGAGCCGAGGAAGCAGTCTTTTGAAATGCTCATCATAGGATCTAAAGCAATCATAGTGCGAACTAGTGTGGCTGCCATATATTCTGAATTAAAGACGTTTATTGTTCGTGTATCTTGTTATGTATAGTTTTGCATTCATAGAATACGGTGCTTCATAAAGAATTCAATGCAGTAAAGATTAATGAACGATAGGGTAACGAGCCGAGAAAAGCATTTCTGACTGAGAAAGTATGGGGAAACGGGTTTAACATAGATTTATAGAAACATGGAGACTTCGATTATGAGCAAAATAATATTATTTAACAAGCCTTTGACAGGTCTAGGAGTAAAAATGTTGAGTTCATACTATACTGTACCTGGTTAAACACTTACTTTGTTGAAATGCACCATATGCATCATAGACGATGAATAAATGGATGTTGTCACACCAAATTTCTGCAGGATTTTGATTGGTTGATGCAGCGAAATCAATGAAAACTTCAAGTTCATACATTTCACTGCGCAATATCATATTCGTTTTTGTTTGGTTTATATCTAAAACCGGAAGACACAGAGAAATCACTGATAGCACTATAGTACAACTTACTTAATACATCATGGGCAATAACTGAACCATTGACGTCAATTCCCCTCAATTCAATTTGTACGCCTGTACTCATTTCTGCACTCAACACCGCTTGTGAATATGACCAAGCTGCTGAATTCCACTTGTTGGATAAATCAATACGTTGAAACATGATGGCTCCAGTGCGACGTGATTGAAAAACGAAGCGACAATCAGTTGAACGATCAGTCAATATTGCTGTAGAGATTATGCCAGTTTTTAATGTCCAACTTTTGTTAAGAGGCATTATGCAATCAGCATGACCATTATTGATCAAATTCTTGTCATGCAAAACTGTTCTATTAGGTGCCATGGCATATTGGATAGAGAGTGCACTATTCAGCTGATTGTGAGTCATATTAGTGTTACCAAAATTGGCCCTGTACAAAGTGGCACCATCAAAGCTAACATTGGTCAAGTCAGCAAGTACAAAATCACCACGTGTAGCACTTGAACCCCCAAAGTTGGAACCAGATAATTTCGCAGACTTAAAATCAGCTGAAACAGAGCGTGCTTGTTGAAAATTCGTGTTAGCTGCTTTAGTCTTGGAAAATGTCGGTGAAACTAAAAATTATTATCGAAACATTAGTCTCATGTTATCAAAATGGTACAAGTTGAATAACTATTACCTAATATGGCAAATGAAAAGCTTACGTTGATTAATGTAGCTACTGAAAAGTCGATGTATCTCAACGTAGCAGATGAGAAATCGACATTCGTAAGATTTTTGGATCTGAAATCAATCCTATCGAGCTGCATATTTGAAAAATCCACATTATAAAGTGTGCGAAATACAAGTTTCACATTATCAAAATGCGAGTTTGCAAAAATAACGTTAGAAATCGAATTGGATGAAAAATTCACATTCTTAAGTCGAGCATAAGAAAAATCGACATTCTCAAACGTCGCTCCTGTAAAGTCAATATTTTCGGCCGTAATATTCGAAAACTTTATATCTTTGAGTTCAGTAGATTTAAATTTCACAGTGGTAAGATTACTGGTTGAAAAATCGACATTCTCAAGCTTCGCTGCCGTAAAGTCAATATTGTCGGCCGTAATATTCGAAAACTTTATATCTTTGAGTTCAGCAGATTTAAATTCCACAGTAGTCAATTGACTAGTAGAAAAATCTACCGTATTGAGCTCCGTAGAATTGAAATTGACATTCTCGAATTTTCCAGAGGAAAATATTACGTCGCTGAGTTTAGCGAATAAAAAGTTAGTAGCATTGAGTTGAGTAGAAGAAAAATCAGAATAGCGGAATTCAGTTCGTGTAAAGCTGACTTCGTTGTGCTGTGTAGACGAAAAGTTTGCATTATCAAACTGAGTATCATCAAAGTTGATGTTTTTCATTTTAATATCAACAAATAAAGCATTTGATAGAAAGATACCAGTTAACACAAGGTCTTTCAATGTTTTTTTATTTATTGATGCATTACGAAAATCGATATCACTAAGCTCCGCTGTTGATAGGTCTATGGAACTATGATTTTGTGTTTCAGTGAGTTGTTTTGCTTCGTAAAGAAACCGAATAACGCGCCCATTCCGTTGCGGATCGAGTTTACGGAAGATATTAAGAGTTTTAGCTCGAGCAAGCGTAGAGGCGACTTCATTGGATGTCAATGACCCAGTGTATCTTTCTAGAAGTTCACCGATCTCTTTAATATAAGTATCGAGAATTTCATCTTGATATCGTTCACTATTCAAATATCTTTCTTGTTTACGCAACTCTTCAGCTGCTCGCTGATCATCAAGGCGTTGTTCTCGGGACGCGTTCCTTTCTTGTTCACGCAATTGCTCGGCTGCACGCTGATCTTCGAGTCGCTGTTGTCGGGATGCATTTCGATCTTCGTCGCGTAGTTGCTGGGATATATTCCTTTCCAGCTCGCGGAGTCTCTGGGACCCCATTTGATCTTCTTCGCGCTGTTGTTGGGATATATTCCTTTCCAGCTGGCGAAGTCTCTGTGATTCTATTCGATCTTCTTCACGTTGTTTTTTTGCTATTTCCTGTTGTTGAAAAGTTATAACGAGGGTGAAGACGCCTAATACCAGTGGCAAAAGCAAAGAGGATAGAAACTGCAAAGTATCTTTGAGTTTTAAACCACAGAATCGAACAGGTAGAATATTAGATTGATCCGACTGCGTCCCTTGTTCTTGAGAAATCATTGTCTTGTTCATGCCTGATACTAATAATATTAATTGAAGTTTATCATTTCACTGTGGAGATCTTTTGGTAAACAGAGAGCGTTTTGAACACTATGTAATAGGAGATGACTTTGTTTGAACTTAATAAAAGCCACGCTCAAACCATATTTGCTGTTTATTTCGATGTGTTGATATACGTAGTTCAATGAGCCATGTTCACACTTCGCTTATAAGTCACCCGACAGCAAAATAGTACCTAACGAGAGAGACAATATATTGCTTAATACGGCTTCTCTCTTTTTATCTTCTTCTTCTCTCCTCTGTCCAAGAAACTGCTCTTAATTGGCAAGTTACATCGTCTCATCTTCTATTATCTTTGATATTTTCTCCATCTTTTTCGTCAATGTAAGTAATCTATTTCATTGCAAAAAAACATAAATATATGAACGTCCTAAAATCATAATCATATAGAAAACCAATCAAGTATAATATATTTGTACAGTGAAATATAGGATAATAATATTAATATATTACTTTATAGAAATTTTATGGAAAAATGTATATTTTAGCAAACTCAATACATTGTAACAGGCAAATAGTGTTTTAAGAAAATAAGGAAAGATCTCATTGCTTTTATTATCCCTGGCAAAAGAAAGTTGAAGTAAAAAGGGGTGAGATGTTTTTTGATAGTAAACCAAACGTTCATATTTATGTTTTTTTGCAAGATGGAGAAAATATCAAAGATAATAGAAGATGAGACGATGTAACTTGCCAATTAAGAGCAGTTTCTTGGACAGAGGAGAGAAGAAGAAGATAAAAAGAGAGAAGCCGTATTAAGCAATATATTGTCTCTCTCGTTAGGTACTATTTTGCTGTCGGGTGACTTATAAGCGAAGTGTGAACATGGCTCATTCATAAAAACGCTATGAAATATTTATTTGATTCTCTTGGTTGTCAGAATTATTATTCAATACGAGAGATGATTTTGAAGAATGCAACTCGTGAAGATGACCGAGAGATACGTTCTGGGATCATTATTTCTATTTGGTTGATTCTTTTATGTAATGCAAAAAATATGCTGGACTGTTGTACCAACGATGTACTTTAGAGCTCTATTTGATGAAGTTTCTGTAAAAAGTTATCTAACTCTTTCATCTTAAGAATTATTAGTTCAAAATCATATGCTATTGGGAAATTTTCTCTACTATTTTCGTTAGAAAAGCAGCTGAAAATCACCGTGTAATAAAATATCGTACATGTGAAAAAACAATTGCATGGAAAACGATTGCACAACATCGAAATCAGTAATATTTAATGAAATAGAAGAGAACGCAAATTATGGCATTTTTCATCTTCCTGTGTTGTTGTTGATATAACAAACATTCATTGATGTCAATAGAAATAAGATACATCTAACTGTTTTCTGATGCCTAAAATTTGAATAACACGTAGTCACAATGTATGACCAGTCAATGTTGCCTTTTAAATGAAAGACAATAAAAACAAGCAATCAAAACTTTCCATGTCTTTAAATTGCACCAACAAAGTACTTATCTCAATTGTCTACTTGTTTTATCATGTTCATTGAAATCTTTGGAAGTTGGAGTGTTTCAAAAATGCTATCTCTATCTTTTTCATGTAGCGTAACACCCATACGCTTAAAAATTAGCTGCATATGCATAATTTCACCTGAAAGAATCTTCGGAATACTTGTATTTCTACCGATTTTCTACTATTTGAATTTTTCTAGTAATGATTGAATAAAGCTCATCGAGTCAGAAAAGAAACTTTGACATTTCAGTATATTGTGCTTCCCCATGTCTCTTCTACGTGAATCATTCATGTAGGTGATTCTTTTATTTAGAGAACTTAACTAACTATTTATGTAATGTTAATGGATTCTTTCAAATTTTTGTATTCGAAAATTTCATGCATCGGCGACATAGATTTCCATATTGATCGAGAATGACTCATTGAGGATAGAACAATTGAGCAGCACGATTTCCAGATCGGTCAGGTATGCTAGCATACATGTTTACAAGTATGAGTCACATAAAATTTATGTTTTAGGTTCTATAAATATACCACCAACAAATGATAATTGATCTGAACCAGCACTGTAACCATTGCCGATGATTGTTGTTACTGTTAAACTCCATTTTATATTACAGGAACCTATAAGTTGAACATAGTTCATGCAATGATCTAGCAAACATGGATGTGCACTTACATTCTTCTGATTGTTTATCAAAACCTTGACCTAAAAGAAGAAGAAAAAAATGGTGCATTGAATTTTCAATTTTAGCAGGGTATTTACTGTTACTTATGTGAATTGTTCTAAAAAGGGAAAAGGGAAAATTATTAAGCTTTTACCATTCAATACTATAGAACTGCTCACCGTGTAATACTTCCATCAAGAGTCACAGAAAATATTGTCGTAACATTTTGTTTTCTGTCGTTTCTTGTCTTGTATTCTTATTATTTCAATTTTATGTATGTTCTTTTATTTAGTTTTTTTGCAACAATAATTGATCTTGATAATAAGTGTGAGATATCGACCTTGATACTAATTATGGATGTAGATGAGTATCGTTGTTGTTAATCGTAATATATCAAGCTAGAATCAATATTACTCAGCTGCTTCACTATGCACGATACACTCATAGTCTTATATTGATTGAATCGAAAGAAGTAACACCTGGCAATCAAAAAAGATTGATTTTGCATTTTCGCCTTTTCACCTTTTCTTTTCATATTTTACTTCATTCACTACTCGACTATCAAATAACGATACCAATATTGCACATTGTAAGTATGACACAGAAAAAAATACTCTTCGTATTTACTTCTCATGATTAATTACTCAATGGGAAGCCAACTGGATGGTACTTATCCGAAGTTAGTATATTGGATTTTGATAAACTTTAATTCTGTTACAATTTTATATTTAGGCTGCTCATCCTTATTATGAATTAGAACCTTATGTTATCATTGATTGGGCTAGTCCTAAGGGTGCTTTACCACCCTTAGATCCTTCTTCAATCAACCAGTATAAAGGCGATCCTATTTGTGCTCGATTTATTGAGAATGACAAGGCAAAACAAGGTGGGTGTGAGAACTTGAGGGTGCTGGTGCGATTATGCATGTTAATGTTAATGTTAATGTTTAAGATAACCTCACCCACACCCACTAATTGGATTTCACAAAAACAACACGAACGATTATGTATTAGACCTAGTGAAGTTAAATTAGCCCATTTATACTATTTACCTAAAACTCATAAGTCTGACATACGCCACTTCGTCCAATTGTTTCTGGTTTTAAACATCCAACTAGTAAAATATCAAAATATCTTGATGAATTACTTCGACCACTATTTGATAAAATGGCATTAAATCAACTGTTACTTCTAGGTTTGAAGTAATTAAAAATTTATATGAATGATCGATACATAATTTATGTCAAAAAACTTTATTATGTACTATAGATGTGGTAGATCTTTATACAATGATACCACAAACAGAAGGTGTATGTGTATTTGAAATTAAAAAACATGTTAGATTATCTAAAAAGAAAACAAATTGGTGGTTTAAAAAATGAAACAATAATTAGACTAAGTCGATTGATTGTAAAAAACAATTATTTTTCCTAAGACGGTCGATATTATCATCAAATTCGTGGTGGTGCTATGGGTTCGCCATTATAACCCTTACTATTGCTAATTGTTATATGCACTTTTTTGAAAGAGATGTCATCATAAACAAATTATTACTCGTGGCGATTCTTATTTAAGATATATCGATGATATATTCATTATCATCAACTGGTCTATTCAACATTTATATAAACAAATTGATCGCTAGAATAATTTTGACTTAAATATTCAGTTAAAAGTTCAAGCTGGTTGTTCAATAGATTTTCTTGATTTATCTGTAGAAAGTGTTAATGGTCATCTATTTACAAAAGTATATCATAAAGTATTCCACCAACCATATTATTTTACCATTCAATAGTGTTCTTCCTATATGTAGCGGTATTTACCGTTATGGCTCACTTTATGTACTTTATCCTCTTCGCTGTATCCTATGTTTGTGCATTGACCTGATGAACTCTCATTGTTCTATTGCATGACCGTTCCCTCTTTGTCTATATCCGCCCAATCGTGATCACTCTCGCGTATATAAGGGAATGTAACTAAAGGAAATGCACGACTAGAGATGTGCAGATGACACAATACACCATCATGCCGATGGGCATAGGCGACACTCTCTATGTTCGTCACAAGCATAACTTAACAAAAATATCAACACAAAAAAACAGATACACATCTCGGTCACTTTTCGAATACTAAATCAGTAAAAAATCAGTAAACTCACAGAAATTGTGTCATTGAATATATTAAAATTCAGTCCATTCAACTGGAACCTTTCTCCAAATCTGTAGTTTTGGTAGCGATGTACTGTTGTATTAAGATCAAGTGTGTTTAATGTAGGGGTGGACCATTTTTTTTAACGGAACTTAATTAATGACATTAATTAATGACTTCCATTAGCCATTAATATTAATGGTTAATGTTTTCTAAGAAAAGCTTAATTCATTAATATTAATGATTAATGAAAAACATTAACATTAATTTTAAAATTAATGCTTTCATTAATCATTAATATTAATGTCAATGTTCTTAAATGATATTAACGGTTAAAGGAAACATTCACCATTAGTATGAATAGTAATGTTTTCGTTAATATTAGGGATTATATTTTCATTAATCATTAATATTAATGTTAATGTTTTCATGAAAACATTAATTTTTCCATATTACTGAATTAGGCTTTTCTAAGGAAACATTATCTACAATTATTAATCAATTAACTGATCTTAATAGCCAATGTTTTCTCCGAAAGTGTTAATTACTTAATATGGAAAGTTATAATGCTTTCATGAAAACATTAACCATTAATATTAAGTCATTGATTTTAATGAAAACATTAACATTAATATAAAATTAATGTTAATGGCCCACCCCTAGTTAAATGTCTAAATTAAACATGTAGAAATTCAGATAAGTCCGTGTGTTTTTTGATCTTATAAATGATGCCATTTGAGTTATAACGACTGAAACTTTGGAAATGTTACAAATGCCAATTAGAATTTTCTCTCTATAACTTTTAAATCATTCTTTTAAGAAATATAAACATACTTTATATCGTTGATAAGTATTTAGAATTTTATTTAATCTTTGACAAACACTTTGCAACGACCAGAAAATAGTTGAAACATCATCAAACTGATCGAGAATACGATAAATCATTTCAATTGGTAAAGTATGAAGACTTAATCTTGGCTGAGTAGGCATTTGGATGATATCTTTTAAAAATATGTGGAAATTTTGATTTTTTACCTTCAGTTTATATGATGATAAAGAGTTTTATTAGCGGGTAAAATGTATCGATAGATAATATTTTATTACTTGTTTGAATGGCAAAATCCTTTGTTGTTAAGCTATTATCAGCGAAGTTGTTTTGGGTATTTGTAAAACATGCCCTATTTAATTTAGAACGAAACTCTAAAGGTTTCCTTTTTTCTTACAAAACCTTTTTTCGCTGTACAGAACTGAAAAAAGGTTTCACAGAAAGAAACTTTTCCCTTGGGCACAGGGGAAGAATCTTTCGAGGTTCTGTAAAATACCTTCTTCGTTTAGAGTACACTTATCAAGAAGTATCGAGAAGTACGGAAAAGTATGAAGAAGTGCCAAGAAATACCAGCAAGTACTGAAAAAGTACAAGAGGTACAGAAGTCCACTTTTCTCCGTTGATTTCGTAGGAATGAGAAAGTCTCGATATGTTATCGATGAGTTGCTCTTGTTCCGTCCGAAACATATATAATCGTGTGATGATTACAGTAACGCAACGTGTATAGAAATGAGTGTGTTCGATACCCTTATTTTCATTCGGCGTATTGTTTACCGTCTTTCATACATTTTCATAGCTATAATTGCGCTTAAAGGGATCAGAAGTAACCGGAAGATGGATTGTCCCTCGAGTCTTACAAGATAAAGGGCCGATGTAACCTGAATTTCGTTTTTCCCGTCGCTTAAAACTTTCGAACTGCTCTTACATCAAGCCTTTCGTTCGAAAAAAATTTACAAAGTATTCTGGTCTTGTAGGTTCCGCAAAGAAAATTGTGTGAACAATTACGGTTATCTCGCGAAACAAGTCAGGGTGTGGGTGTAAATAATCACTGCATTCGCCCACACCCACACCCACACCTCTGCAATGGTTAAATAGAGTCGCTGTTAAGGTCTGTAATATTGAAAAGACAGATTTTGAAGTCTAATTATAAATTGAACCTTAATTATAATGATATCTAATTCGCTCAATAACATTTTATTTTTTGGTGTTTTATGTGTGTAATGGAGAGAACTGGGGAGCTGCAAAAATCTCTCCTATAAACACGTGCACTCACTATTTTTTTCGAAAATATATGTGAGCTCCGGAAAAGTGGTCTAAGTTGAAATTATTTTGAAAATCAGTTCTGTGAAAATAGTTTTCTGGAGAAGTTAAGAATCACTGAAATCTTCTTCCTCTCTCAAAAAAGTACTCAGTTTTCTTTAAAAATTGAAAATTGAGATAAGTTCATGTGAAAATAGCCAATAAGTCAGCTCTCTCAAAAATAATAGGACTTTTTATTCTGCATATCGTTTTGAAAATTTTTTGATGATTTCCATCATTCTCGAGTTGAAAAATAGGCAGTCTGTAGAGACATCAGAAACTTTTTCTAGGCATTGAACTTTGCATATCGATTCTATCTCGTCCGGTCGAATTCCTTAATACTGAGAATTCTGCTAATTGGGTACTCTCAATGTCTATCTGTTGCAAAAAATGATCTTTTAATGATGGCACGTCAAACACTGCGATGTTTTTGTACATGATGCTGTACAAAGGACGATCATATATTGAGTGGTATATCGTCTTATGTTCGTTTACTCATGAAAGTACCTGTCACAATTCATTACATCAAGTCAGTTAAAGTTTAAGCGAGGACTCTTGAGATGTAAGAATTTAAAATTACCATTGGTTTTTCAAAACGTTTGCAGTACATTATGTCTTTAAAAAGAGTATTCTTTATTCATGATCAACTCCTATTATTTCTACGATAAGCCTATGATTTTCCTATTTATAATAGATATCACTGTATTTCTGTTTCTTTCCTTGCCCTGTAGAATAATGGAACTGAATGAAAAGACTGTAATAGTGGTCGAAAAAGTTATGTTAGCATATATTCAGTTGCACTTTTCTAACAAATACAAAAATAAAAGAACATATAGATACTTATTGTTACAGACAAATAAACTGCAAAAAAAGAGAGAAATCTTTCAAGAGCAACTCCAGATTATATTACGACATTTCAACAATTAGAATCCTAACGGATATTCATCCAAGAGATTCGAACTATAAGCGACATCTGGAAGCCAAAGTAAAAGGAAAATCAAAACTTTTAAGTAGAATAAAAAGCGTAATTTTATTGTTTCTCTAGGTCCAATATATATGAGTGAATTGTAGCTTTTTGGTACAATTCACGCGAACAGATGAAAGTGAACCTATACAATTTTTGAGTAGTGAATTTTATCACAATCTATGCCAGTAGTACACAAAAAAAATTTCCCAATACTTGATCGATTATTAACGGAGATATGGCCCTTTTATAAATGTATGACTTTTTCTACTTGTGGGTGATTCAATACGAAAGCAACCACACTTTGAAAGTTCAAAATTTATATATAGCAGAAATCAGTACATGGTCATAGATGGAATGGTCGATGCAGCTGCCACGAAAAATGAAATTTTTTTTATCCACCTGCAACCCTGGAGGGGAGTACGGCAATTTCGAAAAAAAAACATTTTTCATTTTTATGGACAACCACGTTGGCGATTCTATCTGGGACCATGTCCTAATTTGTGCTAGGTACGGATTCTTGAATAAAAATGGAAGCTAGACAATAGTGCGTTTTTTTAGGGTATTACTAATTTACGCGAACAGCACGAACAGCCAAGTTTGTGAGATCGCATATTAGTCATCTTTACGAACACCCACAGCCTGTCGAGCTATATTCACGAACACCCACGAACACCCATTTTCTATGAGCAATAATGAAAAAAAACTGTCAACAAAGACTAAAAATGACCCCTCTCAACACGAACACCCAGAATCTCTGTTATAGCCTACGCAAACACCTTAAACTTTTTCTTACGAACACCCACAGAACTGCATAAGCTACATTTTGACCAAAGGGCATGGTATCCTAGAATCAATCCTTATAGGACTTTTTCTCTGAAAACACGACATCGATTAAATTTGACCATATATACCCAAGAGGTCCATTTTAAAAGCTTAATAGCACCCAACTTACTCCTACGAACACCCACAGAACTGCATAAGCTACATGTTGACCAAAGGACATGGTATCCCCAAATGAATTCTTATAGGACTTTTGTTCTCAAAATACATGTGATGGGTCGAAATGTGACCATGTACACCCAAAAGGTTCCTTTTAACACGTTCATAGAACGAAATTTAGACTTATCCGCACCATTATCAACTTTCTATCTACTTATAGATATATGATTCAGTTAGTTGCTTAGGTAACGGGCCCACAACAGGCGTCCACATTGGAAAGTTGATGTAGAGTATTTTGAAAACGACTGATTGCCATAAGTTGTCCTCTAATTCTAAAGCGTTTTCTGAGATGCTCTTCTTATATTTTAGAGAAAAATTTCTGTACAAGCCTCGCAAGTGAAAGTTCCGGGAAACCAAGATTTTTCAGCTTTAAGCAATGAAAAAAAGTGAGATTTTGATGGAACTGAGTTGCAGAGCACATTTTTTGGTTTCAGAATCCGATTCAGCATTGAAAGGCTAGTATTCAAAAGAAAAATTGAGTGGTAAAAACAAAATTTTAATTTGAAAAACTTATTCCAAATTTTGAATTTTCACCTTTCTCTCTATTTTTATAATTCCGCAGAGATAAATGACAGATAGAGCCTTCAAATGTTCTTCGATAGAAAATTATAAACTGAACAAGCCCGCGGATTTCATGATTTTATGTAGGTTGCAATAATCAATTTTAGGAGAATATTCACGAAAAACTACCTCAATTTTGAAACGTTTCACTGCGTGCTCTCTGGTTAAAAGCTCATCATTGGAGCTTTTATGACTTTTAAAGTTACCAATTATCTAACATATTATATTTTATTAAACAGTCAATTTCTTATTAACATCTATATAGTACTGCTTGGTTCCATCGCTCTCAGACACCATCAGACGATGCTGACTTTTTCTTCTTTTCACGAAAACGGATCATATCTAGATCATGTCAAGTCAACTGGTCTCTGCGTATCGTTTTTTTTTCTATAAATGATATCTATGTTTATTGCGTGTGAGTGTGGGTCTGAGTCTCGGTCTCGGTCTGTACCTGGGTGTGGCTATAGCCATTTTTCAAACACGGAATAGTTACCATCAGCCACAGTCAAACTCATACCCACACCCTAGAAAGTTGATAATGGTGCTGATAAGTCTAAATTTCGTTCTATGAACGTGTTAAAAGGAACCTTTTGGGTGTACATGGTCACATTTCGACCCATCGCATGTATTTTGAGAACAAAAGTCCTATAAGAATTCATTTGGGGATACCATGTCCTTTGGTCAAAATGTAGCTTATGCAGTTCTGTGGGTGTTCGTAGGAGTAAGTTGGGTGCTATTAAGCTTTTAAAATGGACCTCTTGGGTATATATGGTCAAATTTAATCGATGTCGTGTTTTCAGAGAAAAAGTCCTATAAGGATTGATTCTAGGATACCATGCCCTTTGGTCAAAATGTAGCTTATGCAGTTCTGTGGGTGTTCGTAAGAGAAAGTTTAAGGTGTTTGCGTAGGCTATAACAGAGATTCTGGGTGTTCGTATTGAGAGGGGTCATTTTTAGTCTTTGTTGACAGTTTTTTTTCATTATTGCTCATAGAAAATGGGTGTTCGTGAATATAGCTCGACAGGCTGTGGGTGTTCGTAAAGATGACTAATATGCGATCTCACAAACTTGGCTGTTCGTGCTGTTCACGTAAATTAGTAATACCCGTTTTTTTATGTTTATCCTGAGCAATTTTTTTCGAAAAAACCGTCCACATCTTCAACATTTTCGCTTTTGAGGTCATCATTTTCTTCCAAAATGATACTCTATGATCGCTTCCCACTTAACTACGTCGAAAAAAAAACTTTCGAATGAGCCATAGTGAAAATATTCGCGCAAAATTGTCATTCTACATTTCTCAGTATAATGTAAATTTCTCCGGAATAGAAGATGATTCGGGACTGAAATTTTTATCACTGATAGACCTTGTTAGTTTATATCTTGAGTAAAAATTTAAGTATAATCGCACTAATCGTTGAGGAGTTATAAAGCATTCAATTTTCAAATTGTCATTCTACAAAGTGAGTATAATGATCTTTTTTTCAGAAAGTCTTCTTATTTTTATCGATAAGGAAAGACAACAACACAGAATTTTTTTTTACCATTTTTTTACTCAAAGAGTTGTCTTTCCTTTCGTATAATCTCTGCGTCATCAACTTTATCAGTAGTCGAACTGTAATCACGTTTGTGTCATTCTACACAAAAATACAAAGTGTCTGTCAAATAATGTGAACGTTGGGCGAACGAGAGAATGAAGTATAAAATTTAAATCCACCATATACTTCGATAGAGCATTGAACGCTGTACAAAATAGCCTATCTAAATGTTTTTTCTCTTGCTGTTCTATAGCATAAAAATTCATTTTTCTTCTCACGTGTCAGTAAAAACTAACATTTTTTTGTCATGTTTTCCTTATAACTCAGCGACTGTATGAGGTAGAGAGCAGCAATTTTGTGTGTCAGTGGGACATACTAGGATCAATAACTGATGAAAAAATTATCAAAATCGGCTGAGAGAAAAAAAAGTTATTAGAGAAATACAGCTAAAACGCAAAATGTACCAAAAAGTTGCAATTCATTCATATGTAAAAGACATTCTCATACCACTATTTTACTACAATCAATGCTAATTTTATAGACATATTTAAAGAACCCTACTTCTTTTTTCAACAAAGACCATGATCCGAAACATTAATCCTACAGTTCTTATAGTACGGAGCCTCTTTTTTTAATAACGCAATGTCCGTCGAGAGTAGTATGTTTACACACTAATGACAGATCTATGCATCTTCTAGAATGATATGAAGTTCACATTGATGAAAGATATTTGCTAGTCATAATCGTGCATAAAAATCACGATACTCAAACGTTTTGGTGAATAATTTATCAAGAAACCTCATTAAAATAAATGTCCTTTTATAAATACAAACAACACAAAATATGCTCGCTATCGAAATCCTATTGGCGATATAGAATGCCAAAAAAATATTTAAAAACATTGTTATTCTACATATTTATGACAGAATCACTTCTAGTTCTGCGTATTTTACAGAAATACTGACTCAAATTGAGACACAGTTCCGCGAATGAATTGCATCGTTTGAAATAAATCTTCTGATGAACGAGGAACATTCATGTCTATAAATCTAATTTCAGAAGTCAATCACGGATTTGTTCTATCTTAAAAGACCGATAATGTTCCCTTTCAATCATGCAAAAGGTACCCATTAGATGAAAAGAAATGCTTTTTGAGTACCATTTTTGCTTGGGACCTTAATAAAACACTTGAACGAAACAACGATTTAATTCCAATATTCTGCATGAAGACAAATATGCGACGAAGTATGCTGTCTTGCTTCCAGAAACCATACACAATTATCAGTGCGCAATTAAGAGAGCAAGAGAGAACTTTTGCATTCTTCTGCCTAAAACGTACACAAACACATCATTTTTTACTTTTTACTAGCACAATTATTCACTTCTAATGTTTCTGTAAAGAGTTCGTCTCATGAGAGTCTCTTTCATCCTTTTATGTTGAATTCCATTCCAGGCATAATGATGACAAAAGGAATAATTGTAGTTTGTGCTGAGGAGACCGAATGTTATTCAACATGAAACTATATAGATTTCTAAAAGTAAACTGATGTGTATTATAATAACAGTTGTTAAAGTTGAAGACAAGTTCTACAGATTCTAAAATAACTTTGCATTCATTCAATCATGTTTGTGGATGATTCGCTGAATTTTCTGATGAAGCTCATCCAAACCGATTATAATGACTAAGCAAATATTTGATCACCCAGAACTATATGTTTACTGCTGTCGCATGATTGTGACAACAGCATAGCCTCTGTAAAAGTGTCACATAAGATCAATCTCTAAATCTATCTAGAGGCACAGCTGATAATCAAAGTTGTATGTCCAAATGCACTATTTTTGGTATAAACAACTCTTTTTTTTGTATTTTATAGGTACCCATCACTAGCAGTTTCAAAGGCATGAATAAAGTATATGGGAGAACTCTTCCACAACAGGTAAAGTAAAAACTTCCTTTTCCCCGTATATTTTGGATATCAGAAGATTTCATTCTTTTCTTCTATGCGTGTACCTAATCTAGAGCTAAATAAGAGAAAATAAAGGAGCTATTATTCTAAAGAACATTGTTTTCAACACATGAGAATACAATTTATATGTATTATTCGAGTTTGACTTAAATGAGTTCTAGGTAAGTGTACCTGGTAACTTCGATATGAGAGTCTGGTTTAGTTAAATTATCATATTACGATACAGAGCGTCGTTCTTCTAAATAGAAAATATCAATTGATTTCAAGAGTGTGCATTATACTCCACGGAACATACAGTTTTTTTTTCGGGTGAATAATATGATACAACCAGTGAATATTACATATTTTTCAGCTTTAGTTGATAGATATAGCATGAGAAATGTTTCACACAACACGATTTTTATTTAAGGTAGGACTAATATTGAGAGAATACGTCAACTTGGCGTTTTTGAATGGAAAAATGCCATGGATTTCAGTCGAATATTTGCTCTAATGAATATTACGATGTTAGTGCTTAGTGCATATTTGTTCTAATCTGTATAAAAGAGAGCACTATCCACTGCATATTCCATGGTAAACATACACATAAAATTGTCCTATCTGCATCAAAATATTACTTTTGATTCACTAGTAATATTATTCATAACAAATTAAATTTTTTTATAAACTTAGTTTGAATAGTGCAATGATATATAGTTTTGAATTGTATATTCATCAAGATGGAGGATTAAACAGTGAAACCTTAGAGGACCATGTTAAAAAGTTGTAATTGTGTGATGTTTTCATAAACAATATCAAATGAGAATGATTACATCTTAATGTTCATTCACTGTAGAAGATGATACAATCATCAAATGTTCGAGTGGATACAAGAAACTTACCATCGATTGCATCGATATCTAGTAATGATAGGTTTGTGCATGTATTTTTTGGCAATGCATCTATGCCATATAATTTATACTTTTACAGAAAGGGTGAAGAAGATGAGGGGAAAAGCAACAGACGTAGAAGAAACATTTGCATGCTCATCACAGCTATTCTGGTCTTGGCTATTGTAGCAGCAGTCGGCGCTGTATACATAATGTTCATTCGTAATAGCAATGCAGCAGCATCGATAACAACAACAACAGGCAAGCAGTACATAAAAACAACATGGCTTTATCATGAATAGTGATTGTGTGCATTCTTTTGTGAAACACGATCTGAAAGGAGTGTTGAAGTATATAGGGTAGAAATTTGGACCCCTGGCCGGCCCCCCCCCCACAGACCGGGATAGAGAAATTAATTAACCGATCAGCTAATTAATTAATTTCTCTGTCCCGGTCTGTGATGGTCTCTGAATTCTCTGTCACGATCTGTGATGGTTTCTAATTTCTCTCTCACGATCTGTGATGGCTTCTGAAGTCTCTCTCTCACGGTCTCTGAATTCTCTGTCACAGTCTGTGATGGTCTCTACTGACTCCATAGATCAAAATACAGACCGTGACCGAAAGGGTGCATATATGATTACAGACAGTGGCAGAAAAGCTACGAAGATTCACAGACCGCGGTAGACAGAATCCAGCAAAGGAGTTCCATCGTGTTCCATATTTTAATCCCAGAGGGATTGCGCTAACAGCTTTTTTCAAACTAAGTTCCTCTAGAAGTAGATTTAACCTAATTGTAGACTTGATGTACGATTGAAATTCATCAATATCTGCAGAGTTAGCAAATTGTGGGTTCTTGAATAATGACCGTAGAATGTCGAAATAGACAATATATTTGGATAAAAACATTATAGGCTCTATACGTCACATCTAATGATTTTTATCAATTGACTTAAAAGATCACTGAATCAGATATTTAGTGGATAACTGATGTAATATATTAGTGTGAGCGTCGAAAATCAGATATAGAAAACAAAATTTTGAGCAGCGGCATGCGTATAAGGATTCGACGAGAGAGTCGCATGTTATAAAGAATGCCTATGCGTCGTTAAGCAAGTCTGTTCGGAAAATGTATCACGTCATTGTAACGTTATATGCGAAGAGCGTCCAAATTTCACCCAGGGGGTGTACCACTCCCATTCGAGTACAATCTATAAATGATGTTTGGCCTTATGGCGCCATTTCTTCTCATCTTACCTATTGCCTTTATCTTTCTGTCGTTGATATTTGTCTTTATCTCTTATCCTCCTTCGTTCTCTAAAATGACTGAGTATTCAAGCGTGTGCTTTATATGTAATCGTCACAGTCATGTCACGTAGTTTGAAATATTATGAGGAAACACTAAAGTAGCCGATTAGACGTGCCAAAATTAAGACTGCTAGTTTCTATTCCTATTTTTGGGAAGTTAAAGCAACTTTGTACGACAAGGTAGTGGTATAATTTTATAAACTTGTGATTGTTTCAACTCAGATAAAAAGGAATTTCAAAATGCATAAAGTTCCTTGGGTGTGGCTGCCAAAAGACAAGGAAATATTGACACCCTAGCCGAAATGTGCTCAGAGAGAAGAGGTCGAAATAAGCGCTCAATGTTGGTAACTATGAACCATGACACGAGTTTTAGATCTAGATCTGACAGTATCCCATCAGTCCTCGGTATCAATAGGATTTCAAAAATTCCGCTAATCTTATTTTTGCTGAGGGTGTTTGTTACGACCGAAGTGTTCCCCTTCGATCGTGAGACGGAACAAACGAATAATACACGCTCTTTTCTAGTAAAGTGGTAGGGTGTGGGTGTGTGAGTGTAAATAATCACTTCATTCGCCCACACCCAAACCTGATCCATTCATATCCTTTCTTGAGCAAGATGCTATAAAAAAAATAATGAGCCAAGTAATGTATCCAACAATAGAAGAACTTTGGTTTGAGTCGAGTTCAAAAGTTTCATCATTCTCAGATATAAGCCTGAACATTTACTTTCGATTGGGTCGTACTCGATATTCTTGTTGTGTGGGTTCGGAGTGTGTGCCTATGAAGATATTTATGATTTATCCACACCTTCTAGCAAACCTCGACAACTGCCAAATGAACTCAAGAATGTGACTCGAATGAGATAGTCAAGTAATCTTTGCAATGTGAGTTTGAGAGGAGTAGTGAGCCATAAAAAGTGCATTGCGAGTATGATAAAAATTCAATTGTCATGATATATTCAATAATCCTATTAGGTTATCAAAACTAGAAGAACACCAGCTATCATTCCATTTGAGTCAACACATACCTATGCTCCTGTTTAGAGGCGAATTTACTATCTTTGTTTGAAACTATAGCCGTTCCTGTGATATAAATAAATCAGCGTTTTATTTTCTAATTAGCCACCACAACAACGAGTACTACCAGCACGACTAGCACCTCGACAACATCAACCGCAACAACAACTACAGCAACGACCACGACAACTACAACAACAACGACTACAACTACGACGGCCACGACGACAACTACAACTACTACTACCACTTCAACGACAACTACTACGACCACCACTACCACAACATCAACGACAAGTACCACGACAACATCCACAACAACGACGACTCAAACTACATCAACAAGTGACTATTTGATTAGTCATATTAGTCATATTATTCGTATGAATTTTTATTGTTTAATTTTGTTTAGCTACTACGACCACTACAACAACTGCTGCTCTCAATATAGTTTATTCTCAAAGTTTTACGAGTGGCGTCACTCCCTCAAGCGCATGCACGGCATGGACAAATTTTATTGCTCAACTGACACCTTTACCGTATACCTTATTGCAAATGAATGGTACATATGATTCAGTTGGTGTTACAATCACTGATTCTACTGTGATTGCTGCTATTGCTGTAGCTTTACGAACGGCAGCTGCATATGGACCCGTAACAACAAACGGTCGTTCATGGCAAGTCGGCGCTTGTGGGAGTGGATCTGAATTGAGTGCTGCTGGTTCTATTTGTGCGTGCCCAAATCCACAGTATATCGTTCGACCATGTATAGGTAATTCAAATTTTGGTGGTGTAAACACCAATACTTGTGGTGGACCCACTCAAATAATGTCCGTAATATTTCAATATTGATAAGCTGATCATACTATGCATTGATTATTGCTGAACTCTTTGATCATTCATTTATTTTTGTATATTTCATTGCGGCCAATATATTTGTAAATAAACCTTAAATTATGTTTTGATATTATTAAAATTTTCATGAAAATCGAAAAATAATAAATGAAATTTATCCAACATTCTGTTTTAATAAAAAAAAGCACAGACTTTGCGAGTATATGCATATTTTTACTTAGTTTTTTCCTTGGAAAATTCAAATAGTAATTTAATTGTAATCAGCAGCTGGCGAACAACGTAAAGAGTACAATTGAATTTTTTTTACTTAAGTTTCAATAGTTGAATTTAATTTATACTTCAACCATTTCAATTATAGTTTTATAATTGAGCACGAAACTAATAACATAATTATTTTAGTTTACTACAGTCATGATGCGTTTCAGGTAATGATTTACAGTCATTATTTATCAATAAAATGTAGGCGTCAAGCCAAAAGAAAAAAAGGAGAAATACGTATACTTCTTTATGCCAATATAATAACACTTTTTTGTACCTTTTCTTTTCTCTCTGTTCATGATAAAATAACAACACATTCAAGTGACTTGAAGCTACTAACGTAAGACAAGAAACAGATGAAAGAAGCTTTCATTGCATGTACCTTTTCTTCTCACACTATCATCGTTCAGGGTTGAGACATAAATAGTAGCAATATTATTTTTATTCATAACACTTCGTTCGTTCTTGTACATCTTTCTTTTATATGGTGCTTTATTACTTATTCTTATTTGTATAAGATTTCAGTTATTCGTTGAACTCACTGGTTATCACGACAAAATCATTGTCTCAATTCAACAATGCACAACCGAATTGAATCTCAACATTATCTTTATACGCCGAGAATTTATGTTCATAAACGATCATTACATTGGTTTATTATGTTTATTTCGTATTTATTTATTTTTCTTCTTGTTCTCGAATCCGTAGCATTACTTGTATTGGGTGCATGGCATCTAACCACTCCACGACTTGAAAATGTGCTTAGTTTTTCAAGTGAAATCTATCGAAGAGAATAGGTTTTAGTATTCTTCTTGTAATCCTAGGATCATTAGGTATTCTTGCTAGTATTATTAGAATTATTGCTTTAATTACATCACGAATATTATTATTGAAAATAGTGAGTAAAACGAACTGAAAAGGAAATTGAAATCTTATCGTGGTTGTTTTAGTATGCATCATGTTTATGGTTATTCATGATTATTGGTATAGCTATAGGAATTATTTTTACATGTAAGTTAAAATCTAATTAGTTTTTCTATGTTGACTTTGATTTTTCATTAGCTCAAGTCAATGATTTTTTAGCCAATGATCAAAAGAACAATCCAAATTTAGTAGATAGTAATGTAAGTGTTAACAAATAAAAGAAAAACGAAAAGAAGATTTTTGAACTAAAACACTATTTGATTGATTGTTTTTAGTATTATCAAGAAAATTTTCTATTAGGTATGAATGGCGGATTAACTTTACTCATGAGTGTAACAATAGTAAGTTTCAGATAGTTTTAAAACATGATCTAATCTATTATTGTTATTCTTTAGCTTGTTGGTATTATTATCCTTCATTGTTTAATTAGCGATACAAGTAGTCGTTCGCATATTCGATCAAAATGAAATATATAATCACAGAATAAAGACACAAAAGTTTTTTTTCCTATCTTGACTAAAATATATTTACTTTGTATATATTATAAAAGAAAAAACAACAAAGGATGCTTGTCATATCATTTAATTCTCTTGTAAGATTAAAATAGAACATGCAGAAAGAATGTAATGGTACAAGATAAAACATGTGTTACTCTATCGCACATTACTTGATGGTATATTTTGTTTTAGAAAAGCACGATACTATTTTAATAGTAGAGGCGTTTTTGTCTTATGGAATAAATATAAAACAATATGCAGTTGACAATAGTATTACTTTTATCAATTAATATAAACTTGATCATTCTAAATAATGCATCATCATTTGATTTAACACTGAATATAAATGGTAAGAATAATTATTTTCGTTTTTTCGAAGCTATAACATCCATTGAAAATCTTCGAATGCCATCGGTTATTATTCTTGATGACAATAATGATCAGAGTGCTAATATAACAAATTCCTCGTTCATTCAAATCTATCGTACACAATTCAATGAAAATTTATTTCATATTGCTACTGTTTTTAGCCGAACAGTTTCAAATAGTAATCTACTGTTTGCTACGATTGAAATGTCAAATCGTTCCTTATATGAGATTTTTCCATCGATTTCAATGAGTCAAACAAGATCAAAACGATCGTTTCATTATGATTATATTGTTAAGCATAATGGTTCAATTCTTGAACAAGCATTTGTATCTATTGAATGGCGTAATAATCGTGAACGACGTGCCGCTCAAAAATCTCGAAGTACAAACTTGAGAAGGATTATTACATCAACCACACATTCATCAATCATCTTACGTAAAAATATTAGATATCGAACATATTCTTTGAATAAAAACAAAGTTATAAAACCAGCACATCAAAACAGATTTCCTAAGAAAACTCGTCCCGTATATCTTGAAATTATTGCAGTTATTGATCTTTGCTACCTCTAAACATCGTCTACCATGGGAATTATTCAAAAATATTTCATCTATTACAGATATTTATCGAAAAACACCGAATAACATATATTTACGACCTAATATCAGTATGAATCTTCTCAAATCTTTATATCAAGTTTATACATCAAATCGATTCGATAAACGATTTTTTACTAATACTGCTGATCATATAGCTACCATTCTTTCTTGTCTCTAGTGAAACGCAAGGTTGAAGCATCCAACCCATTCAATGAGCAATCATGCGTGGTTGGTCAACACACTGAAATGTCATGGAAATTCAGCGATATTGAGAAGCCTCAAGTAACATGGTGGTTCTCCGGGCAACCACTAAAGACCAACAGTCGATTCCGAGTGACCGAAAATGAAGACGAAAGATCGACAATCACTATTCACAAAACAGACTTTGTCGACGAAGACATCTATATCGCTCGAGCATACAATAGTGTCGGTGAGACCGAAGCAAAAATGATATTGTATATTGCTGGTATCAAACCGGTCATCGAAATCGATCTTGAAACTAAACTAAAAGTCGCGAAAGGGCGTACGATTACTCTTAAGCTAACCGTCTCTGGGATTCCACAGCCTGAAATTGTGTGGATGTGTGACAATAATGAGCTGATATCCGATGACCGCGTTTTTATAACATCGCCAACTAGAGATACTGACAGCACATATACATTAACCATCATAAATGTTCAACTTGAAGACCAAGGAAAATACTCAGCCAATATCAAAAATATTGCTGGATCGCTTAAATCGAAAAACTGCGAAGTGATAATCATCAGCAGTGAGTAATTCATTTTCTTGCTTTTGTTAGGACAGGAGAAGTGTCTTTTTGTCGTCATTCAATTATTTATCCATCTTCTAGAGAAATTTTCCTCTAGAATATGTACTATAATTTGTATCTTTAAAAAGTCACAATGACCTTGAAAAATGTGGAACCCAGAAAACTAGTAAAAGATTGAAAAAGAAATATTTTTTCAATGATAGGTGAAGCTGAAAATAGGCCTGGTCTGGCCGATGTTTGCCTCTGCAGAGATTTTGAGGATGGGTTTTTAGTGAAATTTACGAATCTACTGTCACCATGCTATGCGATACTTTAGAGTCTAAAATTCGTTTGTAACTGGAAAGAGTGCTCATGTATTCTGTAACTGAATCGAACAGATAACGTTGAATTTCTCTATTCAATTTAGCCTTGGAAAGTGGCGTGGCCAGGCCTGTTATACTAATGGATGACTATCACACAAATGCAGACAACCAGCATCTTGAGATTTTCAGTTTGATTTGGCTTGATGCTAATCCAAATGTTCAGGAGTTGCAAGGTACACAGCAAAAGTTATGCTCCATCATTAACCAACTGAAGACATTTCAGGACGTAGAACAATGCCAAAACTATATTGAAGGGAGAACACTAAAAGATCGCATAGTAATGATTGTTAGCGGTCAATTTGGAAGAGAAATTGTTCCTTCTATTCATAAACTTCGACAAGTTCTATCCATCTATGTGTACTGCATGGATAAGAAAAGTAATAAACAATGGGTTTCCAAATTTTCAAAAGTGAAATTCGACTGAATGATTTTGATTGCATTGTATGATTTTTCTTTTATAGGTAAAAGCTGTTGTTGTTAAACATGATGAACTTTTATCTCGAATTAAAACTGATCATAAAATTCAAAGAAAGTTGGAAGAGCCAGTGACAATTAATTTTTTTAATACAAGTACCAAAGCTGGTAAATCAACAACAGCTGTTAACGGTCAGTTCGTTTTTTCTCAAGTTCTTATTGATTGTCTTCTACGCTTAAAATCCAATGAAGAAGATAAAACAGAGCTCATTAATTATTGTAAACACCAATATGAAGGCAACAATCTTGAGTTGAACAATATTCGTGAATTTGAAAAGGATTATGTGTCTGGCAAAGTTTTATGGTGGTATACGAAAGAGTCATTTTTTTACAAGACTCTCAATTCTGCTCTACGTACCCAAAATATTCATTTAATTTTTTTATTTCGTGCATTTATCTTCGATATTTATCGTCAATTGCAAAATTGTCAGGCTAAGCAGCCTCTACAAGTTTATCGCAGCCAGATGATATCAAGTTCTGAACTGCAAACTTTGACACAGTGCTGCGATCAATTTATTTCAGTGAACTCGTTTTTTTCCACTAGTACTGATAAATATCAAGCACTGTCGTTACTCAAAATTCCTGAAGATGTACAGAATTTAGAACCAATATTATTTGAAATTGATGCCGACCCTAAGATGGTTACGACAAAACCATTCGCCGATATCACTGCAAATAGTGAATTTTCTGGTGAATCTGAAGTTCTCTTTATGATTGGTTCTATTTTTTGTGTTAAGAGCATTATTCGAAATAATGATTATAACGTTTGAATTATCAAAATAAGTTTATGCAGTGGCAATCAGCATGGCTTAGAAGAAGTTCTTACGAATATCAAGCAAAAAACTGCAATCATAGAAACAAACCTTCAAACATTAGGGAAAATATTATGGGAGATGGGAAAGCTTGATTTAGCTGAAAAATATTTTACGCGTCGATTAAAAGAACTACCACCCGATGATTCTTCACTTGATAATCTGTATGAAGATCTTGCCAAACTCTCATCACAAACAGGCAACTATGACAAGAGTGTTTATTGGCATAAAAAAGCTGTCGCGAATTCAGAAAGACATCCATTAACAGTCAGCGTTACATAATAAGTGATGAGAATGATTCCTCATCTCTTAGATAAGTGTAGCTGTTAGATTTCATCTTTTCTTATTCTTTCTTTCGTTGCTCTCCTCAGTTTTCGTTTTCAACAAAAGAAGATGCTCTATTGTTTGTTTGTTTTTCTTTTTCGTCGACAGTCAGCTTACTTTTGTTTAATAAAGATTCATTCATTCGTCGATTTTAACCTATTCGAGAGACGACAATTATTAATATATTTGATGGGGGGTTTGATCAACTTGCTGTCAAAACAAAATCACAACGAGGAGAACCGTATATTGAAAGATAGAATGAAAGAAATCAATGATTGAACGTTCAGGAAAACTATGAGAAGTAATTTTAATTGTTTGAATGAATGCCAGCTACTAGAATAACTTAAAATTTTGGAATATACATCGATTCACGATCGTCTATGAATCAGCGAAACTAATACATATTCAAAAATGAATGTGGGCTCGAAAAACCAAAGATCCGATATTAAACATTCACCATCTACCTCAACAAATGTATCATCGCAACGTATCTATAAATCAACAATGGAGGGTGAGAGCAAATTGTGAAAGTGGGTGGGGGTGGGAGAAATGAAATCCCACACATGTACAGACCCCCCCCTGCACACACACGCGCACAGATGAATCATTACTGGTGATGAAGGAAAGAGAAAGCAAAATTACACCACATCAATAAACAAACAGCATAAGAGACAAATATGCAATGTAGTGTTACGTATCGAGCCGCGGTTCCGGGACTTAAACTTGCCCACTTTCCAAATGAGCCAATAGCATATGGACGCAGAATTTCGGTTCTGCAGTTTCGGATCCAAATCGACACTCGATCACAGTTTTTTTTATTCCATACATAGTCGGTATAAAACGTAGATCAATAACATTGTCTCCCTATAAATTATTTTTCAGCTATAAACGTTTCTTATATTTTCTAATGTCTACAAAGTTTCTGACAAACGCAATCTATTGATCTTGATTGCAAAAACTTTAAATAATGTGGAGCTGATATGTTTGGAATACATGATTTCTTTGAATTTCTACTATACAGTCAGCTTAAGAGGATGTAATTGAGCTTTTTTAAATTGAAATATTTATTGAAAGTGCACCGCATGAATTTTGAAGAAAATAATCGTATCTTTTTTGCACTCGCATTAAGTATGTGGTATTTCTGTTTCGCTGATTCCGAATTCTAGTGAAAAATCTATAATATCGGAGCTCGTTCGTGATTCTTGTAGAAATGATAAAATTAGGATAGTTTTTACTAGATATACTCATAATCCGGATACGTTTAGAAAGTCAAAAATTCTGAATTCATTTCAAGAGCATAATGACTGAGCTCAATTTTAAGAGTTGAATCGATCTAATCATTTTCATATAGTGTTTTGTTTTCGTAAAATATATTGGCCTAATAATGATCTTTGCATCTCTCATTCTTTATTTCACAAAGGATAGAAAGATTTACATAGAATACATATATCACTGCGACAACTGTTAATGTTAGAATATAGATAAGAATAAAAGAAACCTGCATCATAATAAAAGATCAAAGTAATCAAAATCATGATACTCCGATATTGTCTTTCTGTTGTTGAAACATTATTCGTTGCAATAGTTATAATAGTAGTGGTGTTTGAAGAAAGAACAAGCAAAAGACGTACTTGTTACGGTATTACGCACGAAAATATAACCTGATATGATTAATTTATCAATTTCAATCTATACAATGAGCTTTTATGCTGTCTTAGAGTATTTCTGATCATTGTCTTATTCATGTTTAGCACTTCTCTACTGGAAATTAATTTCTCCGAAAAACATTCATATAATGAATTGCTCAGGCAAGGCGTATCTGGTGAACCATTTGTATCGATTATTAGTCAACTACCTAAACTACGTCGTGCTCGAGAAAGCAATGGCGTTCTGGACCACTTATTCGATCTTAGTGAGAAATATGAAAATTACTTTTTTTTCTCTTTTGGATCTCGAATGGGTATTATGATGACTGAGCCATGCATGATTGTTGACATTGTAGGTCGGTCACATGCTCATGCCTATGTGAAACCAGGTGTGTTCATTAGTGCTTTTAAACCATTAATTGGCTCACATAATTTATTAGTTAGCGAAGGGCAAGAACATTAAAGAGCTAGAAAAAATGCTCAATTCTGCTTTTCACTTTATTCACTTGAAATCAATGATTTCTATCATGGCTAATGAGACAGTCAAAGCTATTGATAGTGATGGTAAATCATTCACTGACGAAGAAATCAAACAACAAGCTATAACGACCAGTGAATCTATTTTACGTGGATTTCGCGAAGAAATCCCTAGTTTTACCAAATTATATAAAAATCCAGTCATGAATTTATCAATAGTCTAGCTGTGTGTGAAGCTGTCTTACAAGAACCTCTTCGTCTCCATCCACCAGCGCCTATATTTGGGCTACAATGTGTACGTGAGCACATCGAGGATATGGAGATCGTAATTTTGCAGATCAAACTGTATACTCAACTGACCTCAATCCATAATCTGTAGTTATCTGTGATTTTAGCAATGACACTCGATCCCAGGTCGAGAAATCAGATGTAAGGTCTTGCGAAACCGGATAGGATCATATAAAAAATCGTCATCTCTGAAATCTTCATTGAGTCTGACAATACGACACTTGAACGATCTTACTATTTCGTAAGATTTTCTATAATATAAGAGTCATGTCTTACGATACAGTAAGATCTTTCAAGAATCTGATGTTATGAATTGATGTAAAATTTCAGAGACTACGATTTTCGTACGACTTTTTGTCGGATCTTACACGATCATATAAGATCAGACGCAGAATCTCATCAGATTTTAACATCTGATTGTTTGCCCTGGGTCAGAACTGGTAACGGATCTCGATGAAAGTCGGTTGCTGTTGGAGATTTCAACAACGATACTGTATTGAACGGAGTTTTTTGTAATATATTCTTCTATTTACTTTTGATGTCAATATCGTCATGTAAACTTAGGTTGATGGTCATTTTTTTAATCAAACTATGAGACATTGCAACTCTACTTCAAGGTTTCATCCGATAGTAAGTGTTATTTTGAACCATGGTAGGATTCAGCGTTTTACCGTATTGAACAGCGGAAGTTGATCAATGAAATTGCATTACCTACACCCTATCGGGTACCGCATTGCAAATCTTGGACGTTTTTCATCACTACTTAACTGTGCATGGAAGTAGACTTATCTAGTTTTGAATTAAAGCTAATCCACATTTTCATAAAAGTATATTCACTTCTGTTCAAAAGTTTATAATATGCATGCTGTCTTGTCTGAAATAGTTTCGTAGGTATATCAGCGACGTCTACAGTCTTTCACTATTATGTGTTCAGATGTCAACCAATTAAATATTACTTCTGCCATAAAATAAAATAAATAAATAGATAAATGTGTAATGTGTACTTGTTGTTAATTTCATATACGGAAATTTCGAAATATTTGAGAAGAATTTTTTTAGCATTATCATTTGACGTTTGATCATACTACTGAAACATGTCTGAACGAAAAGTTTTAAACGTATGTATATGATTTTGATTCATTCATAAAATACATTTAGTTTATCTATTTAGAAATACTATCCACCCGATTTCGATCCATCGAAATTACCCCGTGCTAAGCGTTCGAAAAATCGGCAATTTACCATTCGTTTAATGGCACCATGTAATATGAGGTACGTGGAAAAAAATGCGACTAAACAATTCAATGTAATTTTCTTGTGTCTTCTTTTTTCCATAGATGTAAAACATGTGGTGAATATATTTATAAAGGTAAGAAATTCAATGCTCGAAAAGAAGATGTGATGGGTGATAGTTATTTGGGCATTCAAATCTATCGTTTTTATATTAAATGTACAAAATGTTTACGTGAAATAACATTCAAGGTACCGTAACAATTTTAAAAAAAATGTCTTCGTTTCTAATCAGATTATTTTGATAGACTGATCCGGCTAACGGAGATTATGAATTGGAACATGGTGCAATGCGAAACTTTGAATCGGTTCGACTTGCTGAAAAACAAGCAAAAGAAGAAGCTGCAAAAGTACTCGAAGAGGAAGCTCTCAATCCAATGAAAGTAAGTGCAAGCAAAGCAAAATCGATATTTTTTCTTATGAAATTTTAAATTTTAGCTATTAGAAAATCGAACACGCGATTCACGACAAGAGATGGCAGCTATTGAAGCACTCGAAGATATTAAAGAATTAAATGCCCGTCACGCAGATATTAAAATTGAACAGATGTTAACTCAAAAACGTGAACAAGAAAAACAATATGAATTGTTAAAGAAACAACTTGACGAGGAAGAAGATGAAGCTGAAATTAAGTAAGTTTTTCGATTTCTTACAATATAATGCAATAACATTGCTGTTTCTTTAGACGAGTATTCGGTAAATCAATCGTTAAAACCGATCCTGATGAGGATATGGAGAGTGAAGAAATCATTGAAAAAACTGAAGAAGAAGTACCCTTAGCACAAAGTACAACAAAACCAAAAGTAAGTGAATTTTATAATGACATTTTAACCATACGGTTCTTTTTTAATTTCCATTTGTAGACAACAATTTCATTTACTCAACCATTTAATGCTAAAAAGCAGTCATCTAAAAATCCATTAGGTATGATAATCAAGAAGAAATCAACGACGACTGAGCCTATTTCAAAACCACCGGCCGGCCTATCTTCACTGCTCGCTTGTTATGATGACGACGATAGTTCTTAAAACAAACATTGTTTTCGTTTTTTTTTGTAAATAATAACTGAACGGTACAAAGGCGAAAAATAAACGTGACATGTTCATCGATTGAATCTTGAATGCGAACAATTCTTTTCTTTGTCCATTAATATATCGAATGATCTACGACGTGTCACTAGAGAAATCAACAGTATGCTAGATATATTGCTTGCGTTCGCATCTTTGATCTGAATCATTAACCGAGTATTAGTATTCCCATGGTTTCATGAAAGTGATATAAAAGAGATTAGACTTTTGTAATGTTGGAGAATTCTTTCTTACAGATCTGAACAATGGACATGAACTTTGCTCAAACATGCAGAGTTCATATAATACGAGCTTGAAAAAAGCAAACTATTGCCGTTAGCTAAATGTATGTTCGTGCATTATAGATAATTAAATATTTTTACTATGGAGATTCCAAAGTTCAATTCTATAATTAGATTAATTGTTTTTAAGCGTACACTAAAAAGAAGCAATGGCTTGATGTATTCATTGAATTTACTGCTAGGACATGAACATATTCTCATTATTATAATTAATATTCTCAAGATACCAGACATCATCATAGTGATAAAAAAAAATTGGTTCTATCAATTATTACATAGTATCGAGTAACTGTTAGATAAAGAGGCGTAATCTATTGAATAAATTCATATAAGCTTTCAATTGTTTGGTTTTTAATTCAAGGATCCCATTGTCTCTGAACATAACAATAAATCCTTTCATTAACCTATTTCGAGTAAGATTTTCTATTGAAATTTCAAAAGTCATTAGAAACATATGTTTTAACCTGATATAAAGACCCAGAAAACGGTATACAATGTCAAATAATCGATGTATATTTGAATAAGTTAGAAAATATGGGCAGAAACAAAAGCCAAAAAACACATGAAAACAATATAACAAAAAAAACCAGAAGAAATATAAAGAAACGGAAGAGACAAAACAAAAACCAGAGTAATGTTGTTCGCAGTGCGAGCATAATATACATTTGACCTAACTACATACAAGAAAACCGTACATACACAATAAAGAGTAAAAGACGAAATACATATTTTATGCTACATGTGTCACAACGACTAATTTCGAATAACGCATTTTCTTCTTCTTCTTCTTCTTCGTCTTGGTTTCTATTTACAACAGAGCAATGCATAAACTTAGATAGATACATAAAAATCTTCACTAAGTGTCAATGAAAAAAAAAAGAAAAGAAAAAAAAACAGGAGTAACGAAAACAATCACACAGACACCTAGGTACATACTAAGAATGTATGTGGTTATACAAATAAATAAATAGAAAACATAAGAGACAGAAATATAGTGAAAGACAGATGAAGAGATCCAATCCCACCTTCTTGTTATCTATTATTGAAATTGAATAAAACCATGAGTTCCTTGTTGAAATGATGTATTCATAGGACTAAATAGAGTTGAATCAACCATAGGTGATGCTTGTTGTAGATTATAATTTTGCATTTGTTGAGAATGTGATGAAGAACTCGCGTATTGACTTTCTGATTCCCAAAGATGACGTACAGCTTGAATTTTATCGGCCAGATATTGTTGACTATTCATTGAAGAACGATCATATGGACTTTCTTGTTGTTGTTGTTGCTGCTGCTGCTGTTGAGATGATTGACTTGTCATGGATGGCATCATGGTATTAACAGATGATAAATGTTGATTATGATTATTCATCATATTATTTTGTTGCTGGAAGGACAGCATTGATAGTAGACGAAGAACATTCTTAATAATAATAAAAAACAATTTTGTTTTCAAAGAACTTTCTACTTTTTCGCAATAGTATCTAACTTAAAAATCAACAAGTACTCTAATCTGTTAATATTTATGAAAATTTCAACATTTAGTTTTAAAGAGATATGCGAGTAGGAAACCAAGTCAGTAATTACCTGTTCGAATTGTTGTGGTTGTTGCTGTTGTTGCATGGAAAACATTTGTTGTTGTTGTTGTTGTTGTTGTTGACGAGCCCAATTTTGTTGATGTATGAGCATTGTTGCTGCCATTTGTTGCTGTTCTTCCATGAGCCGTTGAGAATCATTATTTGAAAATAAATTTGTTTGTTGTTGTTGTTGTGGCATAGAAAATGTTCGATTAAAAGCTGACTGTTGTTGATTAGGTGTTCCGAACCAACTATGATGTGTTGGAATTTGTGTTTGTCTTGTTTGTTGTTGTTGTTGCTGTTGCATTGGTAAACGCTGATCAACAAATGAAAAATCATTTGAAGTTGACATTGGCGATGTCGATGATAAACCGTATTCATAAGCTGCCCGTGCATCATCAATAAGAGTTTGTTCCATGGTTGGATAAAATGGTATTGGTGAATGTCTATCATTATACATATGTATATGATCAGGACCTGATTTTGTCTGATTAAATGCTGACTTAAATCCTACAAATGAAAAACGAAAAAAAAGTTCATCACAGAAAATTAAAGACACAATAGAGTTTTACCATTATTGGCTAATACTGGTATCATAGGTGGATTCGATGATTGATGTTGTAATTTTGATTTTTCTAATCGTGCTTTCATTTGAAGACTTTCAGTTATTGATAATGGATTTTGATAACGCCGTTCAATATGGAAGTATTTGCATTTTGAACCATATGTACATTTTTTACCATAAGGACATAATGGATAATGTGTTTCACAATCATTTCCATCATCACCACTTACAATTGTTACTAATAATGGTTGAAAACTAAATAGGAAAATATGAGAAACTTTTCTGTTTTATTAACATCGAATTTCTTACTTATCATTTTGAAAACGATAACGAATTACTTTTTCTTCGATAATATGCTTATAAATAGTAAAATCAAGAATAACATCTTTTAACGACACATTTGTTATTAAATGTCCTTTGGTTTTTTGTGAAAATTTCAACATTTCACTTATATGCGTATAGGAACCTGGCTTATTTGTTTGTTTTGACATACGATTTGTATAAACAAGCATATTTTTACGTTCTAAATCACGTAACGATTTTGATTCCGAAAAACTTTGATCATGTCGATGATGTTTCAATGAATATGGCAGAGCAACAAAAACTTTCTTATGGCCATGTGAATGTAAATATTTTATACAAATTTCAATACCACGCCATGAAAAAACATTATTACCAAAGCTAAAAGTATTAAATGTTGTTATTTGCTTTTTAAATTAAAAAAAAAGTCTCGTTTTACCTATAGGCAAGATCGGCACCATCAATAATGTAAATATCATGTGGAATAGGCATTGTTGTTTCGGAACAATTTGAATTCATCGATGATAAATCCATATCTGCTTTTTGATTGATAGTTGTTGGTGAACAACTTTTACTTGATGGACTATTATTATTATTATTATTATTATTATTGGTTGATATTATGTTTGAATTACTATTCACTTCAGCTGTACGTACAATTGTTTCAATAAATTTCGACATATCATCACCATCGTTTTGTTGTTGTATAACACTTTTGATTAATTCATAATCATAGCCCATCGAAAGACCTTTATTAATTTTCAAAGCTAATGCGGGATCATCATCACTACCACAGCCAGAATCAATTTCATTTTGACTATCAACTGGTTTCAATGATGTTGGTGGTGATGATGAACATGAGCTTGATGGTGATTCAATTTGAAGATCGAAAAAGCCTGCTTGATCACTAGTTGTTGCCATTGAATTGTATTTCTTTTATTCTCAACACAACAAATAACCAGTTTTCGACGATGGAAATTAAGGTTAATTTAAAAATTAAAAGACTAGGAAAATGTCATTGAAAAATCTACAACAGAAAATAAATTTGTAACGAAAAAAGAAATCGTAGGTAATATTGAGTAGTGTATGTACTTTAACAATATAACAATGTAGTGTCTCATGAGGCTCAAACGGAAAGAGCGAGAGAGAGAGAAATACTATTCGACAGCCTCTAGCTGATTTGATTGAACATGTCGAGCGGACGGGGTACGCGGGCATATATGTATGTATACCAAGTTACCCATTATGGATGCCCCTTTTCACTAGCGCTTTACAAAGGGTAATCAGCTGTTTTGTCGTTCTTCTTCCATTTTTTTTTCTCTCTCTCTCTAACCCACATATGATCTTCCATATGATTCGATCTGCTGTGGTTGTCGTCGACGACGTACACACATACACGCACACAGCAGAGCATACACGAGGCATGAGGGCGCACACCAAGGGGCGAATGAAAGACACAGAGAGAGAGAGGGAGAAAAAAAATTAGGATTGATGAAAAAAATAGTAGCAGCAAGAAGGGCTAGTATCGGTATTTTCTATGAAGAAAACGTGTTTTATTCTTAATACTCATACTACAAAAAAAAAACAACAATACTAAAATGTAAATCTTATAAGCTAAATATAGAAGATAATCTAATAATTTTGAAAAAAATCTCAAAAAAAAAATGAACTTAACTATGATGTAAATCTAGAGCAGTTTTTGTTCAAACTAAACTTAAAATTCTGTGTACAAAAAGAAAACTAGAATAATTAGATACTTTTAGTTTTATTTTGTGACCAAATGAAAAATATCTGTAATTACATTCGCGTCGATCGAGCCTATCGAAACAACAACAGGACAAATGATGTGTTGTGCGAATAGACATATATATATATATATATATATAAGCATACTTGTTTGTCGTCCACAAATTATAATAGATTACAATGTGTACCACCCCCATTCAAAATCATTCGACAGAGACCTCTTTCAATATCTTCAATAGATTTATTTTAAGTTTCATATTACGTTTAATTATAATAAAGAAAAGAAATTCTATTTAGATTTTCCCCTTTAATGACTATTAGAGACAGAGTACGTTCGCGTCCGGATTCGTCGATTGGTAATCTTTTTTTTTTCTTTTCTTCCGTAATGATTATCTTTTCTTGATGAAGAAAAAAAGACTTGTAGACAAAAATATATTCTCTATTTTCCATAAAATCCATTTGATTTTGTGTACATACGAAATTGAAGAACTATTTTCTTTCGTTTTTTTCTTGACATCTATTTGCGAATCTTCTCAGAATTCGTTTTCGCACAATTTAGCAAATGTTCTTTGAATACGAAAATAATATGATTCGCTCATCTTTCTAGCAATATTTAACACTATCGATCAAATTATTGAATTCATACAATAAAAATCTTCACATCAAAGAATATTAATTAACCTTAAATCAAACACATCCTGAATATCAATTGGATAAGATCCTATTTTTATATGGGCTGTTTCAGAAAGCAATCTATTTCTAAATTTTGTAGCAATATGAATACCATCTTGCATAGAAAAAGAATTTGTTGTTCTTCCATGAAAAACCAAGACCATTGTTTTGGTATTTTTATATGAAATATAGCTCGATATTTAAATACGTTAAAATCTGGTAATGTTGCAGAAAAAAACGAGAACATAATCTCATTGCTCTGAGAAAACGCGCATCAGCATCAGTACTAAAACCTATAACATGTATATCTTGGGCTAAACATTGGTGATAAATGAATAGCCATCTTTTAAAGATTTCAATTGCTTTTGCTCTATTGTTAGATCGATCAGCTGCCAAAATAAATGGTGGATCAGATAATACTAAAGATTTTAACATATAAAGATTAATAAACTTCGCTTTACCTATTTCATTAAACCATAATTCTAATTGCTCGAAATTTTCTGTCTGAAAAGAATTCGGCTGTGGTACTCCACCAATTAAAGGTGCAGAAAAATCAATAAATGAATTCAATGTTGCATCGTAACCTATACGACATATTGAACTAGTAGCATCTTCGGCTATAAATACATAATTACATTTATTAGGTTTTAAATATTCTTTTATTAATTGGAATCGAAATTCGCTGTCAGTCATTCGCATTTCTCGATTTCTTATCAATATTTCTACATTTGAAATGTGAGGTAATGATCCGGATAGATTTAAACGAAGAAATTCATAACAATTTCTACCTCCAAGAATATATGTTAATAATGTAAATTGTTGAATATGTGTATCATATTTATATTTATTTTTCTGTTGTTTTTAAATTTTGAAAAATATTTATAATCCATGAACAAGAATACAAACATTTTGCCCATCAGATAAATTAGATGTCTGATGTTTTAACAACTCAATTAGTTTTTGTCTATATCATTTTCAATGAAATTATTTGGTAATTCACGATTCTTGACAGACAAAATGTTTTTTGCTTTGTACTAAAAATAATAAGTGTTCTAATAATTTTTGATGACCAAGTCGAAGATGAAAATTTCCATCACTTGTCGTGAAACCCAGTGATTTTTTTAAACCTTTTAATTCATCGATTTCGAAAGTGAGTACATGTGTCAATTGATCTATTGTTAAAGATGATAACGATGACATTTCTCGAATTGCTTGCGCTTGAAAAAGTTCACATAGATCTTTATTTAATGCAATTTCAATAAAATTATTAAAATTATTAAGACTGAAATTCATCAGCTCATCTGTTAATTCTTTAAGTTGTAAAATATTCATAATTACGCTTGAAAAAATATAAATATTATTGCCTATTTATAAAATACTACTATGAGAAAAAGTAACCATATGTAAATAACAAATCTTCCTGAGAGCATATAAATGAATCTGTTCAAAATAAATTCAACAAAACTTTATTCTAAATCAAGATGCTACAAATATAAATAACTTCCTAGTAATTACAAAAAGACGGCACATATTCTTGTTGTTAGGAGATTAGGCTCATGTAATTTAAGAGAAAAAGAAGTTTACTATGAATAAAATACAACTAATTCATATACAATAAATAAAACACATATTTCTATAATATATTCATATATCAAAGTAAAAAAAACAATACATCTTTCGATAAGAATTATGGAGAACATCGTTCATTTTTTAATCTTCACCAACATGTTTATTATATGACGATGACGACGAAGATGATGGTTCACTCTTTTTTTCGGACATTTTCTTTTGTGTTCGAAGTCGTGTGTCTCGATGATGACCGAGTTCGTTTTGAATAACTATTTGATCGACTTGTAGAATTTCCATTGTTAATTGAATTATTATCTTTTTCACGTATCTAGATGTATAAAAATTCGTAGAAATTTTATCTTGAACACAAGACATACTTACAGTCATTGACGATGTTAAACACTGTTTTTCCGTTAGGTGTCGACAATATGTTGATAATTTACAAAAACCTGTTGCCATTAATGGCAACTTGAATCTAATACGACATTTGCAAGATAAAGTGCACGCATATGTATCATTTATAGATTTATTGATTTCCAAAAGATAACGGGTACCTTCAGATAAGATTAAATCATTATTATTGTTATATGTACTCCACCATTTATTTATCCAAATCAAGAAGCAGCCAAATAATTTTTTAGAATCGGAGAAAACTTAGAATATTTTTTCGAAAACTGAGAGGTGGGAGTACTCTACCCCAACCTCCTCCTGCTTGCACTGCTCTGGCTATTATGAACAGCTATATTCGAGTCGAGCAATCTACGCTCACGCCCCAGACTCATAACTTCAAAATTAGAATTGAATGTTTGAGGGAATCTTATGTGTTCCCAAACTTATCATGATCTTGATAGAATAAAGATCAAGAAAATAAAGAAAAATATATTCTCTAATTTTTTCTTATATACGTGAGTACTAATTATTAATAAATAAATTTATCAAACTAACAAGTTGGTTCTGAAAAAGCAAGTTCGCCAACCGATGTAACTTCGATACGACATATGCATCACAATTATTATACTTACAACAGATGATGAAATACCAAGCCAAATTTTTTTCTTTTCTATCTGTAACTGAGTACTTCATCATGATCGCACAAGTTCAGCTCAATAACATATTATAGCATAAACATCCTGTTTTGAAAGAGAAGGCAATCATAAAAGATTCTTGTTTATGTAATATAGCTTTGTATTAAAAACAGACGACATTTGGATTTAATCCTAATTACATTGATTAACCGACTACAATTTTATTTGTTGGCTCTGCCAATAAGCTATAGCGATTTTCGATATTATCTATACAAATATTTCCTTCGGTAGAAACGTATCTGAAACGAAAGCAATGAAGACATTTGTGTTTTCTTAAGATTAATCGATTAAATCTATCAGCATAATTTTTATATCGAATCATTTGTTTTTATGTCGCGAATCGTTTGTTTTCTTTCTCTACTTGGCGATTTATATATCGAACTGATGTTTCTACAGAACCATACTACGCTAATAATTTTAAATAATTTTTTCTTTTCTATAAATGTGAAAGGCACACTTGTTTATCAAATTGTCGAATATCATAAATTAATGAATGTATTTGATACATATCATCATTTGGTTGTGTGTGATGAAAACTAATTGTTGTTTCACTGAATGCTTCATAGTCCTATTTTGAAATAAAACCAAAACTAAGAATAAGAAAAAAAATCTTACAAATATATTATGATGAAATGGTCTAAAATAAATCCATTCTCTTTTTGTCGTATTCGAAGGTCCATTAAAATGAACAGGAAAATTAAATGGATGAAATCTTTCTCTTCCTTGTTGATCAATTGTTTCTCCAACCAATGTTAAATGTTTTGCTATTTGAGTTGGTGCTAATTCAAATGCTTTTTTTAAACATTTTCCAACCATCATATCTTCCATAATGACAGTACATTGAGAATATGTTGAATTCTTATTTATATAGTATGAAGCAAATAATTCAAGTCCTTGACGTGTTGATACATATCCAGCACCTCCGCTTGCATAATAATCCTCACGAAATCGATAACCATATAAAACTGGTTTTGGATATCGTCTAATGAAAAAGAATATTTAATTTATTTTCCAATAAAATTTCATTCAATTTAACTTTACTTAATTGTACTAGCTAAAAATCGAAGTAAATTTTCTACAATAATATAAGTATCATCATCTGCTTTAAGACACCAATCATAATCAGGATGATTTTTATAAAAATATAATAGTGATGCATAAACTTTATCTGTCAAATGCGAATAATGTTCATCTGGTAATGTTGGAATATGTTCAATTATCGATCGAAATTTTTCAAGAAAATGATTTTCTTTTTCAGAGTGCTTTGAAGAATTTAATCGAGTAACAAATACAAATCGACCACATCGATTCCTCCATGTCTCATATGCAGCACGACCTCGAGTTTCCAAATTTTCTTCATTTGTTAATACAAAACAAAAAAGACGAGAACGATATTTATCAACTAAAACAGTTATTCGGATTTTTTATTTTCATTCTAAAACTTAAGCTTACTTCAACAATTTTCTTTTTTTCTTAACATTACCTACATAACTATGAAGAATATAATTACAAATAATATTATAAACCGAATAGATCGAGCAGATGTTGAATACGAGAAATGATACCATCGGCGACGAATATTTAAATTAAATAACATTAGTTTATTTTAATCAAAAGGAAAAAGAAAAACATTTACCAAAGAAAAAAAATGACGATACGGTTCAATGATTTCTGTTCTCTTTCATATTATCAAACGAAAGAAGAATAGCTTTTTTTTACATCATTGTTCAGTCTTTTCTCTCATTTTCTATAATCTAATTTAATATTAAAATAAACAAGGAGTTTTTTTAATAAATTCAATATAAAAAGTCCTGTATATAGTTATATCGTTAGGGCAATGAAGTCATTACCCGAGTGGTAGTATCGGAATATTTTGGGAGCATTCATCCATAACCGAGTGGGATGTAGATATTGATGCACTTCGTATGGCATTTGGCTTAGGATACTATGACTTTGGATTCTCATTACCCAGTGTAATGGGATATGACATCTATGAGTACATTAGTTGTAGATAGTATTCTTGATAGGTATGTTAACTAAAAAGAGACAATTGAAGTAGAATTATGATGTTTTTCTTTCAGGTTTTGTGCTAAAGAAGCATCGCTTGAGCAATGTGTTAATCAAGCACGTTCAATTTAACTGTTCCAAAAGCTGAAGTCAAAAGTAAATACGATATTGACGATTAAGTTTGTTACACTTTTTCTCCTTTATATTCTTTGATTCTAGATGTTGGTGTGCCACGTGTGTTCGCCAAACTTATATACCATTCAAATAATTTGTTGCAATAATTCATCATGTTGTACGTCATGACGTTGACATTATATTCAAGTATTTTCTCATCGTTTTCTTCCACTACCAGTATCATTTAATCGTTCATCACATGATGTTACAATGACTGAAATTGAATCATCATCAGCAACAATAACTCTTTTTCGACGTACACAATTTCATATACTGTTATTTATTGTAAAACAAGTAGAATAAAATTTGGTCTATTCCTATTTTACTTGAAAACAAAAATTTGTTTTCTTTTCAGACGAAGGCGAATTTCATGGAGATTTACGCACGTATATAAATGTCCGTGTATCGACTAAAAAGATGGTAGCGTGTGTTTAATCGTTTAATATTAAACTGTTGTGATGATGACGTCACAAATGGAAGTTGACATTGAAAGTTTGAAAACACAAGTATTGTTCAATTTTAATCATAAATTGCATATCTTTTTCAGATTCGTGAGTATAGAACAAAGATTGCAAAGCTTCAATTACAAAGAAATCAAAGTTCAGATGCCGATGAACAAGGAAAGCTGGCAGTAGAAATCGATCTATATCGATATTCAATCGAACACCAACAAAATTGTATTAGTAAGTTGATCATTTTAATGATCATTTAAGTTTATTTTGAAAATTGAATTTTGACAGGCTGGTGGTTGACAAAGAAAATAGATAATATAATGTAACTATTTTTTCCTTTATTCGATCCCAGGTCGAACATTCTGGCCACCGGATCCCGTAGGATACTCCAGGGAATATGCCGGAAAATCACCATATCCTGCAGGAAAACACGGGGAATTGCTGGAACATGGAAGCAGTATTCTGGTCAAAAATACGGACCGGCTTTTCTGGCGAATTCCTGCCAAGTCCGGTGATTTCCGGCAGGAATTAATCGGAAATCACCGGAAAAAATCCGAAAAATTTCCAACCGGAATACTGCTTCCACAAAATCAACGGAACTACCAGGATTCGGCCGTTTCCAGGTCGGACTGTTCGACCTGGGATGCAACTATTTTTTCGTATACTCGATGTAAATACTTGTACAAATCGCACACACTACCCAATCAAACATAGTTCAACTTATTACGTACTGCAATAGTTGTTAATAATTTTCCGTTGTTTTTAAAGTTTTTTTCTTTTACACTAAAAAACGACATCATGAATGTGAAACTTTTTTTGTTCGATCCCTATGTAATTGTGCTACAGTAATTCAATTCTACATATATTTTTTTAATAATGTAAATATTTTTTAAATGTAAATTAATAAAAATAAAGCACAATAACATATATATCATAATTTTTTCAATCCATAACCGCGTCAGACAAGGCAAACGTGTTTTTGATTCATTCAACATTTGTTCAACATAATCAATGTGTACAATCAAAGTTAAGCGATGTGAGATGAAGATATGGGGCAAAACTTCACATGATCCAATAACATTGTCATGTTCAGATTTAGCTGCATCTATTGATTGTGCCTTATGATTCATAATAATTAAAGATTTCAATAATGGAAAACATCGAGCGAGCCGAACAAAAAACTTGTGTTCGAATCGAATCTCATCACATATGCATACAACAGCAACATTCTTGAATATCGTATTCGTAAAGCTATTCCCAATATACCCAATGTGATCAAATACAAATGGAAATGAGAAGACATGATATATGATATCAGGTTCATTGATATAACTCATACAATAACCAATCGGTCCAAATTTTACATTAGAAAAAGTTCGTTGAATATCATCATGTGATAAAAAATAGTAACAGGGTGATTGATACTCGTAACAGTACTGACATAAAAAACGAATGTTTCGAGTTTTGACAAATGAAGAAGAATATCATTTTCAAATTGAATACCATCAACAAGTCTATTTCGTTTGTGGATTTGAGTATATAATGTTAAATCTTCAAGATTACGCATTCGCCGAAGAAGAGGTACAACTTGATTATCATATTCATCGGTTAAAGATTCATATTGTAACGAGAAACATTTCAAATTAGGTAGATCATTCTAAAACATACAACATATAATCAGTTTTTATCGCCCTCACAAAGAAAAAAGGTTTACAATCCAAAATGATAGAGTTTAAAAACTTTTCATGAATCGTTTTCATCACTCGATTACGTACAGAAAGTTTTGGTCTCCGTAGCTTACTGAGTTGAATTCCATCGATGAATAATGTTCGACATGAACAATAATAACAATAAATGTGGATAATTGGTTCAGGCGACAATCAAGTAAACAAAGACAATCGCCAAAACCATCCACAGTAATACATCATTTAGTTAGAGTTGAAGAAACAAAAGTAGTTTATGGCAAATCAATTAATGATAAAACTGGATCTCCACTCATACATGATTCAATACAGCTCAAAGAGTTAAGATTTTCAAAGAAATCAAACCATTTTATATATGCATTTGTCGTCTCATCTATAGCTTCAGTTTCAGGACCACAATCGTCGAGTAGTGTAAGTTCTGTAATTTGTTTTTTGAAGTTGTCTCGGAGAAGTAATTCATCTAAATACAAAATACAAATAGATATCCTAATCTTATTTTTTTTTTTTGATTCCTATAGACTTCATTCATTAGATAAATCAATTCCTGATCAGTTATTTACCTGTACAAAACTTTGAAAAAATATTCGCCTGAAATTTGAATATTTTGAGTTGAGTAAGATTTGGATAAATACCAGCACGTAAAATACGATCCATAGTTTTTGTTTCCAAAACGACACATTTGACATTATATTGAATTCGAGGTAAGATTGAATTACAAAATCGATTTAGCATAGGTTCATTAATTGAATCATTGCTCGCAAACACAAAATTGTGATTGTTTGTAAACTTTTCATCTTGTGCCAGAAGGTCCAGTCCTTCAATTCCTATTAATGAATAGAGAACATCCATATTGTTCAATTTTCTCAAGATGTTTAGTAATATCTCAACAGGTAGATCAAGTAAATGGATATCACGATGATTCATGTTTGCTAGTGTTCGTTATGATGCTTTTTTGAAAGTGCTTATAAATATATATATATATATATACATATATTTTTTTTTCTTTGCCTAGCTCAATTATGGTCATTCAAGGATGTAACACATGACCTCATCGAGATCGAGAAAAAATAATATGAACGTTTAGTCAAATTTGATTGTATAGCTACACCATATATATGTGTTCGGCCTGTTCTGTTATAGAAATTTTCTCAAACTATCGTTCTCGTATTGAAAAGAGGAAGAAAGAAATGATTAAATGTCCGAAAAAGCCAATTCAATTGCAGTCAGAAATATTTTTCAAACAAAAATAATTTTTAACGATTTAGTAAAGTAATTCTTATTGTCATGCCAAAGATCGTCTTTCAATTTTATAAGTTTGATATTGTTGTGAATACTATTTTCATAATAATGTTAATTGATTCTTATGCATTTGACATTTATTTTATTTTTCCTGTGCTTTCTCTTCTATGATCTCATTTATTATGTTTTTCACAGTCAATGAACAGATCTATGCAGCTTCTTTTTCTTTCTGATCTCGAAATAATATTGTTGAATTTAAGCTAGAGTTAGTATTAAACAAATAATAAAGTTGACTCGATGAAAACAATACACAGTATAGTGATATTGATGCCGACTGTTGATATTCAAGGCGTGGTTGAGAGAGAAGAGAAAAAACGAAAAAACAAAATGTTTTCATTACTCCCTTGTTAGTGGCGGTGATGATATATGCCGACACTAAACGAGGAATTAGATAGTCTTTCTAATCTAACTGGTTTCGATCATCTTCTCAGATAGGAGATGGTGCGGGTTTGAGTCCCGCGGTCGAGAAGGGCATTTTTTGCTTCATTATCTCACAGATATATTTCTTTCCTTTTTCTATCCCTCCTATGACTCTCAAATGCTGCTCACATAGTTCTAGTTTAATTTCAATTTTCAACATGTAAAATTGATTTATTTCGATATAAATTATATTTACGTCATAAATATAGCAACTATGCAGGGTGTGGGTGTGAGTGTCACCCTCGATGAAAGTAGAACACCCACACCTACAGAATTATTCTTGAAATGCCCTTATCGTTCTAAGATGAATTCGATATCAAAAGCAATATTTTGTATTCTTACATATGTTTAGTATGAAATATGATCAAAATCTTTATAAGAAATAATTGATGATGAGAATCTTTTCTTGACATAAAAGTCTTCTGTGATAAATTACACCGAAAATGAAAATGAACATTTTTATTTAAGTTTTTATTTTTTAACAAGTAAAATAAGACCATCCCAACAGTTTTTTAACATAACATTTTAAAGACTACATAAACCTTCAATTTGAAAATTATAATAAATTCATTATTTTTCTTCGAAAATGATTTTTCCTGATAACACTAAAAACTCATTTGTAATTCTATGGAAAGGTATTTTTAATATTTTCATTATTGAAACAAGAGAGATACTAAGTGAAGTGTCTTTTCAGGACATATGTTGGAAACAAAAAAAAAACATCATGCTGTCGCTTAGTGACATCTATTGATAAATGTTTACTTATTTAATAAATAAATATGAAATTATTAATAATTTGTATAATAAAATTTTATATAAAGTTCAAATCATTATTCCTAAAGAATAAACCTCGATAACGTGGATTCATTATAAAAAACTCTTTTCCACCAAAATCCATCAAAAACCTATGTATTGATCTTATTTGTTTGGATTCATTTCGGAGGAAAGAATTCATTTATTTTTTTCATCTTATCACTAATTTTATTATAGAGATAGGAAAAAATTAAGTTTTTTTTTTTTGGTTTTCTTCAGATCGAACAGCATCATCTATTAATATTTTTGAAGTCTCATCATGAGCCATCGAAAATTTGAGCATCCACGTTGTGGTAATCTCGGCTTTTTACCAAAAAAGCGAGCTTGTCACCATCGTGGAAAAGTAAAATCTTTTCCAAAAGATGATCCTAAAAAACCCGTTCATCTTACTGCTTTTCTTGGTTACAAAGCAGGTTTGTTTCTTCACATAAGTTGATATAGAATTCTAATCGTTCGATTTAGGTATGACACATATTGTTCGTGAAGTCGATCGACCTGCATCAAGTAAGTTTTTTGAAATGCTTCTTCTTAATATTAACTAAAATTCTGTGTTGTAAATAGAATTAAATAAGAAAGAAACCGTTGAAGCTGTAACAATCATTGAAACACCACCGATGGTTATTGTCGGTGTTGTCGGATACATTGTAACACCCCGTGGTCTTCGTGCCTATAAAACAATCTATGCTCAACACTTAAACGAAGAGTGTCGTCGTCGTTTCTACAAAAATTGGTTTGCATCAAAACGAAAAGCATACACAAAATATTCAAAGAAATGGGATGATGAATCCGGCAAAAAAGCCATCGAAAATGATTTCAAACAAATGACTAAATATTGTAAGGTTATCCGTGTATTAGCTCATACCCAAGTGAAATTATTACGTAAACGACAAAAGAAAGCTCACATTATGGAAATTCAATTGAATGGTGGTACTGTTGAACAAAAAGTTGCTTTCGCACGTGAACACTTAGAAAAACAAGTACCCATTAATCAAGTCTTTTCGAAAGACGAAATGATTGATACCATTTCCGTCACCAAAGGTCGTGGTTTCAAGGGTGTTACATCACGTTGGCATACACGAAAATTACCACGTAAGACACACAAAGGTCTACGAAAGGTAGCTTGTATTGGTGCGTGGCATCCAGCTCATGTCTCATATGCTATTGCTCGTGCTGGTCAAAAAGGTTATCATCATCGTACGGAAATCAACAAGAAAATCTATCGCATCGGTGAAGCTATTCAAGTTAAAGATGGTAAAACTGTTAAAAATACAGGTTCAACTGATCATGATCCAACAGAAAAAACAATCACTCCAATGGTGAGTTGACTAACGGATCGGTCATTTAGTATAGAATGAAGAAATTTCAACAAAACAAAAATTATTAGTGTTCGAACTTGAGACTTTCTGATAGTGCACTCTATAGAATAGCGTCAGACATATTAATTGATATATATACGTAGAAACTTGAACAGCTAGATTTCATATCATACTTTAAAATATTTTTCATTTATTCAAGGTTTTCAGTACATAATGTAGTAAATGTTCGATTGCTTTCCTTATCATCTTTCGATAACATCGTAAAAATAATTATTATATTCTCACCTTCTAATGTCGGACTATATTTTTTTAGTTTTATTCTGAACTATTAATGTTCGATATTGAGTGCACTTTTTTGTATTACATAGGGCGGTTTTCCACATTATGGTGAAGTTCGTCAAGATTTCATCATGATCAAAGGTTGTTGCATTGGACCCAAGAAACGTCCAATTACATTACGTAAATCACTCATTGTCAACCAGAAACGTTCACATCGCGAACAAATCGAATTACGTTTCATCGATACATCATCCAAATTTGGACATGGTCGATTTCAAACTCATGAAGAGAAACGTATATTTATGGGTCCACTCAAAAAACATCGTCTCCAAGAAGAACAACAACAAACAGCCACAACAGCAGCACACCCACAATCGGCTTAGATTTGTTGTTTTTGTTTTTTGTTTATCCTGCTTTGTTGTTTTGCAAAACCGAGCGCATACATAAGAATAATAAAATACTTTAACCGGCAGGAAATAATATTTAAAAAAAAAGAAGAATGCCGAATATGAAAACAATTCGCTTTATTTAACTTTAGATGATATGCATCGACATCAGATTTTGACTGGAGCGGCCAATCCTAGCGATTATAGTTTTGCCGCAGGAAGTATTGAGAGTATTCATTTTGTGGTATGTAGCTTTGGTAAATAATTCATAAATAAATGAATTGTTTTATTTGAAGGCTTATACAGCTGGCTATAATATCGTGATTTTATCGGGCGATTTTCAACGCATTCAAATTCTCCTATCAGGAAATGAAAATAACCAATGTTTACTAACATGTATTGACTGTACACATGAATCGGGCAAAGTTCGTTCGATATTGTTTCGTGTTTTTAAATATTACATCTTATTGAATAATTAGATTGTAGTCGGTTTTGGAAATCAAGTTTGTATTTACGAACCAACAATAACTTCTGAGCGATCATTACATCATGTTAGAACATTATTTTGTTTTTCGATTTCATTCATGTGAGATTTGGTTTTATTTTTAGCAAGTCAACTATCGATGGTCACTCAAATCTACATTAACATGTTCGAATGAGAAAATAACAGCAGTTGCTTGGCATCCGAAAGGTGTGTAAACAGAGAAAAAACAAAAGTTCTGATCTATTTCAATGAATATCTAAAGCAAATCTTAAATTTCTAATGAAACTTTACAGTATTTATTTGTCTTACTCAACGATGAGTTGAGCACTTGCCTTGAAAAAGATTCTTTCATTTTTGCTTCAAAAAAGTAACATTCATCTTAGTTAATTTTTGTTTTGGTTTTAGTTGATCAATTGATTGTAGTATGTGAATCAGGTTTACAAGTTTGGTTTAATCAAACGGATGAAAATGAAGGTCGATCTAGTAAAGTTAATTTTCAAGTCGGCGGAACTGATACATCTACAAAAGTATCTGCAAATACTGGTTCAAAAAGTTGGAAAAATGTTTGGAGTTATAAGTAAGATTTTAATAGAATTTCAATAGATGTTTTTTTAATTTAATTTAATTAATTTTGAAGATCAGCATCACCTATAAAACATGTAACTTATTCAAATGATGGATGTCTATTTGCCACTGCATCACAAGTAAATCGAAAACAAAATCTTCGTTAAAAAATCAATTTCACTTGTTTTTCTTTCTTTTAGAATGATCGATTAGTTAAAATTTGGTATCGAACTGAAGATAATAGTCCAATTGTTTCATTTACTTCGACTTATTTACCTCATCCACGAGCAGTCACTTATATATCGTGGAGGCAAACAAGTCAATTTTTTGCAGAGTAAATTCAAACAAGAAAAAACAAACATAAGAATAAATAATCATGTGTTTATTGTTTTTTAAAGGGGAACTGTTGTTAATTGTTTACTAACATGTTGTAAAGATAATATTTGTCGAATATGGTGTGAAACTATGCAACAAGATGAATCAGCAATTTATATCAATGATCCAGCAATGGCACGGACTCGAAGAAATAAACAAAATGAATGTTTAAACAAAAGTATACAAATATTACATAAATTAAGGTAATGTCTATAGAGATTAAGGAAAAATTAATAATGAAATTGTAGCATTAGAAATCTAAATTTTTCTTCGAATTCTAATAGTTGAATGTCCGATCTCGTCTGCACAGAGTCCGACGTTAGTGAGAAAGTTTTAGTACTTTTAGTAACAAAAAAAAATTAGAATTGTTGTTTATGAGAAACTTAGCAAAGCATACTTTTACCATAACTATGATTTGGTATTAAAAAATTCTTATTGTGCTGAATTCTACTATAAAACAATCTGTCTTGGAAGTAGCCAGTATTGGGATTAAATTCTTTTCAAAAAAAAGAAGAGTCTCTCGACAGGCAATTACCACCTACGAAGCTTAAAACTCCGGCACTTATACGACATCCTCAAGAAATTCATTCTTTTGTTTTCTCCATAGACATAGCTATTTTATTCCAATAAGCAATCGCCCAGATCTCTCCACGCCAACGCAAATACCAACACCGATTGGTGATCCACCTGATCCTTTCACTCCTCCATATATTATTTCATCCAATGGCATGTTTATGAATGGTGAAGATGGAAATAATACAAATGGTCAAACAGCTCAAACACTTTCATCTTCGTCGTCATCAACATCATCAATAACTCAAATAAATTCTCTATCATCTTCATTACCATCATCAGCAACAACATCAACAACAAATAAATATATTCGCTTTCATTTAGCAACAACAATCAATCCAAGTACAGATTCTATACTTGCACCAACTATTCCAACTCATAAAGATTATATGTTTATTGTTCAATGGTTAAATAATAAAGATTTATACAATCTATTTTCGATTGAACAATTTCTTCTTGAAACACAACGGAAAATAAAACGGCAAACATCTCCAATGTCCATTGATACTGAGGACAGCAATAGTAATGATACAGTAGTAGATCTTACTAATACTAATAATAAAAATTCGACACCTACTGGAAGAACATCGATATTAGATGATTCAAAATATTTTTTATATATACGAGATAGTTTTAAAAAATTTATCGACGATTGGAAAAATAGTCCCGATGTTGTATTTAGTATTCATCCGATAAATGGCAGTCTTCTATTGTGGGTTATCGATTGGCTTGACCAACCATTAACAAATATGGCAAAATTTTCAGCATCATCACCATCATTAGCTAAATATCATATGTTTCATCGACAAGTTCATGTTAGTTTTTCAGCTAGTATACCCGATATATTTCCATTAGGCGATGCTTTATCGTTACAACCACATCTTATTATTTATTGCAATCATTTTCTATTTGAACAATACTTATCATTGAGTCAAACGAAACAAAAACAGCATTTACCTATTATTAACATGATTACAAAACATACAAACGGAACGCTAAATCTGTGGTCATTGACATTTCATGAAGAGAAAAAATTTCAATCATTGGTATGTGTGACACATACAGCACGTATGTGTGGCCATCATTTTCCTATAAGACATATTGTTTGTCATCCAACTGTTCCGCTTGTATTAACAAGTTCATATTATGATGAAAACAATGAATTAAATTATGGAAAAAAACAACGATATGACAACTCGTTGATACTTTGGAGTACAGAACCGATTGGTCCATTGATAAAGACAGGTGGTATCACTGAATTAGCTAGAATGGAATCGATTCATAGTGGTGCATTTAAATTAATTGCTTGGTTTCCATTAGTTCTGCCTTGGTAAGAATATCGTTTTGCATCAAACTTTTGTCTTCATTAATTTTCTTTCTACGACACATAGTATGAATATTAATCTATTACGTGAATCGCCGAGTGTTCTATTTTGTGCATCAGATGGAAAGCAGTTACGTGTTTATCAAGTTGTATGCAATGCAAAAGCTTTATTAACAAGTCAAATTTCTACTTCAAAGGTATATGGGGACTGTTTGTGTTGAAAGCGCTAAAGTTAATCATACCGGATGAGAGATTCCGGAAGTTGGTTATTTACCACTTTCAAGCGGATTCGAGTAGCTTTCGAAGACAGCTCGATGACTCGATTACGTCTTTTAACTTGATTGGATATATCATTTGATCCTACGAACCTAGATGCTAATCTGTTGAGTGTTGGACAGATGGAGTTTTTAGAAGGAACTCTGGAGAGTAAACAATGACAATAGATCTATTCCATGTTAGAAATGCATGATACAAAGATCCTATGTTATCAGTAGGTCACAATGGTATCCTACTGATGATGGATTTCGGTTACAAATAATAAAAAGAGCTGGTTTTTACACGACAAGATATCTTGATGTTTATTTAATGTCGTACAATTAAAATTATTCGAGCTAACGAATCGAAGAAATTTTCTCTATTCCCTTTTCTTGAACCATAGATATCCATTATACTTCGATGAACTGCTAAAAAGGAAAAGCTTCGACTACCGTGGAAGTATTTATAATGAAAAAAATTGTTACTAATTCTATGGTGGTGACTGTATTGAATTCCAGTGATTGTTACCAATACATAGATAAAATCAATATCTTAATCAGGGAATTGTTTACCTCTAGCATTCCTCCGTTATTCGACAAGCTTTTGCTTTTTCTTCAGCGTTTTTATACTTACCCGATTTTCCGAAATTCGATCAATTTTAACAAAAAAAGAAAAACGTTCTAACCAAGCTTATCTCTGTTTTGTTTGTAGTCTTATCAAGTTGTTGGTGATCTTGAATCGAATTCTATTCGTTCATCACCATCAATGGATTTAAATGGGCCACGAATAAATGTTGTTAGTAATCAATCAACAGCACGGCCGAGTTGTGTTTTAAGTCTGGCTGAACTTTCTGATTCAAAATGTGTATGTTACATTCATATTGAACTAAAATTTTCTTTTATAAATAGCAAAAATATCTGATTTATAGATTTGGACAGATGCTGAACTGATACATATTTTTCCTGCAAATGCAATCGATGATCGTAGTGAACAAACATCAGCATGCAAAATATATTATCTTGTACTCGTGGAAAAATCCAATAAGGATAATAATAGTCAAAGTTGTATTCATATGTGGAAAATAATTATAACATATCCAGATGATGATTGCGAATCTATTAGTATGAATAATTTTAATAATGATAATGAATGGCTAGTACAAGTTCAAAGTTCTAAGGTAAGATTTTCATAATGAAAATATCGCATGTCGAGATAAATCTGAGTCGAAACTTGAGCATATCGGTTCTTTGTAAAAACATTCACGGATAAAATACAGTCATTCGTTTCATTTCTTCTTCGAGACTATATTTAAAATGAAAAATACAATAATATATTGTTTCTTCTAGGTTAGTACATATGTTTTCCCATTGGATTTCAATGCTGAACTTCAATCTGTGGATGTCGCATTCGGTCATTTAAGTTCCAGTACACTTTGTTATTCCGATGCATCATCGTCACCTCCGTATCTTTTATCTACAGCACATTCCGACGGGATAATACGCTTTTGGACTTGTAAACATCAGTCATCGAATACCTATGAATGGTCTGAATGGTGTGGAATAACACTTGATGAACAAATAAATTCTCGTTTGAAAACATCCGGACAAGCATTAGCCATCAGTAATGCGTATTGTGGTCGATTAGCTGTTGCTTTCTATGATAAACAAATTCAAATAGGAATTTATGAATGTGAATCAACAGGCGGCACATCATTTAATTGCGAAACAATAATACCAATAAACGAAGTGGTGGGTCAAACAAATTTATTACATGTACATTTCGATTGGGCATCCATTGAAAATGGTGCACATTTATTAGCAACATCTATCGGAACACGCTATGTTTTTATCTATTCATATACTCAGGTATCACAGTGGACAAAATTACGTACAATTGAATTATCATCGATTAATAAAACTGCTATCGTTTGTTCAAATTTAAGTTTAAAATGGGTACGTGGTGGCCTTCTATTAATTGGTATTAATAGTGAATTACAAGTTTATTCTCAATGGTCGTCATTAAAACGGCAAGCACATACAGTTAAATCAGAACCATTGATTAAACAAAAACGTCGCATAAATACATCGAGTAATTTACGAAAAATTGCAACCAATGCGGATTTTAATTCAACAAATTCGAATAATAAAACTGAAACACAACCATCATGGTTAACATTAGATTCCATTGATGAACTTAGTTTGTTTCATGCAGCTAGAAATGCTGCACCAGTTCTACCGCAATACCATCCAACATTATTATTAGAATTAGTTCGTTTTGGAAAATATCGTCGTGTCAAAGCTATACTTGCGCATCTAACACGTTGTATCGTCAGTACAGTACACAGTGTTGAAGGAAAAGTTGAAATGAAATTAATGCGTAGTAGAACATTTTCAATAGCGAATAGTGATTATAATGAACCATCGATTGCCGAAGTTGATCACGTTAAATATGTTGAAATTGATAGTGTACCATTGTTACCATTATTTGCTTTATTTAATGCTGATCATGAAATCATAAAAAATATTGATCATGCTCATTCACAAGACAATAATCATAAAGATGACGATATGAATGGTAAAGATAAATATGAAGATTTGTTTACATCAACAGCACCAGATGGAAATAGAGATGTAGAATTTAAATTCGATGAAGATCATATCCAGGATGCTGAAAGAAAAAAGCAAGGTGAGTTCTTCGAAATAACATTTGTATAGTTCGTATCAAGAGACTATTGAAAGTCATTTTAGGATTTTCTCACCCTATAACAAGAGTTTTGAAACATAGGAATGAAAATCCGAACTGCTACAGACCATATATGAACTATTTTCTATGCTTAATACTGGTTTTAATTCTACTTCATTGATTACTCGTATATTCTTGCAAATCTTCAGACTTTAAGTTACGCATATTTCCACTAGTAACAGCGTTAATGTTGAAACCCCATATTAGTCTTACGATCTCTTTTTATAAGATTAGAACTATTCTCACTCTCAGAACAGTAGGGCATCGTATATGTATATTCCTTTTCTTTTTCTACTAAAAGGGTTATAGTTGCTCTACTCTTTCGCAAATCTCTAAGAAACTGTGCTAACTTCTAGAAGAGTTTAATGTGAAAAATCAAATATGAAATGCTGTTCTTTTCATACATATTTTTAGTTGAACTCAATAAATTTCGACGAGAATTATTATCAAATCGAAATTGGTCACCGATATTTGATTCTCGAATGGTCGATTTACTTGTTGATTATTTTCAACGTGTTCGTCTATCCAATTTAACAAGCCTCGATCAAATGTATTTACTTGCATTAGCTGATACATTAGCTAATGCAAGTAATGATTCATTATCAGCTCAAACATATTCAGGAGAAAAACCTGCAAGTAAAAGAATTCGATTTTCTTACTTTTCGAAAAATCAAATTGCGCTCATTCTAATTTAGATACAATGGATGATTGCGGTTTAAGGTTTTTAATTGATGTTCAACGTTATATTTATTTATCGCGGATGGTCACACCACCGAATCTACAAGGAAATACACCATTGAAACATATCATAACAAGCGCATCGTATGCGTGGGCATTTCATTCCGATTTACAAGAAGATTTACTTGGTATGATTCCATGTATGGTAAAAAATAAACCATTATGGAGCGAATTAAAATTATTTGGTGTTGGCTGGTGGATTCGAAATAAAAGCATTATAACAAAACTTTTCGAAAGGGTAAGACGATACAAGTCTGATGGAAACGTTTTAGTTTTTGGTGTTAGAGCTATTTTTCGAGCGTCTGATAGATATTTCGTGAATTAAGATTTAAGAAAAAAACTGTAACAGGCAATGCTATTTATTTTAGCTTGGTAAATCTTCGTTTGAAGAAAATAACAATCCGCTCGACAGTGCCTTATATTTTCTTGCATTGAAAAAGAAAAGTTTACTCTACAATCTATACAAGTAAGTACACGAAAATGATAAATAGACGTTGATGTAACAATAGTTTTGTTTATTTAAAGACATGTTCAAGATGCTAAAATGCAAGATTTCTTTAAAAATGATTTTACTGAAGCACGTTGGATAAGAGCTGCACAAAATAATGCATTTGCATTACTTGGTAAACATCGTTTTGAGCATGCTGCAGCATTTTTTCTTCTCGCTGGAAAAGTCCGTGACGCTGTGGAAGTTATTATCAATAATTTAAATGATATTCAATTAGCTCTATTAGTTGCTCGACTTTGCGATAATGATGAACAACATTTAGTGACTAATATTCTTAATAAAGAAATTTTAAACAAACCGCATAATGATCCGTTTTATCGTAGCATGGCGTATTGGCTGTTAAAAGATTATGAACACGCATTAAATACGTTGCTTCATAATGATAAATTTGAACATCCACAATCGATATTTATTTTTTATGATTATTTAAAACAACATCCACTTGCCTTACGAGCTAAACAATTATCACATGAAAATTCTGATAACACCTCAAAGAATTTTTCAATCGAACGTCGAGCACATTTTCAAACAGCGTATTATTATTTAAAAACAGGTTGTCCTCTATTAGCATTAGAAATTCTTGCTAAATTACCAGCATATATTATCCTATCGAATGAGACAAAACCGTCTACAACAGAACAATCAACGAATGATACAAAACCGAAACAAGAAGAAATAATTGATTGGAGTCAACCGGTAGCAAAAGTGGATAACGATGAGCTTGAACTTGACTGGGGTGATGACGAAGAAGAAAAAGAAAAAGAAAACCCAGCGGCGAAAGAGCCAAAACCTATTGAAGAACCAGTTAAACAAGGCACAACACCACCCCTTGAAGATAAATCAGTAAAACAGCAATTCGATACTATTGGACAATATATGAAATTAATTTGTTGCTTAAAGATTATTGTCGAAGAAATGGCAACATTAGCAACAGGTTTTGAAGTAGCTGGTGGACAGCTTAGGTAAATAGCTCTCGAAAATAACAACATTTTAAATAAGAAATCAGACAGTAGATGGACATCGAACCGAAGGAATGTTTTCTTATCCGAAATATACCGTAGATAAGGTAGCATAAGATACACTGATATAACTAGGAGGCATTTCTCGTAGGGTAGATTCCTTTTAATCATCTCGTCTACTTTTTCATAAATCGTATTTATTATTTCAGACATCATTTGGCTTGTTGGCTCGAACAAGAAATAGGTGTCATTCGTCAATTCTGCAATTTAAATACATCAAATAATTCTGATCAAGATGATACAGATAATGTTCTTGATAGTATGTTTATTTTAATAATAGAAATTTTCTAATTAACAAAATTCTTGCGTTTTACTAGATTTGGATGAGCCCATTTTATCTGATATCAACGATGATCCAACGCTTTCTTCGAATGCATCGCCAAATGCTAATTCATCTGCAGCATCATTTACCCGTATGAACACTTTTCAAACGAAAATGAAACGTTTATTGCGGCGTCGTCATTGGCTTCAATCGAATGAACATCTTCTTCGTACATTAGTATCATTTACTAGTTTGCATGGCATGCATGGCGGTGGTTTAGCATCAGTTAGAATGGAATTGTTATTGCTTATGCACGAACTCTATCGTGATCGTCGTACACAATTAAAAAATCCTATACCATTTCCAACGCAAGTACCCTTATTAATTGCTAATCTGTCGGGTACATTGAGTGTAAGTAATAGTGCAATCACTTATATACGTGATTTAAGTCAAGATTTATTACGCACAATGAATAAATGGTTCACATTACCTAACTTAACTGATCACAGTATACAAATTGTTGCCATACGAGATTTATCAATAGCATTGGCGAGTTGTGTTTATCAATCACTTTGTAGTACAAATGAAAATCAAACAAGTGAACGTATTGCTGTTGAATCATTTTTAAAGTAAAAGATTTTCTTTGACAATGTTTTTATATCTTGTTCTTCTTTTTTTAATGTGAATTAGATCATATCTTTACCGAAGAGATTCAATTCGAATGCATAGACGTCAAAGTGTATCAGCATTAATCGAACGAGAATCACCAACAACTGCACCAAAAGATTGGCCCGGTAAGTGTTTTTTAAAGAATCCAGAAGAAATATCATCGATTATGCCGCAACTGTAAGAGTAGCATAAGAAAGCGTTTCTTTCCATAATAGCGATAACTTTCAGTGATATAGTAGTTAATATTCTTACTATGGGAAATATTTTTATTGCCAAATGAATAATTTATTTATTTTTCATAGGTATCAAAATATTTGGAACTTCAGCAAAAGATCAAGATAATAATTTCTCAAATTTAAAAATTCTACTCGTTGAAATATTGGTGTCAGTTTACATGTCCTTATTAGTCTATGCATTATCCACTGATGATTGCAATACATTATATCGATTGCTTGTACGAAAATGGTCAACACCCGAAACAGCAGTTAAATTATGGTACGGAGTTTTTGGTGGCGGAGCAAAAAAACCTAAACCGAATCCACCAACTCAAAATTTACCAATATCATTAAGTAGAGTAAAAGTTTCTTCGGTTTTCTAGTTTAATAAAAACTTTTCTTCCATAGGTCCCGGCAATGACATATCGATGGGATCATCAGTAGATCGACTTTCATCGGGAAGTTCACTCGCAAGAAAACTCATTACACCAAATAATCAAACACAACACCCACAACAACCATCTTATATAGAAGTTTTTATTCCTCCGCGTGCTAGTATTGTCAATTATTTTATGGCAAAAGTATTTCGAATAAGCAGAATTTGAATAAAACTTGTAACAAAAAAAAACATTATTTCAGGTTTCATCAAGTATAGAAATCGATACCAATGATGAAGGAGACATAAGTGATACCGACGACGACGATGGTGAAGATGAGGATGACGATGATGACGGAGATAATTCTACTTCTACGAAAACTGATAGTGCCCTCGCGTCGAAAAAGAAACTACGGTATTAATATTCGATTTTATTTTAATCTAAACTTATATTGAAATTTTATCCAGTAAAATTCAAGAACGAGAACATACCGATTCAATGTCCTATTCATGGATTCTTATGCGTTATACAATTGTTCGACTTGTTTATAAACGTCTGTGGGCATTTTTTCCTCATATTGGTATTGAAAAGAGTGGTAAGGAGAACATAAAATTGTTTGTTCTAGTTTTTAAATTTAATTTTTCCTACCAAAAGAAATTCCAAGTGTTTCACCTCTTATTCAACAATTATTACAGAATTTAAGTATTTGGCAAGATTCACTTCGACGTACATTGGAAACATTCAATGTTCCCCCAGATAACTATTTACCATTGAGTGGATTAAATGCTAACGATGAACAATCAACTGGCTTAGCTATACATCGATATCGAACAATACTCGATCCGAAAAATACTCCATTTTCGTAAGAATCAATGTTTTATTTCTTTTCTTATTACAAGATTTTCGTTTCTACTAGAAAATCTGCATCAGCTTTACCAGCAAAACGTCTTTGGACATATTTAGTTAATGATGAACAATCACAAGGAATATTTATTAAATATATATTCAAACGAAAAACGCCAACACCATCAGATCACCCATTGAATAAAGTAATTAATAAAGTAAATAGTTTTTTCGTGACTTATCAAATGAGATAAAGAAATTTATTATTGAAGCTTATGACCACGGTTCCTACTAAAAGACCACCGTTAGTGCGCTCATTAACGATGCATACCATGCATGTGAGTTTCAAAGGTTGCTGACTTTGCTGCTCATTTCAAATGATAATTTCATTAAGATTTTTCTTATGATAATCAATTTTGTTCTTCTCGTTTTGTAGTCGGAAAGTCGTGCGAACACGGAAGGTGCATCAGACAGTTCATCATCAATGGCAACACTATCGAATTCAAAACTTATCTATCGAGATTCGGAACCAATTTATTCATTTTGTCTGAATAGTGTAAGTACATTATTTTTCCATCAATAATTAAAGTGCTCAAAAATAGAACTCTGAGGCAATTAGATATTAGTCCAAAGAATATCAGAATTTGTTTCTTGTATTCGGAGACAAATTTTAAAAATGAGCTCTCTTTGAAGATCAGAGCCGAGCGCGTCTCAAATTATTTCATCATGATCCGCATAATCTTATTAGTAGATAACAAACTAAAGTATATAATTAACATATTATGACACTTATTAAGCTTGTAATCTTTTGATTAGAGTGTTATTATGACTCCTGAAAAAAGAAAAAAAAAAACTTTTATTAATGACATCGAATTTTCTGATCACGAATCTTCGGACTTTCTAGGAAGTTTTCTCTTGTTGATTCAATCTAGTAACCATAGTTATAGCTATTGCAAAAGACAAAGCAATCGACAATAATAAATATTCGCAAACTTTCTTATATCGATAACTGAGTGTTTCTTTTTTTGTTCAGATAAATCCAACTTTATTGGCGGCAGGTTTATCTCGTGAAGTAATTGAATTGGATATATCAAGTATAACATCGACAAATGAACCATATGAAACATCCGATGATGAAAATGATGTATCACCAAGCTTACTGCCTCAAGTAGCAGCGTTAGTTATTTTCTAAAGATTTTTCGATTGATATTTTTCATCGAAAGATAATATTCTTTTTAGGATGGTCAATCGGGAGACAATTAGTAATAGAGTAACAACTCTCCGAATGCCAACTATGGGCGCTTATGTACCAAATATGTATTTAACTCAATCAAGTGTACCAGGTGTGAATGGGAATGCGTCAAATAATGATAATCAAACTGTTCTTGTAAGACTTTCTTTAATTTAGAAAAACAAAACGTGAATACATTTTCTTGTTTTACTTTGAATATTTAGAATAACAGACATGTTATTCGAGAAAGCCGAAAATTTGCTAATCACCCACATTTACCACATTGTAAAGTTCAATATGGAGTAAATTCACATTTCATTGGTTTTGTTTTTCTTTTAAAGATCTTACCGGATGTTCTGATGGCAGTGTTTTCTTACTTAATTGGTCTCTTGATTCATCGCCTAGGCAACTGCGTGAACCAAATAAACGAGTTACTAAAATTGAATTGAGTAGCGAAGGAAACAAGGTAAAAACAATGTTTATCATTTAATTAATAAATCTTCTTTGGTTTTTGTTCAAAAAATAGTTCGGTGTGACAGACATTGAAGGAAACTTATCATTACATGTTTTATCAAGTAATCGATCAACAGCCTATATGGTAACTTTAATATTTGTAAAAAACCATCAAATTCTATCAAAACTATCTTTGTTTAGCGTTTATCAACTCATACAAAAAGTACAAATGATTTTGTTTTTCTTGACTCTTCTACATTATTAGCAACATGTGGTTTATCTACTGATCATCAAAATGTCGCTATTTGGGATACATTAATGCCAACATCACGAGCCAATATAACTTGTAAACAATTAAAAAGACAACGCGCCCTAGGAGTCAAAGTCTGCCATTTCTTGAAGGATTTTAAAACGCAAGCTGCATAAAAACAGATATTCTAATGGATAGATTAGCCTAACAGATTTGTTTTCTATAATTTAAACTCATATGGCTCATTGGTTTGCTGGCTAAAAAATAGGAACCTATTCGTGGTCGTTCAAGACATAATTTGTAAACATTTTTCATATAGAATACTGTGCATTTTATCGCTCTATAAATTGCACATAGACATTTACTTTATCTTCTTTCGTCAGCATACTTGCCTATTCCCACATACGTCGTAGTTAGTTGCAGCAAAATCCCTTGTCAAAAAAGAAAGAAAGAAACCCTATCGAGTTTCTATACAAACTGATGAGCTATATAAATTTGTCTTCAATGAAAAAAACTAGCTGCCTCATACAAAAATATATCCAAATGGTAGATACTGATTTTTTTCTCCTCTTTGCGAAATTCATCGTAATCAAAACATTTAAGCAAAAAGAAAATTATTTCTTTTTTTTTCTTATAGCATTTTCATGCCATGATACTGGTGGTGGTGGTCAATGTTTAGCTTATTCACAATCCCATCAATTGTTAGTATCTGGTGGTAAACGTGGTGACATATGTATATTTGATCTAAGACAACGAAAACGTTTAGCAATGAGTCAAGCGCATGATTCGCAATTAAAAGCACTTTGTTTAGATCCATTAGAAAAATTTTATGTAACCGGATCAACAGAAGGCAACATTAAAGTAAACGAATTTCGCTTTCATAATTCATTAACAATAATAAAATTTTAAAAAACTCATTTTGTAGGTTTGGCGTTTACATGGTTGCGAGATGGTTCAATGTTTTTATAATGAACATTCTCGACGAGGCTTTTTACATTCACAAACAAGCGGTGTCAATCATTTGCATTTAACTGCCAGTCGTCATTTATTTTCATCTGGATCTGATGGAACTCTAAGTGTTCGACAATTAACACAAATTGATTAGAAAAATAACAGTGACCACAAATACATATATCGATGTGCTTGTTTTCTTTTCTTCTACTTCTTTTCCTGTCATTTTAATATTGATTAATTTCGCAATGCGGATACATTTCAAATTTTTTTCTCTTCGTTTTAAATCTACCATTCCATAAAAAAAACAATTTTAACATATGCATATTTCTTTTCATTTTTCTTCTATGACCGACCAGCAGAGATACTATCATTGTTGTATGTCTAAGTTCGTTTCGTATGTTCCCTACCACACTTGATTATATATCTGTGCAGTTTTATTATCAAATAGAAAACTGTGAAAGAAACTCTGCCTTTTTCTTATTTATTTATATATATATATATATATATTAATGTTTATGTGTAATGTGTCTGTGAAGGTTTCTTATATTTATTTTGATACATAAAGTAAAAGAAAATTCAATTCAATATTCTAATCAGATATGCTGATTTAATGTAATTTAATTTCAATATTATAAATTTATTCTAGACATTATACATTTTGTAAATCTGGCGGATCTAAAAAAATGAGTAGCTGGTAGGAAAATATTTTATTATAATTTTTTGATATATAAATGCATGAATTTCTTTTATTCTTAGGAATCCATTCACTCGAAATACAACATCTCGAAAAAGTATCGGAGTTATCGTATGTAAATTTATTTAATTTATTCATTTTGTATTCTCTCGTTTTTTTCAATAGGCAACACGTGATTATGATCGTGAAACGCGTCGTTTAGAATCTCTGGAAGAAAGCTCGAAATCGTTAACACGTGATCTGATTAAACAAGATAAATCCTTTGATGATTTTGCTCGCGGTCAATTAAAACTTCTACACGATTTATCAGGTAGTGCATTTATCAATCATTATGATCAACAACAAACATCAACAACTTTGACCACAAATATTTCTCAACTAATCAATGATTGGAAAACAACTGCTCAGCATATATCGGAACAAACAAGTTTACTAAATGAAATAACATCCAAAACAATAATTGATTCATCAAAACGTTTAACATTGGCATTAGCTAATGTAACCAATGCAATTAAAAAACGTGAACAAAGTTTAAATGATTATATTAAAATACAACATAAATTAGATAAAATGAATGAAAAATTAGGTTCATCAACAACAACATTAACAGCAGCAGCAAATACAGCAAATAATAATAAATTAGAACAAATCAGAAAACAGCTAAACGAAGCCAAACAACAATATGAATTGAAAAATCAAATTTTAAATAATGAATTACCTATTTTACATGAACAACGTGCGGCATTTGTTTATCCATGTTTAGAAGCATTTATTGAAGCTCAGGTACTATTATAAATAATCAATTATCCATTCAACCTATTGCTCTTGTAGGCTCATTACTGTGATCAACTTGAAGTAGCTTATCGTAATCTTATGGGACAAGCAGATGTTGGTGCAAACAGTACAGCTACATTGGATGAAATCAATGCTAAACTTGCTAATATTAAATCTCTTTCTATTGTTGCATCGGATTAACAATATGAATTGCCTTCTTTTTATATCTTTTAATAAGAATAATATATATATATATATATATATATATTTATAGTTTTTTTTTTCAGGGAGTATTTTTTAGTTTAAAAAAACAGCAGATATTTATTCGAATGCTTTTGTAAATAGTTTGCTTTTGTTAAATAAATTGATGATGACACAAAATCAGATGATAATTTTTGAAGTTTAGTAGGTAACGCATTTCACTCATAAAACAATTTCTTGCTATCTTTTGAAATGATGATTATAATCTCAATTCAATAAAAATCAAATACCTGAAGAATTCTCTATGTAGCGGATAAGTTCATCATGAATTTCTATAAAGCAAAATATTATTATTAAGCGTTTTGTTATAAATCTTTACTGTATGCCTAAGATATTAACCGAAATCGAAAAACAATCAGCATTCTCATCATAGTTTCTAGACATGAGCGATGTTTAGAAATCCACAGACAGTCTGTCTGACTATAGTGACTGGGAAACAAGAACAGCCATCTAGATCTAGTCAGATGATGTCGTCCTAAAATGTTCAATGGTGGTTGCTATCGTGTGACGTGGAAAGACGAACAAGTTCACGGGTGACTCGATTAAATCGAGAACTACGATAAAGATTTTAATGTCGTTCTTATTTTATTGAGAAATGTTACGTTGCTATTTACAAAGCACTTCTTATCATCAAAATGCATCGTTGCTCAAACTAAGAATATATACGTTTCGGTCACCGAGTACGGTAAACTTTTTCGTTCTATCTTAATAATAGATACGTACATAATGTTAGTAAACGAAAGGTTAAACAGCTGGCATAAATGTACGCTCTACTGTTGTTCTCAAGTTATGATAAAAATAGATATTCATATTCATCTATTTGAAGAAAAAATAAATAAGAGCATGCGAGCATGTACCTACAAAAGCTGAGTCGAACTCGCGAATCATGCAATCGATTGCGTCAATAAAGTGACAAATTGAATAGACATGTTTTTCGTATGCTATATTTTCAATAATTCAATAACACACGGCGAATGTCTATTGACTAAATAAAATATTTATTAAACTATGTTACCATAGTGTCAATATTCAGCAAAGTTCGAATATTTCTTCGTTTTTTTTTCTTACTGCAACAATCGATATCGATCTATCCGCTTTTTTTTCTCTATTCAATTCAACAATGGCCCTGTGCCGCTCGGATCGATATAATCTATATGGATATCTTGATTTAAAAATTCTTAATGAATATGGTGAATATGCCAATAGTCTGTGTGAATTTGTTTTAAACACAATCGTAGTTGATTATGTTGTACAAATATCAATCAAAAATCATAAAAATTCACTCAATAGTTCACAGTCAAACTATGGAGCTTGTATTTCGTTAAATAATATTAATTTAGATACTGATTTTATACCTTATGGAGAAAAAATGCGTCGTATTTGGTAAGATCAAATAAATAAATTCCTACTGTTATGCTTTTGCGTAAATCAAATTACGAAATATTCTTATCATTATTTTGATTTTTAAAAATTTGTTGACGTAAATAATATACGGCTAAGAACTACCCGAATACCACGTGATCGATTAGAGAAAGGACAAATAGTTGATGCTAGTGTTTAACATAATCTAAGAATTACTTTTCAATTGGTTTCATCTTGCAAACGGAATAGTTATTCGAATGTGTGAACATTGAGCCTCTTGGCATTCGCACGTACATCCACGATTGTAAGCTATTTCTCTAGCAAAGATGGAAAATATGACAATCATCTACAGATATCATTCTAACTCACTCGACGAGTTCATTGAGGCAAGAGATATCTCCCAATGTCTACTAGTCAACTGTAAAATATGATAAAACTTATAGAAGGTATATTGGATTCACGAGGTTAAACTCGAAAAGATTACAACGCAACCAGATAATGTGAGAAATACATAGACATCCTTGAAACTGTTTATCATTAAAATAAACCTATGGTAATTTTTATCTAGTGCTATGTCAAAATCAACATTGTACGATCTAAAAACAACTCGATTAGTTCATCCATCATGGATCGTACGATTTCCGCTTAGTAAGAAACAATTTGAATTCAAGAATCCATGACACATCTGTTTATTAATCAGATTATAAACGTGTATTACGTGCATTTGCATGTAATCTTCGCCATTTAGTGAAAAAAATCGGTGATATCGAAGGATATGTTAGTCAAGCGAATTTAAACGAAGAAATCATTCGTTATCATGCTATATCAGCTGCATTAACAACAGTGAAATACGATCTGTTAACATTATATGTTACTATTCGTTCTGGGAATCTTCGAGCAACGAAAACATCTTTTTTATATCCGATTTTAAGTGATACACAGCGATGGTTAACATATTCATATTATCAGATAAAAATGATTCTTTCGACTTTTCCTGGTTCAAATTTTAGTCGCAATTCAAAAAACCGAACACAAACTAAAGGCTGTTTTCAAACATTAAATATGATAAATAGGAAATTCAAAAAACCTATGGAACAATTGGAAACAAGTTCAAATATCAGTAAAACAGAACAATTGAGTATCAATCAAGACTAATCAAAATAGAAACAAGATGTTGTTTATTTTTTCTTACGGAAATTTACAAAATAAAAGGCATTGGCCTCTAGGAATAACGGCTATACATACTTTATACTATTATTTATCGTGTCAATCTTCTGTAATAAATAATAGTGACATTCAAAAGTGCCCTCGGGTCACAAACATTGATGTGGGCGGATAACTACTAGTAAAGTAGTATTGAGGGCAACCGAACCTATTTGTAAGTACAAACCATTGAATTTTGTGAAGAAACGTAAACACTAATGGGTTGTCTAGGCTTCCTCTCCTTCCATCGCCTCACTCTTACTCAACAAAACCTTGATGATAATTTGAAATGCATGCTTTTGTCAAACAGAACCTATCAATCATTTTCTCGTCTTGTGATGGTTTTTTTTCTTCATCGGAAGTTTATAGGATGCTTATATAAACCGGCAAGTCATGGTTAGATGCACTCGTAAGATTATTGTGATATAATCGATTTATGCATTGATATTGACAGTTATATAGATTCACATGAATAAGAACATTATTCTATCTGAATCGAGCAAATTAACTGAACTATGTTTTTTGAATAATTTATCATACTACTTATTTAAATGAATAGATCATTAAAAATATTCTCGGTGAAATTTTCTATCGTTTTAATTGAAACGACTCAGTCGCCATGTATTAACAGGTGGATTTTGTCAATTTACTTTGTGATTGAATTGCAATGCATATGTTTTAATTAATAAGAATTATTGACGATTTACATATGTGTTTATTATTTCCAATGGCAGATCTATCAATATTTAATAGATAACAGATTTGAATGGAAAATAAATCATGTTATTCTACATAACATAATTTGATTTAAAGAAAAACCTGCGTTTCTGTTTTAGGCATATCTATTAAATCACATAATCAGACAGTGAAAAGAGCGCATTCGAACTACACCATCGTCTCTATTCTGTTCTGGAATCGTACCGAAAAACGTAGGGAAAAAAACTTGGAGAATGTATACATTATGTGATGTCATTGCCTAGAGATATGTCCCCATTAATGATCTGGAGCATCTGTGAACAGCTGTCCAGTGGCATTCGATCTTATATACGAAAAAAAAAAATTTCTTTTAATGTTAGTTTGCTTTTCTTTATCTGTACAAATGTACAAGCTTCATCAAAACGAACGGGCAAATACACACAAAAACATACACTCATTGGTCGCATATGAGTGACAAGCATATTAAAGAATCCATAGCATATACACAACCATCATCATCATCAAACCAAAACAGAAGCAACGAAAAAAAGAAAAGAAAAAAAGATGCATAGCTTTTCGCGAATAAAATGCGAGAAAAACGACCGGTGTGAACAATGAAACAAAACGCTAAAAACCAACAGAACGAACGTGTGATGTGTAGAATCGTACTATTCTTGTTTTTTTTCTTAGAAAGGGACAGTTTGATCGCGCAAAAACACACACAAAAGAAAGAATAGAGACAGCACATAACAATGCATATCACTGTCCTTTTCAAATACTTGAGCCAAAAACACACATACAGGAAAAGCAAACAACAACAACAACAACAACAACAAAAAGAAGCGACACAATGAGCATTTTTTGGTCTTATTTTTGTTTTCTTTCTTACAGGAAAATACACAACACACATACGAAAGAAAATATGTATATATTTACAAAAAAGAAAAAAAGAAAAAGAGGAAAAGTACAAACCGGGATAGGAAAAGAGAACGAAAGCAATGATAAACGTTCACCTGTTGTTTGTTATTTTTTAGGGTTGTTGGTGTCGTTGAATATTTGTTGTTAATAACGGAGGTTGTGGATAACGTACTGTACGTTGTATTAAATGCTCTTGTAGCAATTGAGCTACTGTTGGTGGTGAACGTACAACTAAATTTGAGATAAGCGTTTGAGGTGGAGATGATGTACTTGAGATTTGTTCATGATGATGAACATCTGGACTCGATATAGGTGGTAAATCTATTATGATCGATTATGCCGATGATTATTTCAATAATCATCACAAGCCCTACCTTGCTTTTGTATAATGCTATGTTGTTCAATAGTATCATCATTTTCATTATACGTTATTTTACGTTTTTTAGGTGGCTTTTGATGTAAATCCACATCATGTGACATTGATATTGTTTGTTGTTGATCATAAATATTCATCGTTTGTTGATAGATTGTATTTATCGATGATGGACTTTTATTAATTTGTTGTTGTTGCTGTTGCTGTTGTTGCTGTTGCTGCTGCTGCTGCTGCTGCTGCTGTTGTTGTTGTTGTTGTTGAAATTTTTCATTGATCATTGCTTTTATTTGTGCTGGTAAATCTTCTTTTTGTGATGTTGATTGTGATGGACTTATATTTGACAAAGCATCATCACCTTCTAAATGACGTATGGCTTCAACTATTGTTTGTAAATTTCGACGAGATACAGCATGATCATTTAAATTCGACGATGACGAATTATTGTTGTTGTTATTATTATTATTATTATTATTATTATTTGTATCAACACTTTGTGCCCTGAGTTGACATCGTTCAACAATAACAATGCCATTATCATTATGTTGATCAAGTGAATTCGTTTTATAACAACGTTGACTAGGTTGATTTTGTTTAACAATCATATAGGTTGTATCTGATGTTGACGTTTGTTTTGTATTCGGTCTATAGGATGATGATATAGGATAGTAATGTTGTTGGTCATCTTTTTGTGATTGGACATATTGAGTAACATCATGCCAATTTTGAACTACTGTATGACGATTTTTAATATCATGATATAATCTTAATTGGTCATCATTGGATTCATCGGAATTTCCAATAGGTTTTATTTCATTATTTAGTAATAAAACAGTTTCGTCTGGATCTAAATCAAACAAGAAAATCAACCATTAGATTTAATGATACTTTTATTTTTTGTTTTTGCTTACCGTTCGTTGATAAACGTCGTTGGGCTTGTAAAACACTTGTTGAATCAATTTGAAAACTTTTTATTAATATACGAAATTGTTCATTTTGAGATTGTAATTTAAGTTTCTCATTTTCAAGACTTTTTATATGATCAGCTGCACGTTGAAGAATGCATGCCTATTTTGAAAAGAACAATAAGATCTTCTTTTATTTTTCTTTTTGCTCTTTATCAGGTTAGTAGAATAACAGGAGATAAAAATGATTATTTTTTCCGAAATATTCTTCAGTCTACTGTTAAAAGTCCTTGAGCAATTCCTCGGCTATTATTTTTAAGAAATATCTTTATCTATTCATGACAACTTACCTTACTAAGTTTTTCACCACATGAATGCGGAATGAGAATTTTCAAACTTTGAAAACCAGTATTTATTGATTGCATACGACGTCGTTCATTTGAATTAGCGATTTCACGTCGTACACGTTTTTCATGTTCCAATTGTGAGTTAGGCGACATATTGGAATCAGCAGGACTAAAACAAATTTCAATGAATTAGCCTATGAAAAGAAATACGAGTGGTTTTGCTATAGCGCAGAATATAACAGGACAATGTCTCTCATCAATCTCTCCGTGCGTATGTTACAAAAATACAATAATTGATGACACATCGGGGTACATGTTTTTTTTCAACGTTTCTCCTATTCTGGTCCAACTGAACTCTGGCCAACACACGTATGTGTGTACGAACAAATATACAGAAGGAAGAGAAAGAACAGAACAAATACGATTCATACGAATGCATGCGTTCATGTGTCGTATTCCAACGCCGTTCATGACGGCTAAAAGGAATATCGTTCTTTTCTTTTGGACATCGGCCAAGCATCATTCAGAACACAAACATATGCGTTCATGTATATGATTAAGAAAAGAATAAAAAGAAAGAAATGTGTTTTCTTTTTTTTATTGCAACGTACCTAAGTTGGCTATTTGAATTATTTGATGATAATTTATGTTGTAATGGTGATTCAGGCATTAAATGGCGGTGATGATGATGTTCTATTGAGGTTAGATCAGATGTATCGTCATCTGAATAGCAATAGGACATTCACGCTAATGTATACGTTTGGAATAACTTCTTTTTTTCCCTCTATATAATAGAAAAGAAAAGAAATTTTGTTGCATTCACATTATGCAAAAGAAACGAAGAAATAACATCGGAATAAGAAGAAAAAAAAAGAAAATAGTAGTAGTAATAGTAATAGTAGGAGGAGGAGGGAAGAGGACAAAAAAAACGAAAAATTCATTGAATACATACGATCTTTTTTTAAATAAAATAAAATAGTGTAGTGTATCTTATTTTAGTCGAATTGTAGAATATTGATCGGAAGTACAAATCGTAGCAAAAAATACGTATACAACCAGCAACAACGACGCGAACAAACCCGATGATGTCGACGAGTGTGTGTGTGTGTGTATGTAGGGTAATAATAGAAACCAGAAAAAGAGCGCGAGAAAAGAATAGAGAGAGGAATGCATACAAACGACGACGACCAAGAGGAAGAAGAAGAAGAAGAAGAATAGGAGAAACAGAAACAGAAAAAGAGAAGAAGAAAAAAAAGAATGGTGTCTTATTTTTCATTAACGGCGAATCAGCTGCGCGACACAACGCACAAGAAGAACGAAGAAACAGCTGCTCTCTCTATCCATCCATCACATTTGTATGTAAGGTTGTGAGAGGTAGTGTATGAGCCAACCAATAGAAAAAATCATATTTCAGTAGAAGAGAACAACAAAAACGAACAACAGTTTTTTTTTCTTGTTCTCTTTCTCTAAGCAAATCACATGATGATAGACGTCGACATCACGTTATTTCTCGCACGCAGTTGGCTTGATGCCAACTGCAATTGTTGAATTGACTGCTGTTCGTCAACGGACTCGTGCACTAACATACATGTTGTTCCTGTCGATAACGTTAACGAAATAATGAGTGCAACAGTTTTTCTATATCATTCTGTCCCCCCTACGAATCGACACATATGAGAGATGGAAAGAGAATGAAAAATCAACTATGGGTAAAATCAGTAACAAGCTGATTGTGACGGTGTCTTGTCGTGTGAATGTGTTGCTATCGTATTCTCTCTGTACTTAAACATATGAATGCCAAGCAAAGAAAACATAACGAATAGCACTGACAATAAGCCAACAAAAGAAATAAAAAAAATAATAATAATTTGGCATGATGCCTAATTTACTATTTTGGTGTTAAAACGCGTAATAAATAAATTTATTAAAGAAGAAAATAAACGGACATACAACTTAACGTAAAAGAAGAAAATTCCGTTTCTTTGGCATCGAGCCAGGTCAGATAAAACCTGACATATTACACGCATTTGATCATGTGTCTCGTTCTTATTTTTACTTGACATTAATTAACTCATACATAGACAAGTATCAATGCAAGTCAGACGTTTTATCGACACATCTTAGATCGCTGTGAAACAAAAAGCTTGAATCAATTAATCATAAAACTTGTATTTGAGTCTGTGTCAGTGTGCCCCGATCAAGATACGCGAAGATTTGCATTTTCTGTGTATTTCATTGTCTATTTGAGATTCATTAAAGATTGAATCGAAGGAACAAAAAGGAAAGATAGTCCTATTTCAATTTTGATGTAAAAAAAATGAACAACAGATTTTTACAATTGTTACAAGATGGATTGATGATCTGCCAATAGAGAAGTAACGATGATTGTCAAAGTTCATCTTCCATCGTATACATAGACAACAAGAGAGTATATTTTTTAACTATGATGTAACTCATAATGATCTTTTAGTTTTATTATGAATCTCACCTGACTATAGATAGATCATTTTAGTGTAACAAATATTGTTTTTCGAATTTATGAAATATTTGTTAGATGTGCACTTTTGTAATATTAATATTTATATATATATATATATGTTTAATAAACAGTTTGTAAAAGTATGTAATACAAAAGTTCGAGATAGCCAATTGAATTTGTATCACCAAATTTATAAAAATTACATGTAGAAATATTTCTAGCTATGATTGAACGTAGTCGAATGTCTGGTAACGTTTTTTGGATTGGGTCGTGAAGGACACACGTACAGACGAGGTATCTTTGAATTTTGTCAAGCTTCTCGTCGTTGATTACTTGTCTCTTACAGAAGTAGAGTAGAAAAATGTTAGAAGCATTCACATCTATTTCATCTCAAGATATTGCCATACACTTTTTGGACTGTACCTGCCGATAGGACCGAGCGACATCAACAATTCGTCAATTGTCTCAGTCAGATATCCCTTCGGATGAACTTAAAAATCATGTGACCATATACGTCCAGTCTATGTTTCAGCTTTTGAATAATATATCATCAGCTGCAAATGTCATTAGGTGAATGAATTGCATTTTTCTCGTTAAAATCTATTAAATGAAGAAGCAATTTCGTAATCTTTCATGGAAGTTTTTTCGTTTCTCAAAATATTTCGAAAACAATGAGCAGGAGTAATAATCTCAAATATATGATACTTATACTTGTTCAAAGCGATACAATAATATCAGTCATAGCAAAACTGCAGGGATTCGAGATGTAGCTTTTGTCAAAGATCGAATTGAGAGTGCGTACTCAATTGCCATTTTATGTTTCTATTTCAAAGAAGTTACCATGTCTCGTTCCGTTATAGGTAAATCATTAATATAGGTAAATATTTTCGCAGAAGTATTTCGGTAACACCTCTATCTTCCTGCGAAATGTTTCCTCGTAATAATCTTCGCCGTGCAAATTATAATTTCCTATTGTTTTCATAATTCTACAGAATTTTCCATGTGAATATATACATAGAGCTTAAGTATTGAATCATTGATGAACTACAAGTTTGAGAAGCCCAATCGAGTTTTGTGAGTGTTCTACTTTAGAAGTCTTTATCTGATTTAAAAATTATATTTCATATTATCTTCGATAATTGCGATTCAATAAAGACTATAGTTTTTATAAACAGATCGAATATCTATCAACATAACATTCACGACGATCTCATTTTTTTATTGAAACACGAATTGTATCAAACTTTATTATTCCTATATAGATTATCGACTAATCCTTTGCACCTTTAACTTGATGAAGAAATAATTCATAAAATAGGTCTTCTATATTAACTAAGGTTTGTTAAAAATATGAGTCATTGGTACATGCCGCAAGCCTAATTATTCGAAGGATGAACTCTGTTACTTACAGAGAACGATGTTTTGAAGCGAAATTAAAAATAAAAATTATTGTAACCACTTACAACCTTGTGCGAGGACATGTTAAAACGAGAATTCTTTTTCTAATATTAGTTCCAGGGCATACCAGCAAGAAAGTCAAATGGATCAACCTTAATCTTTTTGTCCTGGTATTGAGTTTTCTAGTGGTGTGACATTTACAAGGAAATTTCTATATAAAAGAAGAGCTAATGATGCCGACAGTTTTATTATTAGTCTGGGTCGTATCATATCAGATTTTCTAGCTAATATAATGTATGGAACTCGAATGTTTTAGGCGTAAGCTCTAACCGATTAGTAAGTATTTATAGAATAATAATAAGTTTTGTAATCGTTTTCGCATTGCTTCAAATGTCTCGATGGTATTTATAGAAAAAAAGAAAGAATTCATCAATCTCACGAGACATTTATTTTTAGATAAATTATAAAAAAAGTAGAAAAATACTCAAAGGCTACGATAGGAAAAGAATCAGTTTGGTAGAAACTGGATACTATTTAAAGATCGATTTGTATTTCGTCTGGTGCACCCTGAGAAAAGCAAAATTACACATGTAGCCTTTCGTCAAGTCGGATTATAGGTTTCTCAAGTGTTGATAACTCTGTCATTTCTTTATGAAGCTTAGACGGTTTCAAGAACTCATCGATAGGATGAAAAGATCAAAAGTTGAAATTTTTTTAAATCTACGATCTTGATGAACTTTTTATTTCTTGACGATGACTTTAGAATGCTGTTCTCCACACACTTTTAATATTCAACTTATCTCAAGTTTATTCTTTACTCATACTGTCATCTGCGCTAACTAGATAAAAGCGAATGTCGAGTTCAATTTGTTGATATGAGTGTAATCGAAAAGCATAATCATTTGTTTTCATTCTTTGTTCATTTTGAAGAGGTGTTATACTCATTCAAAATAATATTGTCACGTTGTTCATCTCCCATGACCATGCTCATCCACCGTGTAATCTTTTCATCTCGCTCTAATTCAGTAGTAATTATATTTTGCTTGATCATAGCTACTATCAATAAGTTTCTTTTCTCTTTATTATCTTGTTGCAATAAATAATCGACTATTGAAAAAAAATATCGATTCTAATAAGAAAACAATTCAATCAATGAGCAGTCATATAGATTCATATTATTGTTGAACGACATAGCTAAGTAACGTTTTTTGCAGTCAATACTGATCACATTGAACTTTATTTTTGCGCCGAAGAAAGAACAAAAAAATTGTTTTACGACATAATATTACTTGATCATGAAAACTACATGACATCTCCTTCAGATTATTAAGTAATTTCATTGCTTTGTCTGACGAGGGAGTATTCAAAATCCAAGTTTTGAGGAAAAATAAGATTTCTAAGTGGTTGATAAGTCTTTTTATACAATTGAGGAAGAACACATTACTCTACGTATTTTGCGTCAAACAAAGTCTACATGCCCTTCACTTCCTTTTGATGCATTCAAGTTTTCTTTAACTGTTTCAAAATATTTATGCAAATGAAAACTGAGATTTTCCCCATCGATGATTATCGCGTAGGCTTGAAATGATGTTAAAGATTTCAGACTGTGGAAGAATCATCTATCGTTATTGAAATCCTGCAATTTTATAACAGTAATTTTCCCTATTTTTCTTTTGCATAGAAGTTAATTGTGTTTCTTGCATATTTTTAAGCTGAATCTCGAGAGCATGCTAATATCTACGTACTGGAACTATCAGAAAAAAATTCCAAATGGAAAATCGACCATCTGATTCTCTCAGGAATATTTTATTACGAAGAAAAAAAAATCAGCGAAACTTTTATGACACGTGAAGGAACAAGCACGGAGACGATTGTTCTTCTACTAGTCTGCTAGGAGTTCGCTTATGAGAAAAGTATCTGCTCGATTGACGAGCCACTAGAAAGGGAGAATCTCAGTTCATCTGTGATTTGAAGAGTAAATCTTACGTTTTAGTGTCAAATCAATATATCATATACGATGTAAAAGCATATTTGCCGTCGAAAAACTAATAAAAATTTAACTATAAATAACGCTACACATCAGCTCAGTAAATCCTCATAAATTACAAAGAAAATTTAATTAACCATTAGATCATTCATAATGGATGACAATATGCGTTTATTTCTCTACGGATTTGCCACGGATGGATCTCATTTCTTTTTTAATTAGGTCGATTTTAAGTTCTCGAATCTGTCTTTACATACAGAATGAATCAATCAATGATAGACCGTGGCAGTGTGAATTAGAGAAACTTCTATACCGTAATTCGCACGGCATTCCTTGTATATTAAACGACAAATAGCTGTTGAATGAGTGCAACACAAAAATGTACTTGTTTTGTTTTTGTTAAATCTCTAGAGGGAATGAATTATTAATTTTACAAATGAATGATCAATCATAAGCATTTATTTTTTATAATAAGGTTTCAAATTCGAGAAAAAACTTATCATAACTTTCCTTTTTCGTATTGGAAACAATCAGTGATAATGTTGAACTGACTCCAATGAAAAATTCCTAAAGAAAAAACAGATTAATGTATTGTTCGATGATGTGCAAATCGCTAAAGAGAAATCACTTTGAAATTTTGCTTGATAATTTTAATAACCTATGCACTTCAACTTGCTGCTTGAAAACCTACAAAAATATGATTCATTCGCTTTTCTTATTTATACAGTTTTATTTTAACATTAAACTTTTCTTTGCGTGAATTACATTTGAATAAGTAATGCATTGAAAAATTGCTATTACATTTTTGAAATAACAACACGTTTAAACGCGATTGTTATTTATAATCTGAATTCTAGGAAATAATTAATATTTTCACCTATAAATTGTTTGCATCGTTTCATTTCTTTCAACTCATTAAGTAGAATCGATTGACAAGCTAACAAATGCAACTGAAGTTAAGTTAAAAATTGAAATAGTAGTTTTTTCATCGTATATATAATTAAATTAGATATTTATTATCGTTTGGCCTTAGTACTATTTGAACTTTGGTTTTTCGAAAATATGGCAGACAAAAACTGTTGTATAATAGTTACGCCTTTCCTTTTACTGCTAATCTCACTGGCATGCCATTAAAATAAATAAAATCATGTCTTCGAAAAAAAAAACACTTTTGTTTGATCAAAATCTCTTTCTTTCTTTACGTTTCGTTTTGGTAATTTTTTCTTAAAGGGCAGTTTTAAACAAAAAAAAAGAACACTGTTCGTCGCTTTATTTTTAATCGCTTCCATCTGAAGAAAAGCAGCTAAAGCATTTAGAGAGTGTTTGCTTTGTCATCAGTTAATTCATACAGAGGCAAAAGCGTAACAACATTAAAACAAACGGTCGAAAAATTTTGTCAGCCATAAGCAATCATAGATATGCAGGATTCTATGGAAATGGATGATCCAGAAAATATTGATCCAGAAGAATATGTTCGACTACGAGAAGAATATGAAGAACAATTAGATTATTTTATGCTTAAATATTTACGCCGAGCATGGCCTGCATTGATAGTATGTATACTTGGAATCTTTCAACTGTGCATTTCTTTGATTATACTTGGTGTTGATTTACCGATTGTACTTATGTTTGCACCACGATGGCAAGTCTTTGTAGCATGTTGGACATCTTTGTTTACGTTTATTGCTTCTGTTAGTACCATCCATTCAGGTAAGCAATGAAATAATAAGATTTATTAAAAACTATGATATATTTTGCAAGTTCGAAAAACTACTTGGTTGAAACTTAAATGGACTGTAGCACTTAATATTATTGGTGGATTAGCTGCCGCTCTCATGATAGCTTTTGACGTACTTTATCTAACAAATTCAAAAGTTTGTCTTGTCAGTGGAGGCTGCAAATATTTATCGTACACATATTCAGGAGCTAGATCGTTTTATGTAGGCGAAGTTGTCGTGGGCATTTTTTTCTTCATATCAGGTAATACAATTATATTAATTGATCAATATATACAATCGTATTATTGTTTTCTATTTTATAGTTTTCATTTTTCTTGTTATTTTCATAAAATATGGTATCGGTGGTTTAACACTTTTTGAGCATATTCAAAGAGGATGGATACCACCTGTTTTCAATCCAATCGTACCGTCTAATGCTGGCGGATCACTGATATCGATGGGATCTAATCCAGTAACCGGACCTGGCGTCATGGTGGGTAAACCATCAACTCCTACTAACATGTCACGAAATTCAGCATCAAGATCTGCAATGATGATGAGAGGACCCCCAGCAAATCCTGGTGCTGTACCACGATATCCACCTCCACCACTGGGTGCTACGCATGGGTATCCACCACCGGGTGCTACGCATGGGTATCCACCACCGGGTGCTACGCATGGGTATCCACCACCGGGTGCTACGCATGGGTATCCACCACAACCTGGTCGAATGATGCCTAGATATTCCGGCCAAATGATGATGCCTAGATATTCCGGCCAAATGATGATGCCTGGTGAAAGACCTCCAATGCCAGGACCCTATAGACCACCACTTCAATTTCCACCTGGCGTACGTCCTGTTCAACGTTGACATGAAAATGTATAAACGACTGAAACAACGAGCATTTTATTTCTCATAAGATTGAAATGTATTCATCGATGATCACTATCGAAATAAAACATTTACTTTGAATATTATTTATTTTCTCTATGTTGCGAAGTATTATGTGATCGTCATTATCAGCGCTTTCGTAAAATGAATAAAGAGAATAACTTTTTCATTTGACTTGAAAGTAATTGTATTGATATCTTTCAAAGCGTATCTATGAGGATAAACTAACGATCATAAGAAGGAAAAGAAACTTGTTCTGCATCACTAATCTTACCAATCACCCCCTTTCTTTTTTATATCATGCTCAAGATACATAAGAGTAGTCCTGTTTCGTTGCACATAACGCATAAACTAATAATAACTGGTTTCAACTAATATTAAGTATGTATTAGAATGCTGTGTAAATATTTATTTGAATTTTTATCCGAATAGAATGACTGAACCAACTAGTCGCCAATTAATTAGTGAATGGATACATCAAGAAAAATACAATCATAGAGGCGAAACAAAACGTAAATTTTATGCCGATCTAGCTCATTCAAAAGGTGTTTTGAAAGTAGCTGCAGCCGATTCAAAATTAAATGAAGAAACCAGAAAATGGGTTGCAGGTTATCAAGCAGCTATGGGTTTGCAGTATTTTTATAATAGTTCACCAGAGTAATTTTTATCTTGTGCTTCTTTTAGGTGTACCAGATGAAGTCTTAGACTTAGCTGACAAATACAAACCAAATGTTGAAGATGGCACAGTTCCGTATCATTCAAAAAGTGGTCTTGAACATGCTAAATATGGTCAATCCTGGATTTTCTATGATGCTTTTTGTGCAGCATCAGCAGGCGGAGAATTAACTCCAGAGAAAATCACTGCTATTTATGCAATAGCTAAAAAAATGATTATTGCCGAAGAAAAAATCAAACAAGTTCAAGAATTATTTGAAGCTGAAATAGAATTACGCAAAAAACGTTTACGTGTTTTATTTCCTAATGGTATTTATGCAGCTGTGAAAGAAGTTGAATTGGAACAATGAATTCATGCGTGAAGAGGAAAATCTTTGAGCAATTTCAATCCAGAAAATTTTAGATTCATGTTGTCATTTTTTTTGGTTGATTTTATTCAATAAAAGATTCCCGACACTATCGTAGCGATACATATTAACTAGTATTTTGTGAATTATTATATTCGGATGGTTAAACCAATTATTCATGGCCAAATAGAGTAATGAACAATTTTTGTTCGGATTAATATATTTAGCCTTGATTGTATCGATACATTCTTTTTTTTCTGTTCTTAATGCATTTCGTCCTCGTGGAAAGTACTTTATTATTAAAACGGGACAGGTGACATATGTCTATCAAACTTTGTATAAAAATCAAACAAAATGAGCTTGAATCTTCTGAGTAGAACTATGTTTCTATCGTTTTTGTGGCAAGAAGCGGATATATATATATATATATATACGTAGGAAACAAGTCATGGTTATTATTAAGATGCGTATTAAATTCGATTCGAATCTCTCAATAATATAATGAGTGCAAGTAACCAAGGTTTTGTATCAAATTAAAAAAGAAACCAGAATTATCTAAAATGACTAATTTCAATCACAAATAATGCAACTTCTCTTATCCGTATTTTCCCAAGAAAGAAACAGTAGTTGGTACATCGTTTTAAAATAGTTGATTTACAGGCCACCTTTTTTTTCTGTGCATCACCCCCTGTGTAGATGCTGTAAGATTTTCGAAAATTTATTCAATAATTCGATATTCCGTGATGGGAAATCTTGAGAGTATGCCATTTAACTTGAGGTTTTCATCGTGTCATGATCAATAAAGCACTTCATCCGACAGATACTTTGAATCTTTTGTTTACTAATTTTATTGATAGGATAAGTTTGACATTCACTAATTCAAATCTAAGCTCATCTTCGATGCCTTCATAAATTCGCATGTATTCAATTTCAGTTTTCTTATCTTACTGATTACACTTGTCTGCATGCAAATTTTCGGGGTTTTTCTTGCGGGAGTGTAGGAAGAAAAACCTGTTTGTCATATGACTTATATATCCTTTTTATTTGTAAGTTTATCAATAAGAACTATTCGTCTACTTGCAATAAATAAGATACAAAAACTTAATCGTTTTGCTTCCTTTAAATTTTTTCTCCGAGAGAGAACTGACTCGTGCTACACAATTGTAGGTTCTATTGTGTACCATAATAATAGCCATCCTAACAAATATAATTATGATTATACTAAAGACACTAGTCGAACTTTATCCTATAGAGTAGGCACCAAATGAATATCTCTTTTCATCTTACTTGATTCTCGATTTGTTCGATGTATTATTTTTCGATACAATTCGATTTTCTAATAAAAACTATCATATGCACCTTTCTACTTGTTTTTCTCCTGTAGAAACAAACAAGATGTTTTATTGCTAATTTACGTCGGTGTCAAATAACATGCAATAAAGAATGACGTTGATTATGACCATAAAATTTATTGGCTAGAGCAGCTTGCCAGTGATAATTTTCACGAAGAGCGTCGACAGAGAAATTATTGACGAGGATCAGTCGTCAATGTTATCAAACATATAAATGGAAAACAGGAATAGAAATTATAAATAATCTTTATTGAATTAACATCAAATAAATTCAGATCCATATCAAAGGGTTACGAGAAAGTTAGACAACACTGCTTCCAATTTCTCACCAACGAAATCTCAGTACACACAGTAATGTCTCTTTCAAATAAGAAAGAGCTTTTAGAACGTATACAAAATTCACATTTTTGAATCAATAGAAATCCTAAGTCTATACAAGAAGTCAGTATATAATATCTAGTAGAATTAAAAATCGTGTGTATTCAAGGGCAAAGTCTGCATTTATTGTAAAAAAATTGCTTTATTAGTAATCAATCAAAAATATTACTAAGATATATTGATCAAAAATTTCTTCGCGTGGCCCATAATTATTCGACTATTGTACTGAAACTGTATATATTGTTGGTTGTTGTTGCTGTTGTAACTGTCTAAGTTCCATGTCACGATATGGAGCGACCGATGTTTGCTTGCTTTCAACTTTCAAAACAGTGTAAATATAAATAATAAAGAAAAATACGCTTAAAGAAAGCATAATAGCAGCACACGCTAATTGTGCTCTGATTGCAATAAGTTTTGCTTCTCGTAAGTCGAAGATATTGTAACCGGAGAAAACATGCCAAGCTACGCTGATTGGGGAAAAAATACATAGTTCAAATGACCAAAAACAGGCTGTAGGATAACGAAGAAATTGAGTATCGTAATACAATAGAACACTCGATGCAATAATTGATAGAACATTTTCTACTAATGCATGTGTAGCACAACAACGAGATTCTCGATTACAACAAACTATAAACAAAACAAGGTACCTTATATTAATTATATACATATACAATTAACACTTTCAAATACTGACCGACTGTGAATGTTGATATCCAAGTTATTGTGAAGAAAAATGATGTAATATAACCGACAAATAAAAAGGAACTGGTTATATTTAACAGCATACTCCACGTTTCAAGAGCAACAATAGCCCCTGTAAGTAACATTTGACCAACTGCTATTAGAGCAAGAAATGGTGTTGGCCAAACTTGCCTCCATCGCTCACTTTGACTTATGACTGCTTGATTACTGAAAGAGTACTGCATGATTTCGAGATTGAATACTTAATGTCTGTAGATATTACAAGTATACCGAGTCTTTTATACAATATTTTGTATATCAAGTATGTTTGATGGTTGTCTAAGACACCATCCAAACATAGATAAACATAATTTTACTCTCTTTTTCGATGCGTCGTGAAAAGAATATTATAGCTGACGTAGTTCTCACGTATACGAAACAAATTTAAAGATAAAACAGAGCAAAAATGAAATTTCTTTATTATGGATAGATATTTGTCATGTGAGATCAAATCAGTGAGACTGCTGAAATTGTAGTTGTTGGCTAACAAAAAAAATGAATTAAGAAGTTTTTTGTACCAAATTGATTGGTTGGATGAATTAATCACACTGCACGTGTTTGAAGATTCTTGATTTCTTTTCCAACAAAAAACGTTTAGATAGGAAGAATTTAACTTTGTTGCCAAGGCAGTGGTGATTGAAATCTTGTGAAATGTCATGTTCGAAAATTTTTTTTAACTTTTAGTGCAAAGTATGACGTCAAAAAGTACATAATAATGGACTTCTTATTGATATAGTTTTATTTCGTTTTCATATAGAGAATTCATTCTTATCCATTTTAAACAGTATTTTTATTAGCCGTCAAAGTACGCCCTCTTCTAGTGTGGGTGTTTTGTAAAAGATAATTGTTTGTTTGTCTGGTCTTTTCAAAGATATGCAGATCTTATTGCTTTTTTTTTAGAGAAACAGCAAGAAATGAATCAAACTTTTTTGCTCGAAGATTTCTGTCGGATTGTTTTCAATTTTTGTTGGCAGATCAATTAAGCTTAAATACAATAATCCAAAAAGTCGATAAATAAACGCACGACTTGCATGATGACCCTGTTCCGATTTAATTAGACTATGATATGAAAATAAAGATTTTGAGCATAAGAATACTTGTAGATAGGAGATGAAATCGATTTCTCTCAGTTGTAAATTTCAAAATTGACTTTTTTAGTGTTGTACAACACGAAAACAAAAACTATTTGGTTTTGTGTGCAAAACTTTTACATTTTAGTGGCAAGAAGTAAAAATTTGATTGGTAGATTAAAATGATAGATAAGTATGCATGTTGGTTTGATTCGTAGCCGAACAAACTGCAGCATTAATAATTTCTAGGGGAAGGTTACTTTGTTTTTTATATAAATTCTTTATTCATGGCTAAATCTACAACATTAACTCTTGACCTACTAAAAGAAAATTTTGTTATTTGTCGTCTTTCACCTTCATCATTGTTGCCATCATGGGCTTTCACTGGTCCATTCTGTTCAATAACAAAAACAAACGATGAACTATCGATTATTACAATGGATAACAATCAATTACCAAAAGATATTCAATGCGAACGAAATTGGAAATGTTTCAAGCTTCGAGGACCATTTCCATTCGACATGACAGGTGTATTGATATCGGCACTTAATCCATTGGCTAACGCTGACGTTGGCATCTTAGCAATTTCAACATTTGATACGGATTATGTTATGGTTAAAGATAATAATTTACAAGTCGCTATTGATGTCCTGAAACAAAATGGACATACAATTAATGCATAATCAATTATTTTGATTGAAAAATAAAAAACAGGCACTTCAAATAACAAAAGCAAACAGTTAAATCAATTATTGATTTTTAGAGAGTTTCAATCAGTAAAAATATTCCAAGATAGAGAGCTAGAATTTGAAATTCGATAGAGAATGTTAGAAACGGAAAGTCCGTCGATGTGATTATATTATATTTTTACTTTAGAGAAAAAGCTTGTAAGCTAAATTAATATTTTCTATCGAAATTTAATAAATGGACTACGAGTCAGTAGTGAATAGAAAATCGATCGATGAGATAAATGCTCATTTCAGCCGGAAAAATCTCATCCAAGACCAAAAGAAATTTTTTACTGCCTTTGTGCTTATATTGAATTACCAATGATAAACAATTATTCTTGCGCTACTAGTCGAAAGCGAAATGCGTGCAAGGGTGTGCCTCTTTCGCGCTACGAAAAAATTGACAAGAATCACTCTTTTTTTCATCATTTGCAACATTGTTTTTTTTATCAAGTACACCAATTGCAAAATAACTTGTTTACTCACTCTGTAATTTCCAATTATATCACGTTTTCAATCAAGCAAAAAAACTCCGCCCTTAGCAAACGTCGACTCTAATCTATTCCTCAATTCGAGAGACGAAGAAAAAAACGACAGGAGAGAGAGATTGAAATCACCATCATAGCTCATGCGAATCAATTCATTCTTTATAAACTATTATAGATGCAACATTTTTTTTCTGTTTCAACATTCACTCTCAACACTATCCATTCAAACACGTGACCAGGACAACCATTTCGCTAGGCCTAGATTTTTTACACACTTTTCAATTAGGTTTTCAGTGCTTCTCCTTCAATCAACTCGATACTATCCTCTACATGGACATTCTTTCGAGAAGGATACAAAATGCAATGTAGTCTAGGTATTCTTCATGAGCACCGTTTATTTCGTCAATTTCCATCAGTCTGTTAATGTAGAATCTAGTGTATGAACAATTAGAAATATTCATTTGATGACGATAGCTAGCAGTCTCAATTAGAGTATGCAATGTTTTTGATAGATTTCGAATCGCTGTATGACGCTTTGAGCTTAAAAAGACATTTGTAGCAGGTAAATTTAATTCGCTACTTTTTATTCAAAACGTTATGTTTTATAAGATGATTCAGACATTCTGTCTACAAAGTGCAACAATGACGCAGTGATAGAGAACATCATTAATTATATGAATCACTATTTGAATTGTGAGAGGTAACCGAAATTAACCTGTTCGTTTAGTTGTGTTCTTTATAAATATATATATACAACGTAAATAAGGTCCCATGGCAACAGTATGGCGTGTCATAATCGTAAATAATATGGACAAAGTTCGGTTCACATTATTTTTTTCCTAGTAAATAGTTTACCAAAAAACTATTCATTTTGTATTGAGTCATTTTAACAAATGAACAATTTCGAAATGACGCAAATTTTGTCAAAATCTTGATCAAATAAATGTTTGTTGATTACATAAAAAAAACACCTGCAGTAATAAAGTCGTAGCATTCTTATTATTTATCTCTTTTAAAATGACCTGTAAACCATGAATCATATACATAAATAATATTTGACCGATCAATATAATATTGCAATTGAGTTTTATCTATCAAATACATGTGTTTATATAATTGATTTCATATGGCCTCTGACCTTCGAAAAAGTAATTTTTCCTATTAACAACAAGATGCATTCTTCCAGTAGTCTTATTGGCTGTGTGCACTTTTTACATCGCTTCATGTCTATCAGCAGAAAATTTTGCAATGTGAGCATTTTTGAGTGATAAAATTGCTCCTACTAGAAAACTAATCTTCATTAACGTATGATGACAGTTTTGAATATAACAAATGAATATTGATGATGGTCCCCAATGGGAACAACACGAATATTAAAACATCAATAAACATCGGCATCGAAAAGACTTCTATCGTTTCAAGATGATTTTCACGTGTCACCAAGGGGGAAACTACTGATTTAACTGAGCTGAAACTCAAAATAAATCACCCAAACTCACAACTAGTAGTTTCCCCTTGCATGTCACAGTATTTGAACAATAAATCGAAACTTTCCTCAAGCTTTTTGATTTTTCCATCACAGTGCATAGCAGCATCTGAACATTACTGAACAATAGAATAGCGTGTAAGACCTTCATAGATTGAATACTGTTTGAACTAGACATTGACAGACGAAAGAATGCTTCTTGCCTTGTCAAACGAAGAGTCAATCTCAGAAGCTTGTGAAAGATTTTCCATTCATTCTGTCAAAATTTACGTCATCTTTTGTTCACGCCTGCTCTGTAACATGATTAATTCAATTAACTTAAATGCTTTCGTTTAGCACAAAAATTATATCAATCAAATCCGTGATTAAATTTATGTCTAAATATAGAATAGAAACTAGTCAAAGGTAATTTCAAGGCTAAGTAGCTCTACAAATAAACAAAGAAAAATTTATAATTAAAACTCATTCATTATGTTCTACAAAAAGGAACAGATACACGATCTATACCGAGATAGTTGCCTTTGTAGAGTAGAATATAAAAGTATCGCTGGAAGAAAATAATTTCCTTGTGATCCATCCTTATTTTTTCCTCTTTATTATTGTGTTTAGAAAGAAAATGAAGAGTAAGTCAAGTATGTGAAATCCTTTAGAAAAAACACATACACACTCTACGTAGGTGAAATGTTCACTTGTTCTTTTAGTGGTGTGCAGTCTGATAAGTCAATATTTTTGTCCTTTGGAATGCCGTTAAAATACAAAAACATTCGGCCGGCGAACGCGAACAAATCGATCATTCCCTAGAAGTTATGAAACTAGACAAAAACTTCAAGAATTGTCACAATAAATTGACACTTTTTGATTGCCTGCTGTATTGGGCTTGTTTTTCTCTTTCTGCCCTATTGACACGTAATGGGATGTAAAAAAAATAAGAAACGGGAGAACGACGCATTTGAATAATGCTAAAAAAAGAAATGGAGCCAAAGTTTTTTCTTTCTTTTTTTTTAAACTTTTCCTCGAATCGATTTCTATTGCGCACTGTTTTTTTCTCTCGTCATACATATGTTGATTTGTTCTTTCCACAAATCACAACGTCAGTTTGACATCTATCAACTACTATCAAGTGAGTAGTGTGTAAAATTTGAGTAGGTTCATATATGCAGTAAAAATTGAATGCTCTTCTTGAGTTATAATTATATCATTTTCAAACTGAGTAGAGACATAGATAAATATCGTTATGAATTCATAATAATGAGACATAGTATTTGTATCGAAGGATCTACTAAATATCCATTACATGGCGTAATATCTAATTTTATTGATTAATAACTTCGTGGTAGCACATAAATACTATTTTTTCGTGATCTATATGCATTATATCGACTGGAGGACAAAGTAAATTATTAATAATGAGCAACACATATTCTATGATTGACGCATCTTTATAAACATTGATCGGTTTACAGCTTAAATAATTCAATACATATGAATAGATAATTATGGACCTATGAGCAATCATCTATGCATGGATTGATTACAGAAAATATGAGTATTTGTCTTTTTTTCATTATTTCTTTTTTGTATCATTCCGGACCATTTTATTCGACATACGCATGATCGAACACATCCTATTTAATATACGCAAAAGAAAACTCTTTTTTTTAATCTAACGAGTAGTATATGTATATTGGCTAAAGACGAAGAAAAAAGAAAAAAAAGATCACTCAAGCAGAACGCAATGGGTATGCACATAACTATGAGTATCCCATGAAATGTAGGGTTAATCGATAGTAAACTGCAGTTAGGTTCTTTCTTTTATTCTTAACCATGAGAGTATCAAGCATAATGAAAGAGAGACATGAAAAGTTGATTTATTTATTCCTATTTAACTGAGCTCTTGTTGCAATTAGATGTTAGAAAGAATGGATAGGAATATTAATTCTAGAAACGTAATCTTGGTAAGTACCAATATGTATATATATGTATATGAAGACGATTTTAATAATAATAAAAAAGCTTTTTCGGTGACTAGATAGGCATCAGATGTAATAAATTTGACACATGTTACCGGTATCTTGCGTTCGGTAATAGAAACATCAAAACACAAAGTTTTCACGTAAACATGCAAGCCAAACAAATAACTAATAAAATTTTTTTTGTCGATATCATATATTATATGCTTTTTTCTTCTTCTTGTCTAGATAATAATTTTCTTTTTCTGTTATTTATATTTTAGGAATACTGAACTATTTCGTATTGCATAGCCATGTCAATTGATCCCAAATCTCCAGCACCGATAGAACCAGGATCATTTAAAAGTCACGCGTTCATAAATCTTCAACAAAAGAAACCATCAAAACCGGCATTGTCACATGCGGGACCTGGTACTGATTCAAGAAATTCATTAAAGTCAACGGCAAGCACTCATTTTCCTTGGCATGCGTCTCCCTTACGAACTCGCGCATTGTCTAGTACAGCAGCCATGTTGTCTAATCCAGTTTCTGGTTCGAAAAAAATTGAAACTATGCGTGATAAACGATTCAGTGAATCGAAATTACCTGAGGGAAAAGACAATATTCATCTGCCGATTGAACACCGTAATTCATCGGCAACTAAAACGCCTTTCAGTAGCTTATTACCACATGGACTTCCTTTCGCGAAGCATCATCCACGAGCTACTTCACAGTAAGTGATGAGAATGAAAACAGATGATGATAATGTTTTCAACTTACTAAGCTACGTCATGACATTGCAAAAAGCCAGGTGTTGAATACAAAACTGAGAAAAGAAACTAACTAATCTTTTCTTTTTCTTCTCTTTTGTTCTTATCAGTCGATGTGAGGCAGTTACAGATGATTATTACGTACCATAGGCGAACATTAATATTTTTTTCTATGCAGCTCCTTGTGTTGCTCTATTTGATTATATATTTGTGCATGTATTTTAGAGATGAGACAAATATAACTAACAATAACAATATTATGTCCATGTCCGCTTCTGCAAGTCAATTCTCAGATCCACCAATCACAAAATTAGATGCCTATTTGCAATCAGTAAGCGAAATAAATTGTATTTTTTGAAAAACGAACGCGTGTTTTCTTTTTATTGTCATATAAATCAGGTTACAAAAATAGATTATGTAAGATAATGAGTCGCCTGACAAACAAAAAGAGAAATATGAAGAATGTAAGCACGATATGTTAAGTACTCTCTTGGGATTCATGTTAGCTTTTATGTTTAGCAATATACTGTCATATCATATTAAGATTAACAGCAATCATTATAAAGATTTACAATTTAGACATGATTGAGATTTATTCTCATAGGTTCTTAGCCTAAATTAGTCCTTGACTTTCTTTCTTTCGTAAAGCCTTGACGACAAAAGAATAGAAAAGAGAAAGAGAAAGAGATTAATTTTCTTTTCTTCTTCTTCTTCTTTGAACAACAAACAGATGTGCTTAAAAGATAAATCTGTCTTAGCAATAAACTACTCCTCCATGATGCATCTATTGTAGTTACGCATGAATAACGATGACAAACCATTAGTAATACGTCTTCCTTTTCTTTTACTTTGCACGCTCCTTTTTTCTCGATCATATAAATATTTTTCTCTCTTCCGCATCTCTTTTTCTGTTGTTATTTGTCGTACGCTGATAGATTCTTATTGAAAAAACAATCAGAATCCAAATAGAAAAATAAAAACAAAAAGCGAGGACTAATTTTGTTTTTCGCATTTCTGTATTGTAAACTATACAACCGTTTAATCGTTTCAAAGTAAGAAAATAACCATGGAAAATAAATCAGATAGTGAAGAACAACAGGTACTCTCTTCACAAACAGAATAGATTCTTTAAAAAAATTTCTCTTTATAGAAATCATCAATATCATCTGTGAACCCGCCTCGACTCCCACCTTTCAATAGTAGTGAACAGTTACCAGCAACACACAATGAAGATTCGACATCATCGCCACCATTTATTCTCGATGATGCGCCAACTGAACCAAGATCGGGTACAGTGACAGCATCTGACTTCCATGGAGCGTTATATGTTGCAGATAATTATCATAAAAATTTTTATGATTACGTAAGTATATCAAAGTTTAAAGAGCACCAAATGGTTCCTATTGTCATATAATTGATTAGTTTCATGTGAACTATTATGGCGAGCTCGATAGTGAAACTCCATTTATAGCATCACTGCGCATCATTAATTCTGAAATACCTTCGAAGGATGCGTCCGAAGCTCGTATGATTGTTCGGTATGAACTGTAAAAATAAAATCGGCCATTATTGAATGTATGATTTATTTTATTTGAATAGTACACCAGATCATAACTATATTGTATCTGAGAAAGTTACTGCAACAAATGAGAATAATCTTGCTGGAATTTTAATTCGAAAACTAGATCTATCGCTAAGTCATACATTGAAACCTATCGGCGATCCAAAAGTGAGTAGGTGAGAGGAAACGTAAAAGAAAGTTGAAATTATTTTCATTTTAAATCTATTGCCATAGGCGAATGAAAAAATTTATTTATTCGATAAAACTAATGACGAAAGATGTAATTGTAAAATTGGTGTTCTTTATCAACGAGTAAATCAAACTGTCGAACAAGATATATTCAATAATGATATTCTGCCTAATGATATGCTGGATTTTCTTAATAGAATATCTAAACGTGTTGATTTAAAAGGCTTTCCAAAGTATCGCGGCGATCTTGATACGAAAAATGGTTCTCATGGAGAATATTCATATTATGCTCAATATGAATACCATGAAATCATGTTTAATGTAGCGCCAATGATAGTATCAGTAAATGTCGATGAACGATATACCATAAGAAAAGGTTTAGTTGGTAATGCATTTGTTTGTGTTGTTTATCAAGAACAAGGTGCGAATTTTTCACCGGACTTTATCTCAGGAAAAGTTACACACATTTATATTACTGTACAGCCATGTATGGCAGGTGAACGAATTCAGTATAAAGTAAAATTATAACCATAATTACAATATTATTTTTGTTTTAAATATTTTTTTAAAGATTGGCATTTGGCATCGAAGTGACATAAAGAATAAAATTTCTCCAAACGGTGGAGTTTTAATATGCGATGAGTCATTTTGTTCGTATTTTCTTACATTACTACTGAATTCGATAGATTTTGCCATCAAATCACACAATCTGCGTGGTTTCATATTTGACCAACGACGACGGTTAAAACTTGAAGAATTAAAAAAACTTTCGCATTCATTTAGTATTGCCTCGGTACCTGATATTTGTTCTGAAACAGATAGTGTTGCAGCTCAATCGGATTTACGTACTTCTATACGTACCGAGAGTTTTACAAGTAATACAACAGCTACAACAAATGATAGTATAACTCTACATAATGGTCGTACATCACCAGCTCCTCCAAAAAGGAAAGGTTTGTCAAAAATTTTCAATGTTTTCGGCAACCGATCGGGATCCATGCCATCATCGACCTATACGCCGTCATATCATGCCAATAACGAAGGAGTTTCTGGCCCTACACGTATATTATCGATACCAGAAGGACAAACGATTTCAAATCACACAACTACACCGACAAGCAAAGAAAGTATTCATCGGCCACGATCAACAGTAAATAAGAATTCGTTTTTGTTCTTTGATGTAAACCATAGCGAGAAAAATTTTTCCATACAGAAAACTGAACCGGCGCCTTTGCTATTACCTCATGCAACTAATCCAAATACGTTTAGCAGTGTACGTTCTATTTCACTCATGCCAACAAATAGTACGGTTCTTGAAAGGTAACTAAACGTTTTTCAAGCTATTCAGCCTGCTGTTTAATTTAACATTACTTATGTAAAACCTAGTTCAACAGAAACTAATCTTATAAATACAGCTGCTTTGGATATAGTACCGCGAAGTCGTTCTAATTCTTCACCAGAAAGCGCTGTTAATACTAATAAGTATGTGAAATATGTGATAAGTTGAACATTTTGTTAATCATAGTTACTAAATAGGTCCTCTTGTATTCGAACTATGCGAACAATACACGAGATATGGTATTTATTTTGTGTGTTTTGATTTGCTTCTTTTTGCTTTTAAATATCTAATTATCATTTGTTTCTTAAAAGATTTATTTTTATTATTCTCTTCATTTTAGAGCTAAATCACTTGCAACAACAAGACTAGTACAAAAGCCTGTAGCAAGTAGTTCCGATGATTCTGATGAGTCAGGCGGAGCTACCGTGAGTGATACTGAAGTATAATTACCAAACGTGCATTAATCTATTCATATAAATAGAAGTTTACAACCTCTTTAATTTTAGTCTTGCTTTTTTTTCTGTATCGTTTTTCTGATTTTCCGGTGACATCCTATTTTATATTCATTCCGTGGTGATTATACTCAGCTCTTCTTTTTTCTTTCTTATCATTGGTTCAATTCATGAAGAAAATATTTTCTGTACGTGATCATTGTGATTGTGTCTTGTCACTGGATTTTCTTTTCTTATTTTTTTTGTAAACATACATTTATTAACTATCAATATATATATATATATATATAAGTATATATTGTACTGGACAGAAACATATTTAAATCACAGTTTATTTAAAGTGACCAATCGATTGGTTGTTCGCCATATTTTTGAAGAGCTGCGTTTACAAGAGAAAAACATTTACAATTAGTAAATTTGTTAAATGACAACGGAGATGGATGCGCAGTTTTGATAATTGTATGTTTCGTTTGATCAATTAATTTTTCTTTCGCATGAGCAAAACCACCCCAAAGCAGAAACACAAGACCTAAATTTATTTTGTTTTCAAAAAACAAACAAATGTAGGTTTTTAGAATTAACAAACCTGTACGTTTGCTTGATAAAATTTTGATAACGTCATCGGTAAATTGTGTCCAGCCAATACGAGAATGAGAATTGGGCAAATGTGGCCTGAAAAGATAGGTGCATTAAAAGAGTACAATTTTCAACTAGAAGAACAATCGAATTGAAACTTCAAAAACTGATTTAATCAGCTAATAAACTTCTCTACTAGATTTAATATCTAGAGCAGAATTTTATCAAGGATAACTTAGAATATATTGCTGAAATAGTATTTATAATCTCGAAGGACATAGCTTGTTTTATGATACACTCTTGAAACTTTTACAAGCATTATAAAACGTGGAAATAAAAGCTGTGAGATTTATTAGGGACAAACAATCTTGCAGTGTTTTGTAATATCTGTAAATGTTTCAAGGAAGGTTGGAAAATTTTGATAAGTAGTATAGCTAACAATCAGTTTCATATCTGTCTAAATCAATATTTATATTAAAATATTTAGGAATTTTTACGTACTCGACTGTTAATGAAGCATTGAGTAAAAGAATACCAGACTGTGCCCATTTTTCTAAAGAGTAAAACAAAAGAAATAAATATTGAATTAATTTCTATTCGAAATTTTCTACCTAAACAGCCATGATTAGGAATTCGAAATGATTTTATATCGTTTGCTAATTCTTTAAAAATATTTTTTAAAGATGGCGGTAGAACTGTTACTGTTTTCGGTACAGAAAAAGCTAATCCATGAGCCTGAAAAAGATTTTGAAAAAGATTCTGAAAAAAATTGATTTTTATTTTTACTTGTCCATCATCGTGATATGGATCTTGACCGAGTAGAACTACTTTTACTTTATCGAATGGTGTTTTATTGAATGCTTCAAAAATAAGATCATGCGGAGGATATATTATTTTGCCAGTTGACCATAGATTATTTAAAAATTGCTCGATACGTTTGAAATTATCAGCGTTGAATAGATTTTGAAGATTTTGTGACCATGATGCATCTAGAATTAGACTATCCAATGGCTTTTCTATTTTACTAATTTCTGTAGTTGTAGGCAGTTCAACTGATGGCTTGCTTTGCTTTTTTGAAACGCTAGTCTTCTTGGCGGCTGGTCTTTTCTTCGTCACTTTTGGAAGCGCACGTTCTTTTTTGGGAGTAACTTTTCGTTTTCTAGTGTTTGCCATGAATCTGCAAGAAGAAAATATTTGATTTTATCCAGGCATATGTACTTATGAAAAAGCGTCGGTCACAATAATAAATGATGACTATAACGAAATGTTTTTGTTTATCAGAGATAATTATATATTACATGCGATAGAGGAAAATAATACTTTTTCAATGGACCTAGCGACACTTGGCTGCCTGTAAAGCTCTGTTATTTCTCGTTTTTTTTCTATACTTCGTATGTTAATTTCATTAGGTTCTCATAGTAATCAAAAAATAAGTACTTTTATTTATAAATTTTATGAAATTTCACAAAAACTCAATATGATGGTGAAATTACATTGATGATGATTCAAAGAATGAGATGATAAACAAATACGATTTTCATTCCTCAGAACTTTTCGACTACTAAAACTCGTTGCTACGCACGACCTTTAATTTGATGTAAATGTTAGAAATATTCATAAATAAATATCAAACTGATCCATAGTTGAACACAATCAGTATTAAGATTTGCTGTTTGTTTTTGTTTCTCTCGTTCGATATAAGATGACCTCTACTTTAAACGAGCTAATTATATACCAATCTGAAATTTCTCGCAGGTATGCCTATGATACATGAGAACCTATGGTTAAGTTCTAGAGTCACTTGCATTTTATATCGGCTTCTATCACATGCATGAATCCTAGTGGAGCTCGTTGTGTAGTTATTTATTTCCGACAGAATGCTTCATTTCATTTTTCTTTAAATTTGATTGCCACTCGTTCGGAAGTATGAAGTCATTAGCTAAATGATCCTTAGATAGACTACTAAAATAAAACAGCCTAGGAGATAAAGACAATTATTTACAAGCTATAGAAACTATCGGATTTTCTGTAGCATAGCTTTTTTTCTTAATAGTATCTCTCGCGTTAAAGAATTGTAAAGCCGCCGGAAAGCTGTTATCAGTAAAATCTATCTCTGCAGTTTTCACTGTGGGAAATATGATTTTTTTAACAATTGCTTACAATCTATTTCTCAAATATGAGAATAGTGATTTTTGCGAAAATAATTGCTGATATAATCAGTTTATTGTCTCGAGTAGGATATTGGTTACTTCTACATAATTAAATGTACGTGTTTGAAGCTGTTTTGATGTTTAGTAAGAGTTCACATGCATGCCTGACCATTAAAATCCTACTATAGTTACATCACTTAGTATGTTCATTCTCAAAAATGTTCTATTTAAACCGGTTCGATAGGCATTTTCTTCATTTTTCCCGAAGTGTGAAAATTATAGCTGTATATTTTGTTTCTGACAAACATTTACCTTAAAAAACTTTCATTCATATTCATAAGTGTAAGCATGTAAGAAACCGATGGGATAAATCGAAATCATCATCTATCTGAAAACAATTGCATCAGTTAACCAGACATGTGCACGCACGCTTCGAGCATGTGTTAAAACAAAAAATTTTTATATTATTAATATTTGTCTTTCGTTTTTTATTATTGATTATTTGACATAAAAAATAAATCAAGAGCTAAAAACATATATCACGTATATCGTATTAAAATAAAAGTTAGTAATAAACTGAGAACATTATACTATAATTAATAGGAAAACAATGAAAGTCAATAAATAATAACAATTCGTGAGAGAGGAAAAAAGAGTATCATGGAATAGTGCTAGTGCAATCAACGAAGCAAAAATGTGCAATAGAGCTAATGGAATGCTTCTTTTTTTTTAAATAGTTATTTTGCATAATGCTCAAATAACCATTGTTGAGATAGCTTATTGGGTTCACATGGTTTCAATTTAACTTCTTCAGTGTGTGCAACTCCGTCGACGTCAAGGCAGAGATTACTTGGATGATGAACCAGGGTTCCATTCTTTAATAAAAATTAAAAAAACGTAAAAATGTAGGTTGAAACAAAAAACGGATTTTGTTTTTCTACTTGTTCGTGTGTCCAATGTTGTTCGTTACCCAAACGACAACTGCCCATAACAAGTGATTGTGACGCCATAGTAACAGCACATGTCTCTTCTCGGCGTAATTGATTTTCTTTTGACAGTGAATAAAATTGATTCGCTGACGCACCATTTTGACATTGAAAAACTGATACTGGTATGGTTCCTTTTTCATCTTTACCTAATGTGTCCAAGCACAATTGTGCCGTAGGATTTCTTAGCTATGAAAAGCAAAAAAACACTTGCATAGAAAATTTCGCTTATCAAGTTCATGTTTACTTCTCCATAGGCAAGAACATTTTCATCTAATATAAATTTTTCTGGAAATACATTGTCAAGATACCATTTGAATGAATGACAGTTTAGACGAGTACGAATAGCACGACGATCTTCAACATCGCCGAAATCTTTACCCTTGAAATTAAAAATATTTCAATATTTTCAATTAGTAAATCTCGATCTCTATAAAAATTAGAATGTAAAACAAAAGTCATTCGATCATTCGAATCTAATGAAAATTGTTCTTTTTGCTCTATCTATTTCAAATACCATATCTTCGTATATCCTATTGTTGAGTTTCAATACTATTTCTAGATCATTTTTCGCACAATAAATCTTACTAAAAGTTCACGTCGATGAAGATAATATAAACGTTTATAATCATCCATCCAAACTTCAGCTAAACGCATTGAATTTCGACCGTGTACATCGCCTTTGCCTGTGAAATCCACGGTTTTCTTTTATTTAATAATAATGGAAATTTTCAATCGTTACCTTTTTCTCCAGTCATATTATATGGATGACCTGGTCGAAAGATATGGCCAACACGAGAACATGGTACAAATTCAAGACTACCACCACACATCCATACACGAAATGAGAGCTCTAAATTCTCACCTCCCCAAACCTATTTAAGCAGCGAAAAAGAATTAAATTATAACAATCAAAAAGAAAAATCCTACTTCCATATCATCGTCTAAATTAGAGAAAAGTTTAAAAATTAAGAGAATTGATCCTATGAAAAAATAATTTACCATAACCACCAATTTCAAAGAAATATTTTCTATTTGCTGCCAAAAGACCTCCAGCCATAGTTGGTGATCTAAAGATAAAAATTCACAATTTAAACTCAAGATAGCCATTTAATCACCATTGAACAATCTCTGACATCAACAGAATAAGTTAAATTGAACCTTAGTGATCAAACTCATGAGTATTTAAACTATGTCAAATTTTCTTAACAAAATCTATTCAATATACGTACGGATAAGAATCAACTCGTGTTTTTTGTGCATTTAATGTTCTTTGAGAAATAGGTGCCCAGTTAAAATGTAATGACCACCAAAAACCGCCAACACTTCCATAACCAGTACCCTATGAAAGCAAAAAGCTGATTGAAATAAATCAAACATTTAAAAAAAGTCATTTACAGTATATCCCATATTTTGTTCACTAATCATATCAATACTTGGACATAGAATCGCTGTACGTTTCTGTCTAATTCGATATAGAAGAGGTTCTAACCTATTTCAATTATATTAATAGAAATTTCTACAAAACATTTTTTTTACGTCTTTACCAGCCAGTATTTGCCTCACAATGAGCATCAAGGAAAATAACAACATCACCGGTAGCTATAGAAATAAAAACTAGACGATATTTATGTTTGATTTCAATACAAAAACTAACCATTTCTTGCACCATAATTTTTTGCTTTAATCAATCCAAGTCTTGTTGGTGCTCGTAAAATACGAACTAATTCTCCAAAATGTTCTTCACAATAATCATCTAAACGTTGACCCATTTCCTCTAATAGAAAGAAACGTAAACTCGTTCTGTTATATTCTTTGTCCGATTAGAATTTCTCTTTACCGATGTCTGATTGATCATCGACTAAAATAACTTCTTTCAATAAATGTTTCGGCGAACGATTCAAAACTGAATAAACGGTTCGAAGTACTGGTGACCATCGTTCATTTTTAAATACAATCACAACGGATGCACTCGGCATATTAAGTGGATATGGGACTGATTTGCATCTAGGTGTTATATGAATCAAAACAAAGAATTTAAATATTATTTATCAGCATACAATCCATCTCGAGTATCAGGTATTGATCGCCATAATGAAATTTTGTCACTTGCACGTAAATTGAAAAATTCCTTTTTCATAATTTCATCTAATCCTTGTGACTCTTTAGCCTAAAAAAACATAAGAAAAATAGAGATTTATTTATGCTATTTTTCATTACTGTTAATGATACACTTTGGCCATTTTCTCCTGGACAGCCAACACATGGCTCAGGTATGGTATATGTTTCTCGGTTAATGCGTATTCTTTTTTCATTCACATTTTTCTCTTGTTTTTCGGCTATAGTTTCAAATGAAGGTAACGAGTTATTATCAGTCTTATGGGAAAAATATATAACAGTCAAGATAATAAAAGCTACATATATATATTTATTACGACCACGCCGATATATTAACCGAATGAGATGTCGAATTAGCATCTGAAACACATAAGAAATAATTTCAGTTAATCAAAGTCGACATTTTACTGGAACATATGATCATTTCAAACAATGCAACATTGTAAACAACGTGCATGAGTAAAAGAAGCCAAAACTATGCGTATAAAATTATAAGTAACCAATGCGGGCGCTTGATAAAACTCGAAAAAAAAAATTTTCAAAATAAAATCATTTTATGATTCCTTTTGTTTTGAAATTTGACGAGACAATAATAATAAACGCATTTTGAAACTTTGTCATACTTGTTCAAATAAGAATTGATAGTCACTTATATGACATATTAAAAATATAGATTTACTTGTTCGATTGACCAAGAATTTGAAACGAAATTATTACAAATAAATATCTAGAAGCAAACAAAACAGAGCTTATATTCGGAAAAAATGGGCCATGAGCTTCTGACTACTAATCATCAATCATTTTTTGAATAAAATATATATATACGACCCTTCCCAAAACCATATTACGAAGAACAAAATTCCATGTTATTTACACTGCAGCAGTAGCTGCTTGATTGTGTTGTTGCCTAGTTTTAAGTATATTTTTAATAAAATATTCTCCCGCTCGATATGATGATCGAACAAGTGGCCCACTGGCGACATAAAGAAATCCAATTGATTCACCATACGCCTGTAATTCTTCGAATATTTCTGGTCGGACATATTCTTTAACTTTTAAATGTCGCCGTGTTGGTTGCATATATTGTCCTAATGTTAAACAATCAACATTAGCTCGTGTACGTATTTGACGCATCGTCTCTCGAACTTGTTCATTGGTTTCACCTAAACCTAACATGAGCGAAGTTTTTGTAATTAAATTTGGATTTATTTCTTTCGCATGTATAAGAACATTTAAGGATTGATCAAAATTAGCACGATGATCACGGACATGTGTTTGTAATTCTTTTACTGTTTCCACGTTATGTGCATAAACATCTAAATTTGATTTAACAATTGTTTCAACACATTTTTTATCACCACGAAAATCTGGTGTTAAACATTCAACTAATAAATTTGGTTTTTGCCGTTTTATGAAACTTATTGTTTGTGCTATATGAGACGAACCTTGATCAGATAAATCATCGCGATCAACAGATGTTAAAACAATATAGTCGATATCCCACGAGCAGATAGCTTTAGCTGTATTTTCTGGTTCTTTGGGATCAGGTGGTGCAGGTTTACGAGAAGTTTTAACTGAACAAAAACGACAACCACGAGTACATTCATCACCTAAAAGCATGATGGTAGCTGTTGAAATACGATCGTCGCCACCATTCCAGCATTCACCTAGAGTAGAATTTTATTCCATGGATGATTGAAAAACGTTCTCTATATTTACACTGACAAAACTAAAGGTAGATGTATGTTTATTCCAATTCAAACATTTTAAAAAGCATTCTATGCATGGACAGTAAATTAGCTATGAAATTCGAATTTTCTATATAGACCTTTCAAGGTCACTTCTTTATGAGAAAACAAATATTCTTACCAATATTAGGACATTTAGCTTCGACGCAGACTGTATTTAAATTTAATTTTGATATTGTCTTTTTTAATTTTGAAAAATTTTCTCCCATGGGTATTTCTGTTTTCAGCCATGGTGGAATTCGTAGACGTTGTTGATCTTTACTTAACACTAAATTTCCAGTGTAATCATTTGATTTATTTGAGTTAAGAAAATGTTCGAAATCAGGACCATTTTCCAAAGCAGATTTTCCATATAAATAACGATTACAATAAAAAGTAATTTGAGATTTACGAAGAAAATACTTCATCATGATCGAACTATTTAATGTCATAACAATTACTGTTCTAGTCGTCAAATCGTTATACATGGTGTCCTCTATACTATTCGTATTGGCTCATTCTTTTCTCGTGTTATTTTCTTTTAATGATCGAATATTCATTTATTTGTATTTGTATGATGCACGCTCAACATCAGTATCAATCAGGAGGATTAATCCAAAAAAAGCAACCTTCTTTACAAAAAGTAAATTAAGTTCTCTGGGTAAAAATTTTAAAAAGATTTTTCTCTAGTTACTCGATGATAATTCACAATTAATTTCATTGATTCTCGATTTACAATCGAAAGGAAAACAGATCGAATGTCTTGAGTAAGTGCTTATAGAATAATACAATCAACTGTGTCTAATAATCATTTTAGATATCAACGAGAATTATATCGGAATTTGAGTTATTTAACTCAATTCGATCCATCTCCGCCCAATCATCCAAATACTCTACCAGTTTGTAGATGCATTTTGTTGTTTTACTATTATTTCTTTATTAATTTTAGTCACCTGATACATTTGTTCAAACACGACAATCAATGGCAGTAAGATTTTTTTGGATGTTTTTAAGAGAACTAAAATTGTCAATTTTTCAAGAATGAAAATATGGTACAACATGTTAATACTGATCAAGGTAACTATATAAATCAAGTTGTCAACCTTGAATATGACATGATCGATCTATACTATAGAAAAACATGTCTATCCGTTATTATGAAACGGCGTAAGCTACAATAATCGGTCTTCTTACTCTATGCGTTTTTTTGTCAACAAAATGTTTTCGCCTAGAACACGGGTTAACTTGAAGCTAGCGTTTCTATTTCATCCTGAAGATTTTCCTTGAATTCCATATTTTCCTCCTCCCCCCTGAAAAACTCTATTAAGTAATTAATTGGTTTTGAAATAAATCTTATCTTCAGACGTAGTCCACAATGAGACTAGATATATATAATGAAAGGTTTCTTGTACATCAGTCTTTTCTTTTGAGTCAGAGTGAATTTATCAACAAAATAACATAAGTATTCAAGGACAGAAAGTACTAGTGTCTGGTTTAAAATTTGTTTGTAGTGGAATCTGAGAGGAGAAACATGATAGATCAAAGACACAGGAGCACCCCTTTTTTGTCATTTCTTTAGGACCATCGCCTAGTTCAATCACAGTTTTTGTAACAACAATATTTGTTGAATAGAATTTTCTAGAATTATATATTTACCTTTAGTCTATCGAACTCAATCAAATACTCCAAGTCAAACTTCTAGTCATGTCAATACTAGTCAATATTCTTTACCTACATCTACAAATCCATCTGGTGAACAGCAACATTCATCAGTCTCATCTCACTCGAATCCAATGAATAAATTTACTACATCTCAACAAAGAGCACCATATTTACAACACGGACAAGTTCCTAATAGTAATTCAATGGATCCTTCCTATTCACAATCCTATGTTCCACAACAAAACAACTATCAGATACAACAGCAATGGTACAATCAATCTCGTATGCCAATACAACAAGAAAAACAATATACATCGTCTTATCAACAATAAATATTTCTTAAAAGTCCTGTGGTCGAATTCGATCTGTGTTTTCTGTAATTCCTATATTTAAATAAAAATTCAATGTTTCGATCAATTTTTCTATTTTATCTTATAGAAAATGACTTAAAGACAAGTTTTTATTTTAGTAAAATCTTCGTGTTTCTTTAAACAAATCGATTCGATACGGAATGATCCTTTTATATTCTTCGAATGTTTGACAGGGACATCTATTTTCCATATAATTCCTTTTTTTACACTCAATAACTGACTATTCTAAGTTAAATATATTCAAACAACGTAAGGACGGGTGTGCAGACATGACGTACTATTACCCACATCTATACCCTAATCTGTTTTGTTATATCTGACTCATTTCATTTTTAGCAGACAGAAATAAAATGAAATATTGAAAAAAATTTACTGTCGCATTAATTTAGGAAAAATAAAAAAAACATGTACGTTAAATCTAAAAAGCGATTTTCCAATATCCTGTATTCTGAAAAAGTTTCATCCGATGCAAATCCCTTCTTATTCAAAAATTCGTAATCCGAGACCAGAAAAGTTGATTGTCACAATTTTAGTATGCCGAGTGGTTATGTTTTGTATATTCAGAAAGTTGATTATTTTTTCTTTAAATTTCGTAATGAATCTCTTCACATATTTCATTTTAGTCACACACTAGCTAATGCTTATCTTGTGTCCGTGTGTTTTTAATTGAAACAATAATAATAAATTCTTTCTTGTTTTAGAAATGTCAAAAATATTTTTAACTGATCCAGAAACAGCCAATACGTATCCGGGCAACGAACAAACAGTAACTAATGTAATTGATATTAAATAAAACTAATTGTCGTTTTTTTTCTTTATTGCTTATTATAAGGAATGACTATCATTTACCACAAATAGAAATCCACAGACACATCTATACATCGTATCCACACTTGTGGTGAATAAAATAAATATGACCCATTCTGGTGACCAAATAGGGATTTTTGATTTAGGGATTTTTCAATTTAGGGATTTTTTTTTATACAATATCTTGTTCAAGTCACAACCGAACAAGGTCCCAGTTAGGGGTTCATCAGTACCAGTATACTGGGTACTGGTAACACTGGTGACCAGAATCATCTCTCCAAGTTTCTGATAAGAAGAATTACGTTTCGAAATGATTCGAATGAATATTGAATATGTATGATTCTGGTAACCACAATCAGCTCTAAGAGTTTCTGATAAGTAGAATCACGTTTCGAAAGGTGATTCTGGTAACCAGAATCATACATATTCGATATCTATTAGAATCATTTCGAAAAGTAATTTCGCTTATAAGAAATTCTTAGTGCAGATTCTGGTTACCAGAATCATTTCGAAAAGTAATTTCGCTTATCAGAAACTCTTAGAGCTGATTGTGGTTACCAGAATCATACATATTCAATATTCATTCGAATCATTTCGAAACGTAATTCTTCTTATTAGAAACTCGGAGAGATGATTCTGGTCACCAGTGTTACCAGTACCCAGTATACTGGTATTGATGAACCCCTAACTGGGACCTTGTTCGGTTGTGACTTGAACAAGATATTGTATAAAAAAAATCCCTAAATTGAAAAATCCCTAAATCAAAAATCCCTATTTGGTCACCAGAATGGGTCATATTTATTTTATTCACCACAAGTGTGGATATGATGTATAGATGTGTCTGTGGATTTCTATTTGTGGTAAATGATAACCAACCATTATAAGATGATGACATTATTTTTCAGAGTAACACCATTGGTAAAAATAGAGAAAACGCGTTTAGCGTACTAAAACATTTTTTACAATCGAGATTGATAAATTTATCAATATTACACATAATTAGTGTATTAAGCTCATTAGAATCACGACTAAAAACACTCTGTTACCAGTCATGAAAGAATCACTTCAGATATTATTTTCGATTTTCTCTATGAAGACTAACATATTTTTCTAATAGAATTGTGTTTCATATAAATCTATCCAAAATGCATTCAGGTTTTCGGAAGTTTAAGATAAAAAATTGATAATAGAAGCTGCTAGAAAAGTTGTCCGTCGAAGAAATAGACATAGTAATTGCGTGATAATTTTAGAAAAACGTAATTCACTTTTGATGGTTTCAAGAAAGAACAGGTTGTTGTCCTTCGACAAATATTAATGATGAACGCGGACGACAAGCAGATCAAAATTTCGTTCACTTCGATTATTATTTAATCACAACGCAATAAGTTATTTATGATAAGAAGATAACTGTTTACGTCATACTGCTTATTTTTGCAACCTTAGATGAACTGTAGAAAGTGGACGCAGTGAATAATGTATTGCGGTCACGTTCTTTGAGCTCGTGTAATAGAAGAGAATCTGCTGATAAATGAGATTGTTTTTTGTTGCAGTTGAAGAATGAACATCACTGATAGGTTTTGCAGCCTAATTTTGAGAATATTTTTAGCTGAATACAGTTAGATTGATTCTTACCGATTAGTCATATGTTTGTTTACTCTTCAATTTTTTTACCTAATAACATTAATCATCGAGTTACCCATGCACCTATGAGTAAATGACAGTTTAATTTGTTTCAAAATGGTATTTATTGTTATGACGATGAGAAAGCAAAAAATACCGAGTCACTGTAGGCTAGGTGTGTTTAAACATTGTTTATAACTAGTAAGAGTAACACGTGATTAATAATTCTGTTGCTTATTGTTCTTGAATCTAAAAGTCGTCAGCTAGGACATCATCAGATTGTTTAAACTATTTATATATACAAGATAGTAGTCTTATCGTTTTCGTAAGCAGTAATAATGACAGGTCAAAATAGAGAATGCTTGATCTTGCTTTTATCTAAATCACAAATGGCTGAACAAATCGATGATTTTGAATCCTAAGGACTAACCTGTTTAGCACACACTGCGAAAGTGCTATATTCAAATATGAGTACCATTTGGTCAGAAATGAACTTGAGCAAATCACAAGAGCGTGCTATCTTCATGTCGCTCGTATAGTAGCATTCTGATTATGCTGTAACATTGGTTCACAGACCTTTATGATTATTCAGTGTGTATGGCAACAGCTCTTTAACTAGGAACATTTGTTTGAGAAATATCAACTCTTCAGGTACTGCTCGTTATTGTAAAGTGTAGTATTCTTTGTCTAATAACTCCAATGAACGTTTACACACACACTCTCTCTCACTCGAGAATCAAGATTCTTTTGTTTGTACTATTTTATCAACATTTAAATGCATTCATTCGAAAATTAAGCCAACATAGAATCGAAATAAAATACCATAGGTGCACAAATGCATGCATCATTGACTTAACTACCTATGCTGTGAAGTCAATATTAATCTAAAGAAGTAATTTCAATGGAACCTTTCGCTGACCAATGCAGTATGTAATCGCTCTAATCTATTTTTTCTTTGTCTATTGTTGAAGAAATCTTTACCGGATAAAGACTCTTTAGCGAATTAAACAAAATTTTCTCATGTGACTGTTGACATTCACTCGGCTGAATCATATAGTTAGTCATTCGCGTAGAAAATTTATCGTGAGAAATATTTTTCCATTGAATCATCCGATTGCTTCTTCATTTTAGTTACTACGAGAAAATGCAGCGTTAATTCGAACCATCAAAGAATTACAAAATGAAGGAAATAATGATAATTTATTTGATTATATGAAACAGTTACATCGAAATATCTTATGGCTTAGTTTACTGGCTGATGAAACATCCACAAAAACTCAATAATCAATAAAATGTCATGTTTATTTCGATCGTTTTATTCTTTCGAAGAATATTGTTACCATTTAGCTCCATTTCGATCACGGTTGAACCCGAAATAATTTTGATTAAATAAAACAGACCAAACATTTGCATAACTCGGAATAATAATTTTATCTTCGACAAAACCAATTGGTTCTAGACTTTTTGCTCGACGATATGCAGTTAATGCTGAAATGAAATAAATAAAAATGAAAACCTTGTAAATATACTTTTTTTGTCTTTACCCATATCAAGCGATTGTATAAATTCATCACAATTGTAATAAACTGTTTCACGTTCTTTTTCATTATAAGCTAAATGATGTGATACGAATATATGTACGTTCGTTTGAGCAGTCGGACTCCAACGTGTAAAAAATGATGGTGCAGCTCCATGAGTAATTTTAATTCCTCCATATAAATATTCACTATAAAAAAAATAGCAAATCATCTTTCGTTACCAATAGAACATAATGAAAATTTGCTTTTTTACCCCATAAGAGATTTATCTGGATAGGAACATGGACCAAACGTAACTGCACTGATATCATCAAAAAGAATAGCTTGTGAATAGATAACTCGTTCTCGAATAAAATTATAACGAACAATTAAGACATGATTCTCCATCAAAATAACAATAACTTCACGATGTAAATTCCAATGATCAATACTGAATGGAGATAAATAGATAAATAAAAATTATGACCAAAAAATGAAACTACTTACTCAATTAATAGCCAAGATCGTTTCATAAGACCATCTCGATATTCGGGTGTAAATTCAAGATTAGGAAAATATCCTTTTTGAATATTAAAAATTGCCTTTTCAAATCCTTGATCCTATATGTAGGAAAGCGAATAGATAGATTCGTGATTACGAAAAACGAATCAATAATATTCAAATTACCCGATATGAGAAATACCTTGACGCATGAAAGTCATGACATGCAATACGTCCGTCAAGGTTATTCACCGATGAACGACTTGTTGTTGAACGAGTCGTTCGAGCTGATTGTGGTCGAGTTTGCCGATTGAATGCCATTGGTGGAAGAATATCGTCGTCCTCAATAGGTTTGTCAGATGGATCATTTGGATCCGACGTATACGATGGATTGCTAACACTTAACTGTTCAATCGTTGTTACGTTCGCTAGTGGAACAGTTGCCATTGTTACGTTTATCAGGTAGGAATTGAAAGAAAAACTGCTGAATCAATGAGAGTGAGCTGTGTTTCTTGAGAGTAGTAAAAAGAATTCGCAAATAACAAAATTCTTAATGAAGAAAAAAAATACGACGAAGAAATATGATGGAGCGAGAGAAACTTTTTTGTTTCTTCAATACTTAAATAGGTTGAGTCAGAAGGGAGTTTTTATTTTTTCTCTCTGTTAGAAACAGATTGACGACTGAATTTATATGTTCCCGATTTTATTCTGTACGACGAACACTTCTATTACTTTAAAGAATGAAAAAAGTTATGACTTTTTTTTTGAATAGAAACAATGAGTGTCTAAACAAATATACTCTAAAAATGGTTAAATATCGACCCGTACAACTTATGACTCATATCGATGTATTTTTCTTTAGCACAAATGTCATACAACATACTTTTTATGAAACTAATTTATAAAATTTTTCACTATGATAGTAGTACGAATTCTTATTAGATTTATGAATATAAAATTCGAGACAATCATTATTCATCGTTGATCGTTTGACATAAGAGTGCGAGTGGTTTAGCGGATTGATGTTCTACAACACAACCGATCATATTAATTTGATAAGAAAGTGCCGAGTTCTCATAGTTATGATAAAATCTGAAATTTGAGTAACATTTATTGTTCAATAATTTGCATTTGTTACGAATAGAATGTGCCCATTACGAAATATGTCGTTTGTAAGATTTTCAAGTCAACTTCATTGGACACGTTTTCGTACATAAAACAAGAAAATGCATCGCTGTCCGAAAAGTATATTAAATCGTCTGTTTATTGTCTTCATTGACATATTCAACTTACTGTTATTGATTCTCTCTGTAAAATTGTTCGAGAAAGTGTGAAGTTTCTATTTGCGCATCTTAAAATAACTTTCCTATGTTAAAAATGCGAGACGATCGGAAGAATGCTGATTCTTAGATCTGGTATATTTATCAGGCCTCTTGACGGATAGAAATTTTATTTCAAAGTGCAAATATTTAGCATATATATCTGTAGCACAATATATGGTTAGTTTTATTGTAGGGATCAGGTCATTTTCTTATTACACTTTTAAAATGAAGTACAGTGGTAAATATTTATTCCAAATGTTCTTTTTGTCGTAAAACTTCTCTCAATTTGATTTCGACCACATGATTTTGAAGATGAGATGTTCTCCATTCTACTTACATCTTTGATGAAAAACTGGATCGTTAGTTGCTGCTTTGTCAGAATGATTGATTTTGATTATACAACTAAATAGAAAACTGTATTATTTCGATATTGATAAAACACATTAGAATGATTCGACTTTCAGCATGTTTCTCTCTCTCTCTCTCTCGTTTTACCTTGCTTGAATGAGACAAGACAAAATCATCAGCTACCACCTACACTCTTATCCTATTATAAGCATGCTTTTGTAAAGAAAACGATAAAATAAAAATGTGCGCATCATATGGTTCTCAAGGCGTTCGACTGAATGAAAAATAAACATACTGAGAGAGGTCAAGTTGATATTTATACAATTGGACTAAAATAAAATGAATTAGTGATCCATTCATCAGTTAGGAAAATTGTTGTCCACAGCGATCTCAATTGTGTAATAGGATGTAACGAAGTAATAAATAGCTTGGATATTCTAATTGATCAGATTTTTAAGGAGAAACCGATAAGTCTGTAAAAAAAAGGGAATGTCTTCGAAAGATCTGTGCGATAACGTTTTGGATTAGAGATCTGCAAAGTAGTCCCGATCAGTGTTTATTAAAAGAAAGCTATCGAATATACTTTCGTATTAATTATTTTGATCTGATTAAAGACATCGTATCTGCTATTTCTACTCACTATTCTGATAAGAATCGTTAATGATTACGATGTTGCTTCGAAGAATCGGAATTCTCGAATTGTATAGGTTTTACTTGTCGGATATGAAAAATAAATATACAAGTTTAGACTCAAATCTTATGAAAAGCGGTACCTGGACTTCTTCTAAAAATATCAGTTACAGCATTTTTTTATTTGTACTTTCATTGAATTCGTATGCATTTACGAACTACTGGCTTTCGGAAAAGTTTTAGAGTCATTTGATCCGAATCAGAAAATCGTGTATTGTATCTGTTGTTCTGACACATGCGTGTAAAATAATGCTCTCGGTGTTAACCAGTCAACGCTATTTATGCCAATTTTATATATATTCGTAAAAGTATACCGATTATAAAAAACACTACTCGATTTTAGAAACATACTGATTTATAAAGACCAGGACTGGGAAACAGCGATTTTGCAGATTCTTATTTTGGATCCAATACAATAGCATTATGGAAGCTCCTAAAGGCGATTCCAAACAATAGTAGATTGCTATATCTCAATTGAATAATTCGTATTTTAGAGATTTTGTTTAACCCAGTCATGATACTTCATCCTAAAAACTATGTTTACATCCTCTGCTAGATGCTGAAAAGTTCGAATGTTTGCTGTATTTATAGAACATAAAACAACTGTAAACATTAAAGTTAAACCTTGACTGTCAAAAGGAAAGACAGTCTGATCGATGATGCTTGTCACCGTTGATCGACAGATGCAGAAGTTTCACATGGTCAGAAACCTTCTTCAGCATGCGACTCACAAAGAAAAGTGTATAACTGCTGGTATCAATCTTCTCCTCGCTGTTTTTTTTCGAAACTTTCCTTAACAAACCTATGCATTAATCATAATCATCGTCTCGTATATCATAGCAGCGTTCTCCCTGCTCACAGTTCTTCGTGAACACTGTTCCTGTTACTAATCAAATGCTGAATATATTCGTTAAGACTGGCGTAAATGATATTTTAATAGCTCATGTTTCAAATTATTTCTCAGCCAGTGAAAAATGAGCTATTCATTTTCATCGGACTTTTTTTTTTAAAATCTCCTCATTTGGGCGGGGTGTAACGCCTTTATGAGGATCAGAGACGCAACTAATCATAATGCCAGATGCCACAGTATTGGTTATGGCAGAATGACAACAATGAAAATTAAATAGTATTGAATATTGGATGAAGATTCAATTGTTTATTCAATGAACAGAAATAGTTGAGAATAAGAAGAACTCCACAAGCAAATAGCTGACATGAGTTCGAATGATTGTAAGAGGAAATCGAGTTAGATTGATTGTAAAGAACAATCAAGTTGAAAAGAAAAAAGTAATTTGATCAAAAAGATGATTCTTTTTGACGAAGAAGAAAAGTAGTAGTCAGAGAAGAAAAAGAAGAATTAGTATATCTCAGTGAAGAGAGATATATCAAGAAGCTTCTAAGAAACTAGAAGAGAAGAAGAGAGTAACGTCTTGTGCGAAAGTTTCTGGACAAAATGTTCGTTCATTTTTCGATCAATTGCAGGAGTTAGCCAAATTTTAAAAACACTGTGTTAGAATCAAAAGTTTGTGTTCTCTCAGAGTCTGTGTTCAGAATTTTTGTAAGACACTTAGATTAGAAATTGTGCTTGAAGTTTTGAAAGGCGCGAAAATAACGTTTTGACGGTTTTCAATACAAAAAATATAATCCAAGATAGATGTAAAAAAATACTCTACGTACTGCAAGAGATACAGCAAAGATTTCCTTATAAAACTGTATTCTAATAATTAGTCTCCTTTGAAGCTTCTTCGAATAGTAAGAGTCTTAGTAAAAGGTTCAATGACGTTTTTGGAAATGATTATTTTTCACATATCAAAATTACCTCCATTGTTTCTGAAAAACTGGTGAAAAACTATCAATTCTTAGCTTCTGGAGGACCATCATGCTCTTTACACTGTCAAAAAAGATGGATAATATATAATAAGTTAATTCTCACTTTGGAGGGTGCATACAACCCAAATGCTGATCGAAAAAGATCCAGACTGCTATGCGATTAAGCAAAGGAAACTGGAACTAAGTTATATTGGCTTTCTTTAATTAGAAAATAAAAAAAATATCATTTAATCAATTTCAAATCGGACATGATCGGATTTTCCGTCTCTAAATTTTTCAGTTCATGTAGTTTCGTACTAACGTTATTTTCGCGCCTTTCAAAACTTCAAGTATAATTTCTAATCTGAGTGCCTCACAAAAATTCTGAACACAGATTCAGAGAGAACACAAACTTTTGATTCTAATACAATGTTTTTAAAATTTGGCTAACTCTTGCAATTGATCGGAAAATGAACGAACATTTTGTCCAGAAACTTTCGCACAAGACATTAATTATATGTCTCATTTTCTGAGTCTAAGCGCGAAAAACGAAAAAATGTGCCTATGTTGAAAATAACAAGCGCGACAATAAACAACAAGAGAGAACAACACAGAGGAGAGATAAACATACGTGATATAACAAGCATCAAGACAAGATCAGTGACGTTGCTGTCGTCACACGGGGTTTTCTATGTCATACAAGTACTAAAAGAAAGTTAATATTCATTTCGTTATGGATTTCTTGCTTATCCATCCAGTACTTTGTGCAGCTCTGATTTATCATTGGAACCTGATCGTCTTACTTAGGAACATGATTTATTAATATCACCATTTATTTGGCATGGTGAACCAATATATTTATTGATCAATAGAAAACGTGATTTTCTCTTGACGGTAGTTCCTAATCATACATCGCAGTGTCCTGATAAATCCCGCGGGGAACGTGCTTTGCAAATCATTTTTTCGCTGGAATTCTGACAAGCGCTGCGATGTATGATCCTAATAGAAAAATTTTATTATGCTTAATATATACAACAATATTATTAATCATTGTCTACTGCTGGGACTGGCGTAGTGGCTCTATGTATCTGATTCTTAGTCAGACAGGAGAAGGTTCGATTCCTTTCCCCGACTCGGCGTCTTCGGAATCAAGATATACGGTATCGAACGAATAAACAAAGGAAGAACAGCCATGCAAACCAACCGCGTCATCACTGCCTCGATTTCGATTTTCGTTCTATTCGTTTTCTCTTCCTTGTCATTCGTTGTCTGTTTGTTATCGTAGTCCTATCTGTTGACTTGTTTCGTAAGCGCTCACAAAAATCACAAAAAAATGTATGGATGTCACGAGTGAAATTCAGCATAATTAAAAAAAAATCATTGTCTATCGATATTGACTAACATTCGGTAATAATTCTTCGAATTGATGATAAAGCTACGAATTAAACGTATTCTTTTATGATTGAACAAAAATACTGATCTAGCGGAATATTTCCTATGAAATTAGCTGCTTGATGAAGAACATCAACGAATGGTTCAAGGTTAATCACAACTGTTACGATCTTATATTTCTTATCGAAATTTTCACAAAAAAGAGTTTTCGCTTTTTCAGGGTACGAAAAATAATGATTATTTTTCTACGATGAACCGAACGTACCACATCGAGTTTTTCGCTCGTACTAAAAATTGGAATCGTTCAGATAAATGACTTTACTGACGTCTCTACGTAGAACAAGCTGCATAAGATTAACGGAAATAATTATGAATGCTTTTGATTGAACGCATAATTACAATAATCATCCGATGGAGTTTTATAGACAAAAACGGATTCGCTCATTTTTCCCATGTCAAAGGTTATTTATGCAGACCGTATTTTTTCTACCATTGTACCGATGTGATGTTTTGGTAATAAGAATCTTTTAAGGAGTACGATACTTGTAGTGGCAATATTTTATTATTATAAGAAGAAGAAAACTCAATTCTAAAAAGTCAGTGAATTCATGTGTAATTCCTTGGAAATTCAAAACACAATTGCTCTCAAATAAGACGAGTGTTGGCAGAAATTGACTTTTGCAAATTAGGGACAATATAATCATTTTCTTTTCATGGATATAAAAATATAAGAATTAGTAGCATTCATTGACTGCAATTAAATATCAAAACGATCAGTTAATAAAGAAATATTTCTTTATAACTTTCAATCTCGTACATGTAATGGTTTAGACATGCGATAGCTGCCAAATAATGCCTCATTAGATAAATTACGTCTAATAAATTTAACTCGCTCATGAATACTTGATATTTATTATTGTATTGAAGATAATTTACAAAATAATGTTATTTATTAAATTTAAAAAATCAATTAATGGATATACTTTTGCCAGAAATAGTGCTTGTAAACCGCAATGATTTCATTTACATAGGCATACGTTTTAGATACATTCACAAGGTGCTGAAGTGCATAATCCGATGGGTACAGTAAATTCGGGTAGAAGATAATCCCAGTTTATATAAAATATTGTTCGTTTATCCTATTTTATATTCATATTTAACATGAACTAATTATTGAAAATCCGTCGACTAGGTCAAAATACACTTAAATACAGATAATTCTATTTTCATGATCATTACATTGTCATATTGGTTTACATTTTTTTACGAGTAGTTGCGGCTATTGTAATAAAAGCAGACGTAGAACATTTAATTATGAATAGTATCGCACAATATTTCTTTTCTTCATATTAAATAGATAAGAATATTTTATTTTTGTTGAATGATTAACATGATGTTGAAGATCATACAAAAATAGACTAAATTCTACTCAAAACAATTATTATTCTATTCAATATTCCTATCGGAAAGAAGTTTCAAGTGATTCTTTCGCATGCTATCCTCTTCTTTTGTCTTCATGTCTAGTTTATTTTGTTTTTATATACAATCACTAACAAAGAAGAAGAATCACAACCTGGTGTACTCTGTTCTCGTATTCCATTAAGGCCTATCGTCGTAGCTATTATTTGTAGATGATTTAAAACTTGCACAAGAATGGTTTTTCATCGTCTTCGATATCTAAAGAAAGGTTGTCATGGCTTCTAGAAATTAGTTTACTGCAATTTATTTCAATCAAAATTATTTCTTTTTCTGTCATCAAATAATTATTTTAAATGCTTGAACACAGTACACATCGATTCACAAGAAAACCTACATTCACATTTGATTGATCATAAATTATGAAAGTGCATTATGAGGAGTCGAACTATACGAGTTCCTGCTTGCTCGACGACTGAGTACAATTACAAGATTACTGCGAGTTTTTTGTTGATTTAATCATGTTTCTTTTAAGAAAGAAAGATTATCAGGCTGATTTTGACCCGCATTGGTTGAGTTGACAGCGAGTCCTTCAATTTTCAGTTGCAGTAAAAATGTTGATTAATGATAATCATACGCATTGGAATGCTCCATTGGGTCTCTATAAAACTGAGTGTTACGACTCTTTTTTTTATGAGATATTAGTCGTCTAACTATAGTAGTTTTCGAAGCAGTGGCTGATAATTAGTGTTTCGATCCAATTCAGATATAGAAAAATACTTTTCGTAGATGTAACGAACTAGAATTAATCTTTCGGAAAACTGTCATCGATACAATTTTGAATAGCCGATTCATCTGTGTTCTTTTATTTAGAATGATTTCTTGTTTAATAAAAGTTAAATACTTTCTTTTTGTTTTCAAAATCTTACACGAGAACAATCGAAAAATTAAGCTTTTAGAAGATGACATCGTCGAGTTCGTTTAAAAAAGCAACGATTTGTCATTATCCGATGCCTCTTCAATAGGATATCGAAGAAATAAAACTTTTGCATTACGCATTATCAAAGTGCTTTTTGAGAACAGAAAGGAAGAAGAAAAACAGACAGGAAAAATGTAAGAGGAGAACATGTCCTCGAGCTTTTTCAAAAGAAATAGCCTTATTAGGACACAGAGGAAAAACTCTTCTCGCATTTTCTTTTCTGTTTCCTATTGATTATTACTTTATATACCATTCTAACTAGCTATTCGCTTTTTTTCATGATAGAAGAAAAGTCGTTTTTGGCATTTCCAACTGGTAATACCAAAATTTGTACCCGACATTTTGATTACATACCTGCAACTATTCAATAGACAAACGGAAACAATACATTATATTGATCTTCAATTATTGATAATCAAAATTATTTCTTCATAATCTAAGTGAAACAAACCAAAATTTATGATAAACATCGCTAGAGAATAAATTTATTATAATTTTATATAACCTTTCACATGTCTGCCCACCAAAATAACAGTCACGCAAGCAACCAATTAACCACAAATCGAGATAGTGTTCCAAATCGACGCGTATCGGACAATTTTACTTCATCTCGATCGTATGCGCCTGACTGTAAGTTTTACACATTGTTGTTTCTTTTATTTCAACAGAGCGGAAAAATATACACGCGCATTAATTTTAATTCTTAGTAGCATTTGTTTCATAAAGAATGAAAAGTCGGAAGTTTTCACAAGGAATAAAAATGAGTATATTTTCAAACTCGTTTAATTTGGCATGCATGAGAACTGCTCCCCTTTTTGTTTTGTTTTTGAGTTCTAAATAGCTAATTTACATCGCTGATATACGAGTCTTCATTTTTTTAGTTTTCGATTATTATTTGATTTTGATTTTGATTTTTCTTCTTCATTGAAGATCATTCACAAAACTTACTTGTTAGCCAACGTCGCATATGTGACCAATTACGTGAAGAAGCACGATGCGATCGTATTAAAGTATCACTTGTTTGCAAAGATCTTGTTCGTTATGTTACGGATCATCAATCAAGTGATGCACTAGTCGTGGGTTTTCAATCGCCGAAAGACAATCCATATCGTGACAAACAACAATGTTCATTACTGTAAATTCGCGCTATTTAAATATAATTTACAACAAATGAATTCAACACCAACAAAACGTTTACGTTATTCATTGATAACAAAGAATCATGTATATCCTTCTTCTCATTCAATTCATTCAATAGCAATTAAACCACAGTCAACTATTTTAGCTGAAAAATACTTGTTGTTACTACAAATTATTAAAGATATGCGTTATGATATGCGACGATCGTATGCTGGCAGTCGAACAAGTATGGAAAATTTAAGAAAACGAATTATTAAAGCACGAACAATTATCCTTCAATGTAAAGACTTATGTAGCAGACGAGAATATGATCACTGCCAAATAATAAAACAATATCAACAAACATCATCGCCTATTGAGTATCAGAATAAAGAATAATCATTTGCTTGTTTAACCGTGTGCCTATTGTAAAACTATTGTTTTTATTTTCGCTTTGCTTTTTTGTTTGCATGTAAAACTGATTGTTAGATTGTTTTGAAGAATAAAACAATTGTTTGATCTATTAGAGATATTCTAGTTCAACTGAATTGAGCTAGAAACACATTGTTTATTCAATTAACAGCGGCAAACTAATAACACAATGACTCTCAACACTTATGCCTAGTTCTATTCAAATAAATCTATTAAAAACAATAACGCATCAGCACGTTAAACTTCTGTCAAGTTAATCTCAGGTTCAGGTCAGATCTAAGAGTGTTCTATTGACTAGATCCAAGAGCAATTAACCTAAAGAGTATGATCAAGCAGACAGAAAGGTGGAAATACTTATTCCAACGCTCTAATTAGTACGGTCAGTGTCAAACATTTCTGATGAATAAAAAATGCTAGAAGTGCGATTTGTTTTCAGATAAAATTGTCACTTCCAAAGTGTGAATATCGAGAACAACTCTAATTTTTAGCATGAAGGAACATGTCATTGAAATTCTTGAATAAAAGCGAGTGTTAACGCTAACAATTAGAGTTATTTCTCGTCTTCACGTTCTGAAAGTACAAACTTATCTTAATAAACAGCAGAACTTCTGGCTTTCTTTTTAAGCATCGCGCATGACTCACAATCGCAGTTCTAATTCGTGCGTTTCAACACATGTTTCCAAGCGCTTTTCTGCTCGAGTAATTGACATGTAATAGCTAATTATGACTTAATTATCAAAACATCATCGCATATATGGTCTAAGAAATTCATAGAGCGTATTAATCAATAGATAATATCTCTCGTACGTTTCGAGCAAGTGCTAAACTCAAACGAGAAAAACATCTTTTAAATTAGGAATATAATTTGACGAAGAAAATTCTAGCTGTGACAGACTTTATCAATGCGCTACTCGTTGTGCTCAAAGTATGATATGAGGTGTTGAAATATGGAAGAAAGATCTCTGAGTTTTCAGCAGACTGTGCGTCAATGCTGTCTCGTTATCATGAATACACTAATTACTTATTGATTTTCTCGAGGATGAAGTAATATGATGGTAAACAAATCTATCCCAAAAATAGATAGAAAAAAAAAACTTCTATTTGATTAGAAAAAACTCTTACATTATGTTTTCACAAGTTGATCCCACTGGAATTATACTTATAGTTTTTTTCCAGAGGAAGACAAACGTACGTTTTAACATGAACATATTAGTATTATAAAGTTGTACACAAGATAGAGCTAATTGATAAACACATGCGAATCAGCCAGCAATTCGTATTATGACCAGATGAAAAAGCGTCCAATTCTTCATTAATCAAATCATAAAAGAATGGGAAAACTATATTATATGAAGCCTATAGAATAGAAATGCATTAAATTTCCATTGAAAAAGAAACTTCAATATTAGACTGGTGAATGGTAGAATATAATTGGGAATTATTTTAGTTAATCGAATTTGATTGATCATACAATATTGATCGATGTAGGAATTCACTTTCCGAAATCTATCTTTATTTTTTAGATCAATAAAGAAAGAAACAATGTAAATTGTATCAATTAGATGTTTACAAAAATCACAAGTTCTTTGAACGATTTCCTACACTAATGAGTAGAGAAAACGCCGTATTCATTCAAAATATAATTCGAATTCTATAACAACAAATTATAAGCATATTTTTATGCCTTTCAAATTCTTAAATAAACACTGAGATCCAAAGCAAAATAATTTTTCAATTAAAATTGATGCTACTAAAAATCTTTTGAAATAAATTGAAAAATCAGTAAGTATAGGTGTCATCCATGGAATATCACGGTACTAGCCATTAGAAGATTGCAAATTGATAAGAAAAAGAAAAGCACACACTTTTAATCAAATATCCTACATATGGTCAAGAGAGACGAACCAATGAGTCGACAAAAAAATAAAATAAAGTTTCTGTAACTTGTTTCCAAAATATTTCACAATGAAATTTTTCAATCCTTTTACGCAATTCTGTAAAATATCTTGGGCAGAGGAAGATCTCGTCGGTAATCGCGAGTTTTCATATAGTCTTCACTGAAGGATTGCACTGTGGCATCGAATATGCAGAGTCTATGTATTTTGTGTGTAAAAGTTCGGATGTGGGTGGTTATTAGGGGTTGATATTGTTCTTCGTCCACGTAAGCAAAAAATGAAGGGAGACTGCCGACATGACTAGTCAGAAATGTTCACAGCTTCCGTCAAGTCTAGTCAGCTTAATGAGGAGTGTCTTACAAACACGTATGTACTAGTCTGAAATGTCCTTGAACCCAGTCATGTCTAGTCCGTGTTGTCTGCTGACCCAGTCCAGACTAGTAAGAAGATTAAAAAAGAGGTTGCACAGTGGATTTGAACATCCAACCCGACAGTGTTCGAGATATGACGGATATCCTGACGGCAGACTAGGACACTGAGATAGACTGCCGTAAGTATATATGGTCTAAACTTATTTATTGACTCCCATCCATGCATAGAAAATCAGAAACAAATCGACGTAAACGGTATTGACTAGTCTGAAATGTCTTCAACAGCTATTAGGACTGGTCTGAAGCATCTTCTGGACATCTCATGAGTCATGACTAGTCCTTTTTTAAGAAGTGTTTATTTTACTCAATGCTCACCGAATTTTTTTTCTAGCTAGAAGGGCAATTAGAGCGTCTGCTGTAATCAATAGTGCATTCGAAAAGATTTAATATGTTGCGTGCATTCCTGTCTTGAAATATTTTATTTTATTTTGCATTATCTTATATGCTAAAAGTTCAAGAGTGTAACAAAACATAAAATAGCAGAGGTTAGTATTAACAACAAAATTGATCTCGCATCTAGGAGTGCTAATTTATATTTTTTTTTGAATTGTGATAGGTAGTAATTAAAAAAAATTGAGAAGCACCTAAATCGTTTCATATTAAAATATAATGTTTGTTTATGCTAAATATCAATTGTAATAATTCTAAATTAGGCTAAGATAATTTATTTATTGGATGAATGTACAATGTACGGAGATTTGAGTATGAAATTAAATTAAAATAGTATGAAAAAATCTAGTTTCTTTCCGGAATAAATAAATTTTATTTTTATACTCAAATTAATATTTTTAAAGCCCAACTAATTAATCACACTTGCTTATAAATCAAAATATATTTGTCGAAAAAATTATGAAATCTTCTTAATTTATTTTTATTTAACGCTATCTAAAGTAATTTCGTTTCGGTAAAAGATAATTTTTATTGATACATAAAATTAAAAATTTGGAGTAAAAATTGTATTAAATAGCATCTTAGAATGTTCGTGAGTGTGCAGAATATGACTTCTCGATCATATCGCTCAATGGTTCTGGCGATGGGTAAGTGTCACATTGTATACATGTTCGAATCTAATCTTCATCCTTACATATTTCCATTCAGACTAGTCCAGACTCGTCCACTATATAAGGCTACAGCTGGTTGTATACTCGTCCCAGACGCCCTTAATTTTTCATTCATAAACCATTTTCGGACGAGCGACAGGGACACTCGTCACCACTACTCTTATTAGATTTTATGATTAGTCGTCAATCAGAGTACTAGGATGCGTATGCATGACGGTCAAAACCTCGAACTAGTCCCAGACGAGCACTTTTTTAGACAAAGACTAGTCGAGACGGGGCGACACGACTAGAAAAAAGACTAGTCATTTAACCAGTCTTTTGCTCACTTGGGCCCCGTCTCTTTATTAAGTCACTACTTAACACGTACGGATACACATACACACAACGACTACACTAAATCAGACCACCTAGAACAGAAAGAAACACTCGTATATATATATGTCCGTTCCGCACATCCAGGGTAAACGAAAGAGAAAACGAATACAAGAAAAAGAAGATAATGTGATCGAAAGATATTGCACCAAAGAAAGAGATATATCATAATACGTAAAGAATGACGTCACATCGATAAAACAGAAATGATATTAGAATATGTGAGGGCAGACCCGTAGCAGTGATAGCGACAGTTGCAAGAAAAACTACACTCGCATATACAGTTTCTTTACAAAATGTTTTATCGAAATGATATAAAAGAATTATTTTTTAAATATTTCTGAGATAATACAACTTTTTCAATTCTCATTAAGCTTTGAGGAAAACTGCTGCTCCTTGTAATTTATCTGCTCTTTGCACAATTTCTGATACGATTTATCACATTGCAACTCGTCCGGGAGCCTTTGTTTACTAATTAGTCTTGTTCTTCAAATATTCGAAAATAAATCGGGCTCAATTTTATTCATGTAAAAACTGATTACGTCATTTAAAATCAAAATTAAGACATATCTAGATTAACACGAAAATATGACGCAAATACTAAATCAAATGAACGTTATTTTTTGTTTTCCCGGAAAACTATGATATTGGCTGAGTTTTCCTCTGGATGGACCAGCGTTAAAATGAGGTGGCCCCGGTTCTACCATCTGGATAGTGTACTGCTAGATCTTCTCGAATCGATATTTGTTGGCCATACTGATTATTATATTCGTATTGTCTCACGTATTGGCCTGTGGCAAACCTATTCCGCACTTCGAGCATATGTGTCACTGCATTTGGTTATTGCCTTCTAGCCATACCGCTCGCATGTTTAGCATTCTGTGAAGCAGCTTTTCTAGATTCGTTGTTCATATCTCGTCTGTCATTGAATGTGTTCGGAGATGGTTGGTTGGTTCGTGATTCTCTTTTAGTCATCACTAGAATTAATGAATTCACAATAAATACTGGTATCAATAAATTTAAAAAACAATCAAAGTTGACAAAATTAATCGCTTTACAATCAAAAAGAAATGTATCTATGTTTCTATTCACTTCACTTTTAAGTTGTTTATTACCAAATTGACCTACAATAAGTTTAATTTGATTATTTAACAACTAATTTCTGTTGATTTCCAATTATTATACTAAAAATTATTAGCTAATGAATTGAAATGATTATAACATCATATTCTATCCTTCTTGTCGGCACAGCAAAGATAGATGAACAAAAATACCAGCTTGATGAATTGAAAAAAAGATTCTGAAGGAATGCGAGGCTGGTTGAAACGCCAACATCAATCTAACATGATATAATAATATTTACAGTATGTTGATAGTATAATCAAATTAATTAATTGTAGTGGAGATATGCACTTTTTAAATTGAGAAATAATAAATTTCCATTACCGAACCTAACTATATTTTACTGATACGTTTGAGTGCACCATAAAAGGAAACCGAACGAAATGAGATCGTCGAGACTTTTAATATAACATTTGCTACAAACCTGTCAGGTATTTCTTGTCGAGTGTGCTCGTAGTGTGAGGAAAACTGACGTAAGAATGCTTGCAACCCGTATATACATATCTTGCTTATCGTATTTCGAAGGGAAAAAACTGCTCACAGTAATTCATTTTCGTTAGAAAAACCATTTCACATGTGAACATTGATGTGGTCAATCCTGTTTAGCAAAGCATAGCAACAACATGGGCAAATCCGATTATTTGATAGTGCGCGCTAGTGCCTATCTTTAATTCTGTTCTTCTTGTCGAAATATCAGATATAGCCCAAAAGAGAGGATAACTGAAGAAAGAATTTCGATGAACGAAAAGTTGCGCATTGGTAAGTTAATTCTTTAGAATCTGATTTACTTTTCTTAGAGACATTGGAATATATAATTATAGTGGGTACAATTTTAGTGAATAAATGTATCAATTATCTAGAATGATTTACTCACTCTCATTCATCGCAACAGAGTTAATCAAATTACTAAGTCGAAATGGTTTTGCTATAACACTAGACAAATCACTATGTAACATGAAAGTTTACAAACATTTTTTCAAACAAACTGCGATCGCTGTCATTATTTAATGGTTTAAAAAATGAACAAGTTCGAAAACTTTTGAATATCCTCTAATTCAAGATAAAAGTGCTAAAAGCAATCTAATGTCAGAGTTTGCCGTGATTCAATCCAAAAATAGTTTAATAAACTTACTGACAGTTTATTTATACAAATCAGCTTTATTGATCATGTCGTTTTCGACATGTTGCTTACAACAACTGCATCAAAGAAGGTTATATATCTAGCGCTTCTCGTTAAAAACAATACCTTCCAACATCAGCAATATTGAAAATTGTATCATCTATCAGAAATGACAGGTAACATTGGGAGAAAATTCATGGTCAAATAGATGGTTTACACTTTTGCATTCCAACAACATATACATGCTTCTTTTAGGATTATCAATGAATATGAAAACGGAGCATAACAATAACTTAAGTTGCGTACTCATCAGATCCAACTGCAAATACTACACATGATATGTTTTTCGCATCAAATTAGAGCAAATGTTTGAATCATTTGTTTGAAACATAAGTTAGTGAAGTGATCAAAACAGCTTAAATCCGATTACATAGTATTAGATAATACTATTATAAATAACATGAAGGAATATTTACGCAGGATATTGCACCAAAGTTTTACAGAGTTATTTCTTACTATGCTACATATACTGACAAACCATCAAACCCATTTTATGTCAGTTTATTTTTTAGGTGTATTGCAGTTGTTTAATGCTGCTACGTAGTTAGCCATTCATCATTGTGGTGTCAAAACTTGATGATACATCACAAAGCTGTCTACACATTACTACACGTATCTATGTAATTTTTCATATTGAGCAATATTTACTTCGTAAAGAAGATACTTGCTTTCAGAAGAATGTATCTTCTTGTCATTCTTTCTCCTATCGTACTAGTGATAAGACGCGTCTGCTCTTGTCTGTTGTGTACTGCTTTTCCGCTTCTTTCTTTTCTTTTTCTTTTTCTCTTTCATTGTCACTGAGTCTAAGGTTGTAACCTTCGATTCGAGTGGTAAATGTCCTCGTCTAGTAGACATCCACTTAACTTAGCTGAACAACAGAAAACAGTTGATAGGACGGAGGATAATCTGGGACCAATTACAATGTCAAATAATACTTCTTGTTTTAATAATTATGAAACATTGAAAGAAAAACAAATTGTTTATGGCATGGCTCCAATATTAAATCAACCGTTCAGAGTGCCTCAATCTTATGTGTGTGTTCAACCTACAGCAAACAGTCAAATTGTTAATCAATATTCATCAAGCCATATAGTAAATCAACATCAACATTATCAGCTACAAGTACCATTAACTAGTAACGTTCCGTCTGCTTATGTGAAACAAGCGATGTTACATTCCAGCATGTATCCACAACAAGCATTAATGTCTTATTATCATCCGTGTGTTAATACTAATGTTATGCTTTCTTCATCAATGACTAATCTTAATATTTCATCAACACCAATATCTGCTACTACCAAGAGAGGTCGCAATGACACCAGTGGTGTTTCGGAATTGAATGTACAAGAACGACCGCAGTATTATCAGACAGCTCGTATTTTTAATTCTCGTAATGCACCTAACAAGCGTCATTGTGGATATAATCAGCAGCAAAAAGAAAGTTGGCAACAAAATTGTGACGACCAATTTACTTATGATATCACAGAAGGAAGAAACACCGCAGAATCAGCATACAATAATCAGCAACCTTCAATGGCCGCTTGTCGATATGCTACATCTCGTTTTCCGTTCTCACCGTTCTCGATAATCTTCTCGCAACAAGTTCGTGAAAAAATCGTCGTCGACGATCTAACTAAGCATGCAAGCGATAATTGTCATTTTGAGTTAAAAACTGTTGCCTATCGACGTGGTCGTTCTGAAAATAATGAGTGTTGGATTCTTATTTTCGTCGAGAACAGTGAATCTTTTCCGTTCCTGTACGAACGTAATAACTGGCCTACAACACTTGCCGGGCAAGAATTTACAACAAAAAATTCATCAACTCCTCCACAGCTATCGTTGGTTATTCCTGCTGTCTCATTACAAATTGAATGGGAGGATTTCGTACATGAACTAAAATAAAATATCCGGGCATAGCAGACATTATACGTTTAAAAAATAAAGCACAACAACTAGTACGAACAGTTAAACTAGAATTTTTATCGGCGAAAGCACACAATGACATATTAGAAGCTAATAAAATCTCGATCATGCATTTAAAACTAAAAGTTGTCGAGTTCTTTTACACATGCCAATGTATTGATTTGCTCAAACTGTTACGGAATAGGACATTTTTGGAAAGAATTGTCCTCAGAAGTGAATCAACATGTAAAACCTGTGGAGAAAAATGTGCAAACTTAAAGGATCCTCAATGTTCTGGCGTGCTAAAATGTATTCATTGTGGTGGATCACACATTTCAAACGATGAAAAATGTAAAGTAGTACAGGATTATCGAATTGCTCTCACTCGTAATCTTCTTTCAAAATTAGACTCAGTAAACACAGCAAATTCTAATACTGGCCTTATTCGTAGCGGTATTATCTCGTCTGCTAGAACAACTCATGGTGAATCTTATGCCAACATGGTTAAAACGATGTCAACAAACGCAAATGAAGTAGACCTAAAAAAACTAACTAGATAGTGTCTTAACAAAAATGGAAGAAGAATCCAATGTAACCCGTCAATCCTTAGAAGAATTTAAGCAAGAAATGAGAAACAGCTGCAATGAAACGAAACAACAAGTTATAGTAATAGAAGTAAAGGTGAAAGAAACGGAGAAGAAAATTGTGGAATTCTCAGGACGGATTGGTAAGATCATTCAGAACATATGCACAACTCTATTAGATCCGCCAAGTTCACAAGGACAACAACATAAACCGTACTGTCAAGAACAAATTAAAACATTGATTGAAGCCATGGCATCGTTATCAAAACCATCGCTATGATTAATCCAACCACTGATAATTATAAATATGTTAATCATCATTATAAATATAACATTAAATTAACCCTCTTTCCAGATCAAGCTAAAACTATGCTTTCTTCAAAAGATTTTTGCTTACTTAAGGTTATTATCGACGAGTGACATGCTGCATCTTCTCTCAGTGTATTAGAATTCAAATGAAAAAAACATCAAAGAAAAAATGAACGACACGGATATTCTTCTTCTTCTTTAAATATTCTTTGCTTCAACATTCGTGGTCTCGATCTACGCTGGGGAGAAGTCTGTCTCCTGGTCAAACAGCATCTTTCTGACGTCATAGTCTTAGGCGAAGTAGGACGTGTTGATTTCGCCCTAATAAGTACTGCACTATCTAACCATAATGTATTTTATCAAAGTGGTGAAAGTGCACATGATGGTGTGATTGCCATGATGCGTAAAAATATTTCAGCCATTAGAGTATCCTGTTCATTGTCAAACATTTATGCACTCGATCTTCAATTCGACCAGACAATTAGACTTTTAACTATGTATGCTCCAAAGAGTAAAACGTGGAATTGAACAGACCTCCCTCCATTAGTTACCAACTGTTGTATGATCTTGGGTGATTTTAATATTGATATTGAACAAGATGGTGAAAAAGCAGATACAATTCTCGAGTGGATGGATTCATGCTGCATTGGGCCGGTAGTTCCTGATTCCAATACATCACTTCGTTCTGGTCGAACTATTGATTATGCTGCGTCAATCTGTGTTGATCTAACAATTCAAGCTTATGAAGGTGATACCACTAGTGATCATAAATCTCTTTTAGGTGTACTGGTTGGGAACAAAACCTCCACAGACGAAGAATCCAGAACAATATGGCCTGTTTTCACTCTAATTTTATCTTACATATTTGATTATTGGGGGAAAATGGAACAAAGAGTCTTCTGATATAACTTATGAGAGGTTTACCTCTTTTCTTACATTACTCAAGACCAGATCTCAACGAAACATTTTTCTTAACCATGCTAGACCATCTATTCCACAGAACCTTGTCAAACTACACGCTCAGAGCCGCTCGTTATCGTTCAAAGCTAAGCGAAAGAGCGATATTGAACTACGAAAAGAAGCTCGTCGTCTACGAAACTTACCACGTTTCGAGTTAAAAAGTTTCCACAAGGAACAATTAGTCAAACAGTTAAAAGAAATGCACCTTCCAGGTGAAACATCTGGGCTATTTCGGAGTAAAACAAAAAATCATCTTCGTCAAGTATCGTCATCATTGAAAGGATTCTTCTCTTCAAGTGGTGAAATTATAAAAGACTCGCAAATAATGGCCAATATGGTAGCTGATCATTGTAAAAGATTATTTGAAGCACCTGTAATGACACGTCGACACCCGTATGTTGATGCTCCTCCAGTACAATGGGAAAATGCAGCTGAACCTATACCGACGGTAACTTATCCAGAAATATTAAATATTTTACGTTCAAGAAAGAAAAAACAGTCTCTTGACAGTCATAGACTTTCACCATTTATACTTGATAAAATATCACAAAACTATTAGCATCTACTGGTACAACTATGCAACTATTCTTTTACTAAAGGTTACATTTTAAAGAAATTTAAAGAGGTTAGAATGATACTGCTAGCAAAGAAAAATGTGGTGTGCACACCGGAGCAAACTAGACCAATCTCTCTGCTCGATTCTTTTCTGAAAGTACAGGAGAAATTATTTCATAATCGATTTTTAAAAATCTTAAAGGACTGGGGTATTTTACCAGGTAACCAATCGGGATTTCGTGCTGGATTTAGATTACAAACACGTGAATTTCTGCTCATCGAACATATATCATCATATATGCCAAACAGCTCTCTAACTGCGACTGCCTTTGTAGATTTTAAATCGGCGTTCGATCAGCTACGGTTCGAAGGGTGTCTTGGGAAGTTTACAAGGATGGGAATTCCAACAGCTTTCGTCAATTAGATTCGAGCTTGACTTAGTGATCGTAAAGCAGTGATTGAGGTTCATGGCAATCTTTCAAGATGGATCAAAATTAATCGTGGTGGTCACCAAGGCTCTAGTGTTACACCGACGTTATTTATTACATATCACAACGATATGGGTGATTTTATGCCAGGTGCAATGTCTTTCTTCTTTGCGGATGATCTGTCAGCAGTTCTAACCGGTCAAATAGGAAACAGATTTAAAAATCAACGCAAACACCTGGAATGCCGTTTACACACGTTGTTTGAGCAACTAGAATTCTATGCAATACTAGCTGTACAACCGATTAATTAATCCAAAAGCACAAGCCATGTTCTCAGCAAGAGCGACTAGTTATCCGAATCCCCTACCTCAACTGCATTGTGGTGACTACAAAGTGAAATGGATCACTTCATTTAAGTACTTGAGATGCTGGCTTTCGACGAAGTTAGGCTAGGGAAATATCATCAACAAGACGAAACTTCTCGTTCGTCAACGAACTGCCTTAGTGAACTTCTTCAGAATAAGTGGCACATCATCTACACATCTCAGACGTATTCTCTTTTCTACTTTCGTCCTATCACATTTCGCATGGCTATTTGGGTTATTCCCATTATTTACTGAATTACAGCGCACAAGTCTTAATCATCTGTATTTCATACTTTTCAAACGTGCATATCGTTGGCAGCGTTAGGAGGATTTAATATTTGCATCGATGTATGATGAAAAACATCTAGATGACTATTGTTATGCATAATGGGGAAAATATTTAAAAGCTCTGGAAAATTCCAACGATGGTTACTTATTATAGAAACAATCGGATCTGAACGGATGTAGATCAAAATGGCAAGAGGGTGAGAGTTCGATTCGTTGTCTTAGAAGATCAAAAAGATTCGTATCTCACAGAAATGTTCTAGAACAAGCAATAACTTGGATGGCAACTCATGAGACATCAGATTCAGTCATCCACTACAGCTACGAAGATCTTCTTTGTTTTGCACGGTTCCCTGGTAGCTTCAAGTAACTACAATTATTAAGGTCACACTGACAAAAAGAAGAAAAAGAATGTGGCATTAAAAGAAAGCAAGAGAAAAAGAGAAAAAGGAGAACAGAACAAAACATACTACCAACGCATTTATTCTTGTACTTATACTCATCTTCCTATAATAATGGTACGATATAAAATATTTTATCATCATGTTAAACGCGCATATATCACTCTCGCACTCTTCCACAAACTAAATATTTGCATCATCGATAACATCGCACTGTATCGGTTGTTATACTAATCGCAATGAAAACAGCACCGTAGATCTTCAAATCAATTGTTCGAGACTGGATAAGTTATTGTTATCTGCTCTGGATGCGCATGAGAAAGAAAACGATGATCGTCAACTAAATAAAAATAAAAATCAAGGATTGATTAATATGTTGGTAAATCATAATAATCAGCTTAAACAGATCAAAAATAAATTCGAATTTATTACTAACAATTTCGCTAACTCCAGTCACGTGAAATGAATAGTCGAAAAAAACAAGGAAATAAAAAGCCACGTCTACGGCTCTCCTCGATCACATAGATCGTGGAGGGAACTTCTGCTGTTGCTTATTGTTCGTACTGCGGTGATTCTCATCCTAGTAAAAATTTACAAAAAGTTTGCTCTACCTCGACTTAAACATTTCATTCGGAAAACTGACCGTAGTAACTCAACTAGAGCAAGTTCCATGAGTGAACAAGTTGAAATGCATCACCAGAGTAATAAAAATAAAAATAAGTTGGACGATAAAATAATGTTAACGAATTCTCAGTTGAAAAATCAGTTAGATCGAATCAATTCAATGATATACACAATCAATGAAAACCTGTTAAAAACAGAAAGAATCCATTTCGTGCTGAGCAAACTGGTCGTCCGTGAAAATTATTCTAAGGAGCCATGGTTGAACATCTCCTAAACTAAGACTCACAACTTATTGTCGGATCATCTATCGTCTCTGCTCTTTTTTGTCTTCCTTGCTAAGATATCATGCTTATCAGTAGGTGATGCTTTCTTCTCATTCTCATTCTTCTTCTTTTACATTGTCTTCTCTATCTCTCTTCTTTTATTTTATTTTCTTCCCCTCATTGCACCTGAGCTTTATTGTTATTTTTATTCTTGGAAGGATAAGAATGTTAAGAATGTTCAAGGCTGCCATGAGCTTCCTTCGTTTTGCAGTTCTTTTAAAGCTTTTCTTCGTGGATACATTGAGTTTTTTTCAAGCTCAATTGTCCCTTTAGCATCGGCAGGGCCCATGAGATGCTTAGTTCGAATTCGAATATAAATGGACATCCAGCTGCATGGCATCAAATTAGAAAATAAGCGATAGAAATATACTTAGTTTTAGATTTAGTTTAAGATGGAGTGAGCGTGGGCTGAGGGGTTACTGTGGGTGGCGGTGCGAGTGAGGAGTGGGTCTGAGGGGTGCGAGGGATACCTGGGGTACTTTAAATGTGGTTGTGGTTGATGGATACCATGGAGGAGTGCTCAAATGTGGGTGCGAGTGAGGGGTATATATGGCTTCATGTGTCTCATATATCGGAAAGTTAAACTAAAACTAAATCTATTCCTAGATTTAATTTTAGTTTAACTTGTTCGTTTCTCCATTTATCTTCGAACTCGAATTAGACAGCTATTCTCAGAGTAATAGGGCAAAAAAAGGCAAAATAAAAAAAATGGGTTTATCTTTTTGTTGAACTGGATGATAGGAAAAAACAATATGTCACTAATGCACACAAACGCTTTTTTCGTTTCAATGGATAAGTATGTGATGTTATATGCTAGTGTACCAAGCATTTCGTAGAAAGTTGCGAATGTAATATTGATGATTCTGGACATTATCGTCTGTTATACATATTCATGCTATTATCGTCATTAAGAAATGTGATGATTATTGAAATATTTAAAACAAGCTATCTATACAAGAATTAATAAATAGAGACTTCATATTAACGCGGGTAAATATAAAATTCTGCACATGATTATGAAGAATATTTAAGCTTTATCTTAGGCAAGCCGAGTTTCTTCGGAACTTCAACAAAAACAGAAGTATTTTCCTTAACATTCATAAATCTTCCAGTCACTCATTAATACAAGATTCTTTTTAGAAATGATCAACTGTTATAGACTTAATTCGCAGTGAGTCGATTCTCTATTTCGTTTTTATTCATTATATATAAAAATATCACATATTGATGGCGCACAGTTTTTTGCACACCGTTCGCATATTCCTATTAACTTACTTCGATTGACTAATTGTGATCATTCTAGTAACTTTATTGTTAGATATAAGTAAAAGTCAATGTTAGGAACATTAATTTATTATTCTTATGTCAGTGATATACACAAAACGCAAGCTGTTAAATACTCAAGAGACTTATAGAAACCACACTTTCATTGGTACCCAGGTCGAACAGTACGGCCTGGAAACGGCTGGTTGCGGGTAGTTCCGTTGATTTTGTGGAAGCAGTATTCCGGTTGGAAATTTTTCCGGTGATTTCCGATCAATTCCTGCCGGAAAACACCAAAACTTGGCAGGAATTCGCCGAAAAAGTCCGGCCGTATTTTTGACCGGAATACTGCTTCCATGTTCCAACGATTTCCCGTGTTTTCCTGCAGGATATGGTGACTTTCACGCATATTCCCTGGAGTATCCTACGAGATCCGGTGGCCGGAATGTTCGACCTGGGTATATATCTTGGACAACGAAGTTCTTGCGCTAATCTCTACGGAATAAAATAGTTTCAATCAATATATACTTACTCGAATTTTAAACCATTCAATAATCAGACACCGTTAATTATGATTTTCAGCCCAAACAAAAATATGCCAACTGTGCTGCAGTTACGAAAATAATTAATTTCTTATTACAAAATTTTTAAATGCTCTGGCGCACAGATTAATCTTGTTTTTCGACGATAAGGAAAACGACTGTAAACTTTTTGAAAAAAATGATATTAAAGAAACTTTTGAAAATAATTGTGTATAATAAATTGTGACAAACTTGAGATACACAAAGTGTCTTGTAAAAGTAAATTAGAGAGAGAAAAAATGTCGCAGTAAAACCTTTATTTATCTAGATTTTTGTCATTTTAATTGAGACTTTCATATGAAAAAGCTGTTAGCGCAATCCCTTTGGGATTAAAAGTGTGAAACACGATGAAACTTCTTTTCTGGGATTCGTCTATTACTGTCACTGGTGGTCTCTGGAGCTTCTCTATTACAGTCTGTATTATGATGTATGGAGTCTCTGAAAACCATCACAGACCGTGACAGAGAAGTTTCACATACCATCACAGACAGTGACAGAGAATTCAGATGCCAACACAGACCGTGACAGAGAATTCAGAAACCATCACAGACAGTGACAGAGAAGCTTCACAGACCATCACAGACCGGGACAGAGACCTCAGAAACCATCACAGACCGGGACAGAGAAATTAATTAATTCATTAATTAATCAGTTAACTAATTAATTAATTTCTCTGTCCCTGTCTGTGGTGGGGGAGGGGGGGGTCCAAATTTCTACCCTATATACTTCAACACTCCTTTCAGATCGTGTTTCACAAAACATGTTAGAAGACCCTTTTTTCCACGTAGAGATCAGTAAATGAAATAACTCCTTAATTCGAATTCTAAAATAATTAAAAATTTCATCAACGTCTACTTATTGATAACCACAGCTCAATTTTACTAGTTTTGATCATCAAGATATGAAAGTGCTATCTCTGTTTTGCCTTTATTTTCGAAGTAAATTAAAGTTTTGCGAGCTTCATTTATATTTGAACTCGAATTAGACAACTCATGCATAGTGGCGCATGTCAAATCTCAATATTGCGTCGTTTGCCATTAATACGATTCCGTATTTTACAAGGCTTCCTGTCAAATGCATTGCCCTATTTTATTCAGGCAGTATAAGATAAAAAAGCATTTGGTACTTTTTATTTATATCCATCAAAAACTAATGATTGGCCTCCTTGTAAATGCCAAGTCTTATTAGTAGCATATCAGAACTATTAAAGTGATGATATTATAAAAACTAATGATGCAGGACACAATGAAAATAAGGTATTAATGAATACATCATATACATGTTTCATTTACATGCATTTGTTTAGTTTATTCATCATTATATCAAAGAGAAAAATAAACAAATGTCTAGATTGATATATCTTTTATTTTTAACACTGTTCACTTTTTCATCGAATTGTCAAAGTCGATCCATTCTTAAACAGAAATCATCCTTATGTTTTAATAAAACTCATACAATACCATTGTTTACTACGCAATTCATACGTTTGACATTAAATCGTACTCGTTTGAACCAAGTAAGCATTCATACAATCCGTTTACATGTATTCATTACTAACAGAAAAGTAGCAGGATTTCACGATCATCTTCATTCAATTAAAACAGTTCTATACTTGAACAATAATACGGAAAGTAAGTACTAGTTAAAACTTAGCTATCTTGCAATTCCTTACAAATATTTAGCTATATGTTCGAAAGTGTACTGGTAGATATGATCTACATTTCTTTGCAGGCATAATTTTGAATACTAAAGAAGAGAAGTAATAGCGAAGACTAAAGTTGTGAACGATTAAGCATGAATATTAAAAGTAAATGAACTGTTGATTTAAAATTGAATCCTAGTTATGTTAGAAAATATCTCTTGCAAATAAATAAGAACAAGCCAAAGTGCTTTGCACTCGTATTTCTCACGTCGCTTTCACGATGAGTACGTGACATAAACAATTTATGTGTGGTAAGGAAAAGGAAAAAATTATCTTTTCCCATATGGTTATGAGAGATAACTCGACATTTGGCGGCATTACTTTTAATTGGAATAAACATGATGATTCTGTTTCCTTCTTTTTTTATGTCATACTGTTTTAACAAGAAGAGCAGACGATTTTACCAGACTTCAATATTAGTATTCTACATCAAACTCATAGTTCAAACTGATAGTTAATATGACTTTTCTTTGACCTCAGCGTTAAAATTGTATAAATAGAATTTTCGAGTAGTGCTACTCTGAATTGCTAAAAACTTCAATTGTTGAAGTATTAAATAATGAATAAAAGTACATCATACACTCCAGTTTCATAAATAAATGTTAAGAAATATAAAGCAGAGTATATGCATTTGCTCGAAAAACTACTCTTACAGATTGTGTTTCCTATTTCTCGCTTGGTTTATCGACTAATGAAGAGAAAAGTTTGTATTCCCTTAAGTATCAATAAAGCAATACGAAAGTAAAACTTTGTTTACCACTAATTGTGTATCATATGATTTGCCATTTGATATTTTATAGAATATGATAATCAATCAACTGTAAGTTATAACTTACAACTTATAACTTAAAGATCCATACCAAATATATGAATCGAACAGATATTCATTATATTATTCAAACGATTAATATTAGCAATCAGATTCGTTCTTTCAATTTTTCTCTTATTCTAATGGTAGAGGGGTGGCAGAAGTCTCACAACCAGAATGTAAGAATTCGGTATTCACAGCAGAATTTTACTAGAACTTTGCTTGTATTGAACAGCAGAATTCTTGGATTCTGTTAGGTGAGAATTCTGCCACTGATGCAATTCTAATGGGTATACTAATTGATAGAGAAGTATTAAAAGAATTGATTCGTCGACCAATACAAATTTGCATCTTTTTTGTTTGTCAATATGGTTTCATGCCTTTAATAGCTTTTTCTATAACGAAAATCTTTAGATATGAGCCACTCTATGGTCTTGCATTATTTGTTTTTGATGTTGCCCAGGCGGCGCAGCATCAAACCAATGGACCATTATATTTCATGGTGACACTAATTTATCCACATGCATGACATTCGCATCAATTCTCGCATCATTTTTTATGATGCCATTGTAATTGTATACACTTCGACAGCATGCTTATTTAAACGCACTGAAAATTCGCATACCATATTTTTATTTAGTCCAATCGTTGTTAGCACTTAATTTGCCAATAGGAATAGGAATGCTTCTTCATTATTTTTTTTCCAAAACTACAACCGATTGTACGATATATTTTAAAACCAATGATGGTAGTGCTATTAATTTATTTCTTAATGTTTGGTTTTTTTGCTAATTATTATCTATATAAATATGTTGATGCGACTATAATATTTACCGTTATTTTATTGCCATAACTGGGCTTTTCATTAGTTGGTTTATTTGCGTCGATTTGTTGACACGATTGGAAGGGAATTATAACTATTAGCATTGAAACAGGCATGAAAAATATCGAAGAGACGTTTTTCTATTGGTTGAAACAATTAATTTAATTATTTACTACTTTATTTTTAAGGAGTTCAAAATTTTAGTATTGCATTTATGGTTCTACTTTATTCATTGCCTCCACCATGGAATAGTCAAGCGATTGTTATTCCATTTATTGTTTCTTTTTTGTCCACTCCACCATTCAATATAATATTTTTCTATCGACTTATCCATGAAAAATATTATAAGAAAAAAAAGCCAATTGAGGATTTACCAATCAAAGAATTCCGTGTATCAGAAGTCGAAACATCTGATAACATATCTCAATCGGCAAAACTTGATTTGCCAATTCTAGTTTCCAGCTCATCTTCCGATTCAGCCGCTGTTCAATAAACCTAATCAATCGAAATATTTGGTATACATCGTTCTGCTCTATGTTTTTTTTGTATGTGTAAAAGTGAGACAATAAACAAATAGCAAAAAAAAATAAATTATATACCGACATCAAAAAAACACACGCACGCGCATTTAACGGAAAGACGTGAATGTTTTCTTTTTTTAAACATTAATATGACAGTAATTTTCAAGGCCACTTAATATCAAATAAGCAATCCAAAGTGAAAAAAATATCGCACTTGATATAGCACGATATTTAAATGGACCACCTAATTCTCCTCCGCCGAAGAATTTTAATCGTCTTATCATTAATATGATTACAGCCACAGCTGCAAAAGAACAAAATACCGTGACACTGAATGCCAATGAGCCTTGTTCAACTACAAATTTTTCATCATTAAAAAAGTGATACCATGCTGACATAGCCCATGGTAAACCAATACCTAAAAATACATTAACAGCATTTGAACCATTAACATTTCCTATTGAACTGTCAGCATATTTATCATGTTCAGCAGCAACTTTCGAGGCAAATGTATCTGAATAGAAATAAAATAAATAGATATTCTTCGCTTTCAAATAGAATTCTACCCGGTAATGATGTTCCTAATGCTACAAAAGCAATTGCTGTCATTGTATCGGTAAGACCAATAGTGCAACCGAACTAAAAGAATTTTTTTTTAAATAAAAGATCAAAAGATAATTATTTACTTGTGTTGCTATATCACCAATAACAGCAGTTAGTAAACCAATAATTATGATGGATACAACAAAACAAACCCATCCACCAGCTAGACCTGTATAAATAAATAAATTTTATCATTATTAACTTATAAAGCTGTCTTTTTTTGTGTTGTTGTTATTGAATTACTTGTTGGTGGAACAAAAGCAAATAGAAATTTCCAAAAAAATGATACATAATGTAACATATAATCTTTACATGTTGCAGATTTTCCATCATTTCCATCTGAGTCTCCTGATTCATTACCATCATCATCGTCATCCTCTATAAAAATCATATAGAATTCATTCGGTTTCTTCTTTTTTAATCTACCTTTGACACTGAATGCTTGTTTAAATTGTTCTAACCATGTTGATGTACCCACAAGTATAGCAGTGTTTGCTTTATATAATGCTTTATCAACAGCATTCTTTACAAAGAAAATAATAAGATATTAATGAAACAAACAATAAGTTTATACTTTAAATTCTTTGCTTTCCCGTATACGAATACGCAATATATTTTTGTCTCCTAATTTTGGTTTACCCAATTCAGCAATTAATTTTTCTTCTTCAGTCATAACTATAAACACATATGTTAATAAATCAAAAAAAAACATAATTATCATCTTATTACCTAAATTATCTTTTTCATTTTCGTCATTCATTAACAATGGTTCACCTAATCGAATAAGAAATGTTTCATTGCGGTGATATTGATCACGATCAATTATTTCAATTGTTATTGTCTTCCTATAAACAAAAGAAAAAAGCAGGAATGCATTACATTGATAATTTCTGATTGGAGAAATTTGTTTCTGACAAATAGAAAAAAAAATGGGAATATGGCATATGTAAAGGAAAGCCTCCATTCATCCTCTGGCACCGATGTAATTAGTCGATCGACGTTCGAACAACATCATTTTTATTGACATAATATTTGCCAAACGTGCGAGTCGAATTCTCATTAAGAAAAAAACAGAAGAAAAGAAAAACCTTTGGTAATAGAATGGAATAAGAACTAATTTTTTTCCTCTTATTTTCTCTTTCTCTCTAATCGGAAACAAAAGATAATAGATTGACATTTGTTCTCGATGAAATCAAATAAAGTAAAATAAAATAAAATACATACTCATTTTCATTGTTTTCAAATGTAATTTCACCCGTATTTGCAACATAGTCTCGGCCCGTTACAGCTGTTTCATCTTCAGTTGCATATGTTAGACGTACACGACCACGAGCACCTGATGTACGTAGAACTTTAATATCCATAAAACGATCTGATTCTACAATCGTTGCTTCATCAGAATCGAAAACAAACATTCCGGAATGATCATCGTCAATAATCATTACAACGGCTGTTGATGGTTCAACCAATTGAACACTTTTGTCGAATATACCTGGTGTTAAACGTCCTTGATTGTCTTTGATTTTAAGGTTACTTAATTTAACTGAGAAATGTTCATCTTAAAAAAAAGACATATTCAATGGAATAAAAAAAGAACACTACGAGCACTCAAAAGAACCTTCTTCAAAGATTTCATCGTCGATAATTTTCACTTGAATTTGTTTATGTGTTTCCATTGGATAGAAAATTAATGTACCTTCGGCAGGTTCATAATCGGCCCCATGTGTGGCTGTACCATCTTCTGTCGTATAATCAACATAAACAGTATTTCTTAAATTTCCATCCGTACGTAATACATGTAATGAAACATAACCAGCATTTTCTAACACCGTATAATGGTTTGGTTCGAAACGTATTTTACTTATATGGGGCGTTGTATCAGAAATTAATTGTTGTTTTTCTGGCACAGCGATTTGATTTGGCTCATTTAATTGTTCTAATAATTTCTTTTTTACATTTCCACCACCACCTAAACGTTTGGTTGCTTGAATACGATAGTAAGCTAAGGAAGAAGGAAAAAAGAGATTTTTTGTTGATATCGTTATTATCGAAATTTTGAATGTTGTTTACCTCGAGATTTTGGTACACGATTCATCATTTCAACTGCAGCCATATCATTCAATGTTTGCAGAGCAGTATTTGGATGTAGTTTACGTAGTTCACGCCATATATCAATAAATTCTTGTCTACGTTGCGCTTCGATTTGATCACTTATCGTTGTTTCATCTAGACCACCTGTTGTACTACCTAATTGATCAAATACAGCACCTGAGATTGATTTTTGTATTGAATTTGCTTTATTTCCATATAAATCATTTACGCTCGGTGTTGCCGAATTTCGTATTGTACCATCCATCATACTTTTTTGTTCACTATCATCAATATTTCCTCCATGATCAAGTGTTAATGGTATTTGTGTTGATGTATGATTGTCTAGTTGTAGAACTTGTTTTCTTTCTGTTATACGTATACGTATAAATTGACCAACTTTCGTATCAACAATATACGCCGAAAAAACAGTTAATGGGAAAAATAAAAATGTTAATGTTCCTTCCCATACTTCAATATAACCAGGAGATATTTTTGCTACAATAGCCCATAACCATATGTATGCAAAAATGGACCAAGCTGTCGTAACAAAAAAGACACGTTGATGGCGTATACGACGAATTTCACCGGTTGGTATAGCCATGATACATATAGCAATAATAACAAATAGATTAAATGCTGCCGAACCAACAATTGTACCAGGACCAAGATCTCCACTATGAAAATTTTTTCCTACAACTTCAATAATTGATAAAAGAATTTCCGGTGCTGATGAACCTAATGCCATTAAAGTTAAATTTGATACTGTTTCATTCCATATCGCTACAGTCGTTACCGATACTGTACCATCGGGGTTTTTTTTACGAATTTCACGTTTTTGTGATGTTATTACTTCAATTGAAGCCATAAAACGATCTGATATAATAGCAACACCAATAAACAAGTAAATAAGTGCTAATAAATAAACAATAGCACGTGAGATTCGATCACCAGTCGATATGTTGTCTTGAGGTTGCCATAGAGGAATAATTAAACCATCTTGAGTACAATTCGAGCGAATTTTTGAGCATGAATTAGAAGATAATAACGATAGTTCTATTGAGTTATTATATTGGATTAAATTATTTGCTCCATGAACAAGGCTAATTGATGTAAATAATATCACCAACGGTGATAGATAACGAATAGAATACATCACGAAATGAGCCTGACTAGAACAATGCACAGCTCACATCCTAAAGTAAAAACTAATCATTAATATAATTAGAAAGAAATAACAAGACTACGACTTAAAAATGACAAAAAAATCTTTCTGCTTTCCTTGTCAATTTTTATAATATCATAAAAAAAAATAGCAGGAAATATATTTTCATCCGAAACAACCACGACACAACATCGGCAACGATTGGAAAGAGTAAAATAAAGACAGCCAGAGAGAGAGCGCGAGAAAAACTGGAAACACGAAGTAGGCATAGAGAAAAGGAAAATTTAGTCGGTGATAACGATAGTACGGGCAGTCGATTGAGAATTCAATCACTAAACATCAGAAGCACTACTACTTCAATAACACTTAATTGATTCAATTATCGAAACACACACACACACACACACATATATATATATATATATATATAAATTTTGTGATTCTGGAAAAAATGCACATAGTACTTACCTCTTCTTCTACTTCCTCTTCCTGGTTTTCTTTCTCTCATGCTATGTCTGTCTATCATTCATTCACTTATTAATGTTCATCTAGGATTATCTGGTTGTCTATGCGTTCTCTTCTTACACTTGCTGCCGATTCAAACTTATATAGTCTACCCGATGAGTACACATTAAAACACAAGAGAAGAGACAAACAACTTTTGTGATCGATATAATATAGTAAGAAGAGTAGGAAGCAACATTCACATAAACTCGTTGATAAAAATAATAATACAAAATGATCGCTTGCTGCTTGTATTTTCTAACTAATGTCATGCAGAACAATATAACAAGAAAAGTAATGTGCGTATGTACTACCAACAGCAAGAATAGGAACAACAGAACCCTATCTACCATTGTGGTCTACAAATACTAAATTGCATGATGATGATGACGACAGTGGCAACGACAACACAGACAACAACAACAACAACAACAGCAGCAGCAACAAGACACAAATAACGTCACCGGTCATGATAATGATGACGGTAGCAGGCGAAAGGACAGAATGCATAGAAAAGGAGAAGAAGCAGGAGAAGAAAAAAGGAAAGAATCTAAATGTTTCCTATCTTCAGTGTCTTTTCAAGGCAGAGACCAGAGGCAAACAGAGGTATAGCATAGTCGCATTTTTTTCTAAATGTCGGAATAATATCAATCGACAAGGGAAAGAGATTTCCTGCTGTTTCTAGTGCTGTCGTCTCATGGTGGATTATACACTAACATATTATTGCCATAGCAAATAACGAGTATGATCTCGACGTCAGTCTAACATCAACGAACGACGACAAGCGAAATGCATAGCTGTGGTAAAAGAAATGATCTTATCCGTAGATATCACCAGCGACGATGAGAATAAGATGTTAAAGAGAGAAAGAACTGAAGACGATGCTCTCGTTCTAGAGAACAGACAGTAACTTAGAGAGAGAGAGAGAGAGACCAAGAGCGAAGCGCAAAAAGGAAATTGTCGCTTTCAATCAATATTTGCTGCTTGTGCGCGCATGCTGTGTGTCTTTTCCTACCACCACCACCATCACCACCATCACTACTACTGATTATGATTTTCAAAATAATACAAGCAATTCTCCCTTTTTTTGTTACCTTATTCCCTCACATATACATATTCTCTCTCTGTCTCTATCTATCTACAGAATGACAATAGTTTTCGGATCATCATTGTACGAACGATGGGACAATTTCCTTCAATATATAGATACCCTTATGAAAGTAAAGGATGTTGAAGACATTCATGCCTTTCAACAATGAATAGATGAATTGCGACTTGACTAGGATATCTCGAAGGGAATAGTAAGAGAGAGAGAGAGAGAGAGAGAGAGGCAGATAGAAAGACGAAAAAAAACGATGAAATAGAGATCAATTAACGCATCCGTAAGAATAGAACAATTGTCAGTTTATAACTTGCTATTACTTAAATTCTGCTATAGAATTTTATATTAATAGTAAAAAATGATGAGAAACATCAATATAGAGAAGAACTAAAATGAAAGAAATGTAAAGATAAATAGATATATCGATGGATAGACATACTAATCGGAAAAGATTTCAAGAGCATTTAAGAATTCTCAAAGATAGAATTCATTAGTTCGGATTGTTGATGGCCGATCTATCATTTATTTAGAAGATAGATTCTTGTTTTATTAATATATTAGTCCATGTCGAAAATCTGTCTTCTCTCTCGGCTCATTACTTGTTCGCGACTATACACAGACAGAAATCAAATCCACTGCTACGATGCTCCTCTATCTCTACTGGTTTGCATATGTATGTATATATATATACATGGAGGGTGTTTGTATGCCTCTAGTAATATTATTGTCATTCTTTTCTTGCACTCTTCTCTGTCGCTGCATTTTGGGTTTCTTCTACGTCGTCTTTTTCTAGTTCGTCCCTCCTACTATAGTAAAGAAGCAATAAGCACGAACATCACCAAGCTCTCCTTCTATGTTATTGCTTGCGATCAATCGATTGTAATGCTCGACTAACTCCCTGAGATGGGCAAATATATAAAGAAATCGACATTTGATAATCAACAAACATATCTAAAGACATTAAATGAATGATGTAACAATAGAAATAAGAGTAGAAATACTGACAGAACATTCACATTTGATTATTTCAATCTGTTTAGGCAACTGATTTGAGGATAAGTTCATCTTGGTTTCTCATTTCATGAAAATGTCATTTTCAGAAGAAGAAAAAATTAATTAACAGATAAATATCAGAAATGTTACGGTGTTTGAAAACGATTAATCTTACGGAAAATACCAGACAACATTTGCTTGTTTCAATCTATTTCTTTATTTCTAAGGACAACTAAGAAAAAAGTATATATCATATTTCTATCACGGGTAACATCCATTTATGTTATCAAAATTTATAGTGGAGAATTCTTTTTCTGTCATAATCCTCAGCTAATCTTTTCGTACGCATGATATAAAAAAAAATCTTCTTTTCTTAACAAGCTAACTAGAGATTTTAATCATCTTTTCAACAAAATCTTTTCTACTTTTAGATGGATATTAATTTTATGTCTTCAAGGGTTTTTTGAGCTTATTTAAGATATTGATGAGATATATCATCATTGACGACAGTTGTAATACACCACTAACCTCTATATGTCCATTGTCAATGTCACAGAAATACATACAAAAAAAAGGAAAACCGCTTGGCTGGTAATAACAATTTTGTTTGTGTCGACATATGACTCTTTTTTTTATCATAAGCCAACCACTAAATGGATTCATTCTTTATATGTATACATTCTATCAGGATAGATATAGATTCAAGAGGCACAAAACAAAATAGAAGCTATGATGAAAATCGAATTAAATAGTCGAATCAATATTTGATTAATAGGACAAATAGATACATGTCTTTTAATCTATTCAGAAAAGAAGAAAACTTGATCTTGAATAATTTAATTATCTTTTAATATATGGAGCACTTGTTTTTTTTTAAATACTAACGTATTTTAATGAAAACTATTCAATTTAATACATAGACTACCTCTTTGGTAAATGAAGATAAAATCTAACGCAAGAATGATTAAAGATTGAATGGATTCTATTAATAGAATAGACTAATACTTCGATGGTTTTTTTCTGTTATATAAGAAAGAAGAAAATCTCTTGCCTTATAGCCTTTTTGTTTTTTGTTTCCATAGATCGACGAAGAATAAAATCTATTCTCTTTCCGTTTAGTTTTATTCATGCGACAAAAAAATCAATTATCGAATAATAATAATAAAATAATGATCAAGTGTAAATTTCTGAAAATAATATTTATTCATTTTTTTAAAGTTCATCTATTAATCTAAATGTTAATTTATGCATGATTTCAATTACTAGAGTAATAGACTTATTCTTTTTTCCTTGCATGATAAACCCAAATAGTTAACACATGCTTCTAGATGAATTTTTCAATATTCCATTATGCTAATGAGTGTTTTGTTTTGATGAATGGGTTGCATCAGTGATCATATTCAATAAAAAATAATTCCAAAACGAATGGAAATCATGTTTTGCATCGGCAGCTGTTAGTAGAAGGAAAAAAAGAATGTTTCGAAAAATAATGAAGCCGTGCTAGTCGTACTCAGAAATTATCGTAGGGTAATGCGACAGATGTTTTCGATAATCTTATCAGAGCCTTATTTTAAAAAAATATCTATCATATTTAATGATTATAATATACAATCGATTGTACAAAATTTGTTTTACTTCAAAATAAATAGATCTTCAAAATTACTGTCCTATTTATTATATTCATAGATTTTTATGCAACCTTTTCCTTGATTTGAAGAAAACAATGTAGTGTTTAATACAAGATGCTGATATAATCTGCACAGCGATCAGAGAATGACATTGATCTATATTCTATGTATAATATACATATCATCAATTGCGATATTATTTCAATGTGTATCCATCGAACAAGATGTACGAGTTTCATCCAAATAGAAGCTTCTTCTTATGTAAACCATTGAGACAACTACTTAGCATCATTAACTAATATCACTCAAGATGTTCTTCGATAGTAATTAGTTTCTAGATAAACTATTTTTTATTTGAAATCAAATTTAAACATTATAAGTGCTCTCTTCTTGTTCGGAAAGATCCTCATTTTTATTGATTGTTCTGTTATTAGGATTTGTTTCAATTATTGGAATTAATTTTTTATGATTATGTCGGTGATGTCGACGTTCTTCGGATATTGTTGTTGCTAAAATCACTGTTATGCGATACCATTGAAGTATAATAATTAGGCCATTTTTTGATGTAAAAAATACTGTCGAATATGAAAAAATATGATAATGAAATATAAGTACGGCTCGAAATGAAAAAAATGGTATATCTTGAAGAAATAATGATATTAACATTCCCCAAAAATCCGACGGACTACAAACATATCGTTTTTCTTGTTTTGTTTTTAGCACAAGACGAGTTTTTCGACCGCGTGATATAGTAAATGCAAGACAAAATTGTAATAGACTTAATGTCCAAAGAAGAAGAACCAAAATACTTAATGTTGAGTTTGTTCGAACCTTCAATTAAAAATTCGATTGTTTTTTTGTTGCCTTAAAATTTCTATTCGTTTCAATACATACACTTTTCTCTTTGAACACTTCAAAAAATTCAATTATATCAGCAGCAATACCAATATAAACCTAACAAAATAAGTAAATAAAAAGACATTCTTCATAAATAATCAAAATTATTTTCATTTTTTTGTTTTTACTAGTAATAATTGTGATAGTTCTTCACGAGTCAGTTCACCTTTTGGCAATAACCACCGGCTGAGAATAAGCACGAGTAAGGTCATTTGTTCGATAATCATATGCCATTCTTCTCTTGATAAATGTGTATTCAACTAAAAAATAACAAACTTTTCTCGTTTCATTGGCAATGATTTTTATTCGACGAGTCTTAATCTAATTCATATCATCTCTGATATCTGGTTTCTATCTAGTTCTGACAAATGATTGAATTATTCTACGATTAATTCTTTTATTAAAATGGAAACGATGTTTCAAGATTATTATATATGATCTTATGAACTATTATTATTATTATTAATCTTTCGTACTAAACTAATCTGTATTATTTTTTGTTGAGCTATTCTTCAAGGAAATCACTGTGATAGTAGTCACATATCAACTGCAGTTCGATTATCAATAATTCAGTCCGCCTTTTGACGTCGAATAGCGAATAAACGGAAATTATTTTGACAGGAAATGATGGAGTTTTCATCGTTTCTATCATTCAGATTGGCAAGCAATGCAAAACATTTGACAGTTTTGTTTTACAAAGCAGCGAAAATATTTTGTAAACAAAGAATGTGCAATCTATCAAACGATAAATACGCGTTGATATTGACTTATCACTCTCAAGACGTAAGAAACTTGTATGATCGAACTGTAATTCTCAATAAAATATTGATTTTCCATTGAAGAAAAACCAAATAATCAAAATGTATTTTTTTCTCTTTTACTTAATTTATTATCTAACAAAAAACATTTTACTTTTAATATAAATTCTTGTGGTCGTTGCAATAATTTTTTTAAAATTAAATCCTGTGTTTTTGTTGTTGTTAATTCTGTTGAAGTAACGTTGTTCTTTTGACTAGCAAAAACATGCTCATGTATGATAGAATTTTCTTTTGAATTACTATCGTCAGCATCAAAATTATCCGAAAATCCATTAGACGACGTTGTCAATTGAAATCGACGTCGAATACCTAATGAGATTTTTGTTCCATTTGACAATAATGATACATGAAGACTATGATTTAATTCTAATAACCATATGCAAGGTACAATCGCAATCAGATAAGCAAATGCCGATGAACAAAACCTTTTTGTTTCAAAATAATCAATTAGATTAAATAAAGTTAAGCTATTATCTTACCATTTATATTCATAACCTTTTCGGTGAATAATCATAACATAAGATTCAATTAAAAGAAAGATAAGTAATAAAAGCAAATACCAATAATAAACTTGTTTAGTTTCTTCAACAAGACGCCAAACGGCAACCACAGTCGAAAGTATAAATATAAAACGAACAAATATTGCTTGAATTATTGTACATGAATCTTCAATTAATTGTATTAAATGTGGACAACGTCGAGGTTTACTGTTGTTTGCTGATGGATATCGAATTGAATTTGTTGATAAAGATAAACTTGATCCATGGTGATATTCATAAATATTTTTTTGCTGAAATTTTATAAAACTTTTATTTGAAGTCGAAAAAATTCGTACTCACTAATATATCAATACTATGACGAACACGTCCCAGTGGAACAAGCATTCTTGCTAATAAAACCTATTTCAATATCTATCTAGTCGATCTTTTTGTTTTCATCTCAGCACGAAATATATTTATTTATCAAAACATTTATTCACCACATGGAAAAAAAGACACAGCAGGATTTACGTATAGTCAGAAATTCCAAAATACAAAGAAAAATCATCCGTTGTCAGCTGTTTTTCTTTTGTTCCTATGCAATAATGCATGTCATTTATTAGATAAAATAAATTCACGTTACAAAAACAAAACACATAATACATACAAAAATGCTGTTAATGGATTTACAAATTGAGAGCAGTCTGATTAATCGACATTCTTTTTCTTGTATCACACTCACGCAGTACGGATGCACCCAATGCTTGAGATTTACTGATAAAGAGCCCTTTTAATTGAGAATCAAAACTCTGATTGTTGAATTTTTTCCGGTATGCCGCGTTCATATGACTTCGCATCGCTTAGTCTCGTTGAAAAATCAGAGCTTGTTAATTGCTTGTGCACCTACATATGCCCTCAATATAATCCTCATTCAGATTATCAGAAAATAATCGAACTGTATCATCTAGATTGAAACTTGTGTGATCAACATCGAAGACGTATTTCGTTTTTTGGTTAGTATTATAAAAAGCTTTACATAGAATATTCCTTTGGCTCACTTGAATACAAATCTCTGATTTACAACCATTTTAACTTCCAATCGATTTTGATAGATCTAGCAAATAGCTTGTTGACAGACATTGACGTCAAGACCCAGAAGTAATCGCAATGTTATTGTTGAAAAATGTGAGCTTTCCTTTTGCTTTCAAAAATCATGAGCGCTTGAATTACCTATTTTACTTGTGATACTGAAAACTTAATTTTTCATTTCATTGAGTTTCTTCAAATTGTTAATAGAATTAAACAAAAAAGAAGTCGAATCTTTACTTTTATCTTCCAAACTCTTTTTTTCGTTTTTTCGTAAAAGATGAAAGTTGAAGTAAATAATTTGTCTTTCTAAAAGCAAGATCGTTTGCCTTTTTTTTAGCTTTGCAAATCTGTTATTGTATTTAACCATTTGGTTGTTGATTTTCTTTTCAAATGAACATCTCCTAAAGCATGACACGAAAATGTAAGCAAAATCGAAATGATTTCATACGACATTGGTTTTTGTTCTATTGATGAATCGATGTGCGATCTGTTCTATTGACTGCTTCACACATCCTATTTACCATTCATACGGATAAGAATTTATATCTAAATATTTCAAACTTAGCCCGAAACACATACATATTTATTTCTACCATTTAATAATTCATTCATTAGAAATTAACTAAAATATTCTTGGTTTACCTTTAAATCGTGCTCATAATGATCTTTCGTCGTGAAACATACGTAGAGAGAGAGAGAGCAGACAAATCAACAAAACTCTATTTGAAGTAAAAAAAAGGTAAATAAAAACAAAATTTAACTTATGATGCTTTTTTTCCCCTTGATATTTGTATTAGATCGTACCAATTGTTCATATAAGCTTGTTTTAATCCGCAAAATTTAAAAAGAAAAAGAAAAAAAGACATAGAATTCATTATATATGTTTACCATACATAACTCATCGTCCATATTCGATGATGATAATAATAATTTTTCATCAGGTGTTTTTCCTGTTTAGAAATAGATATATGCATACGTACATATATATTTTCAGACTGCTTTATTAAACACTACAACATATCTGATAAAGTTACGAAGAAAAAAGTAAAACAAAAACAAAGAAAGTTCATTCACCGAATGATACAAATGTTTGCCTTGTTAAATTGACTTACACAAGGAAGGTGATTATTGGTATATTTTGTTCATTGTCATCACTAAAGTTCATATGGTATAGAACCGAAGTGTCCAAAGAAAAAAAAATGTTTATATTCTGTCTATTCTCAATACCTGGATGTTAGTTTGGTGGCATTGAGTTCACGAAGAAATTGTAATACATCATTATCATTTTTAATATCATAACATTTATCCATAACACTTTTGGATTTTTTTACTGTAGATTCAATTTCTTGTTCGTCCGATGATAGTTTTCTTTTGTTTGTATCGACTGTTGATAATGGATATTTGTATGTTTCATTCGTGGGATATGAACAATCTGAATCTAATAAATCGCATACAAGTGAATATGTACGTTTAAGTAAAACTTGTTTATGTAGAATTTGTGAACGTTGTCGACGGAGTTGTTTTTGTTTAGTCGTGGTTAATTCAAGGATAGTTTGAACTTCGGAATAATCAATGCATGACACAAAGGCACTTGAAGAAAATGATAAGTAATCATTTTGTTGTGGCATTTTTCTCTATTGTAATTTTATCAGTCAATGTTGAGTAGACAATTTCAACTTAACAACTGAGGCGCGTTGTAAACATTATGTTATTGACTCTAATAAATTGCATCGTCGTAGAGGATGATTGATCAACATGGCGATATTCTATATTTTTTTCAAGTATTAATTACTGACAGTTCTATTTTTCTTTCAATAGTTTTACATTATAGTACATAAATCCATAAAAAATTTTGAAGATTTACATATTTTCTAGTGACATCTATAAATATAAATACTTTTGAATGAAAAATTGTTTATTCTTCATTGAATATTCACCTTTTAATTTGTAACCAAATGTTATTATTGTGAGTTAAAAAGAATTAATGTAATTGATTATTCAAAAACCAATAGTTATGAGCAACATCAGCTGCTACACTGAGTATAACGAAGCGATGGATATTAAGATGAATAACAATCGACTATATATATTTTGTTATCATTCTTTTGATATAGTTGTGGCTAACAATCACGCAAAGGAATGAATACTTACGTATGGATTCAGCTTATCATATTGATAATCTGTGTCATAATAGTTACATGTAAAGATCATTATGAAATTTTGGGTGTGAAACGAGATGCTAGTGATAAGGAAATCAAACGCCGATTTCGTGAATTAGGTATGAAAACGAAAATATTTCGTAAAAAAACAACTTTCTAAATCATTTTTCAGCCTTACAATATCATCCAGATAAAAATAAAGATCCAAAAGCTGAAGATAAATTTCGTTCCATAGCTGAAGCCTACGATATATTGAGTGATACAACAAAACGACAACAATACGATAGATATGGCGATCAATCATCGAACTCAAATGGTTACTCACCTTTTCATTTCAATATGAACGACTTTTTTCAACATTTTGATTCGGAATCATCTCATTTTCACCACGCCGACCATAATCATTTTGGTTTTAATTTCGACTCCCTTTTCGACGATGAAGATGTTGATGATGGATACGAAACGGAATACTTTTCGGATGGAAATCATTTTAATTTTGGCAGCCACTTATTTGAAGCAAGTAACAATATGTATGTACATTCGTCGGATTCGTCTCAAAAAAATTGTCGAACTGTTACAACAAAACAAGGAAATACAGTATCGACTTATACAGAATGCTTTTAAATATATTTTTTATGATTTCTATTTTGCTTTAAAAAGAAAAAGAGACATTTATTTATATATGGATAAGCATAAATCTCTCTGTACTTTATTTTCATTTTTCAAAAGTTTATTAACATAGTAATTATCAGCAATGAAAATATGTAGGTCGTAATTTTGCCATTGAGCAAACTTATCATGAAGTACACATTCTCATTACACTAACCAGTAGTATTATATGGAAAGAAAAGAAAAACATTTAAAATATATGATTCAGCAATATTCAATTGATATCATATCTGCAAGTAGCAAGGCCAGTACTTTATATTTTTTTTTACAAAACTCTCATGCATATACAAACCTTTAGAGTCGAACGAACATCGTATGCTCCTTTCGAAGTATCATAAATCAATGAGAAATTTTGTTTACGTTGATTCACACTTTAGCACGAAATTGTCACGGATTCTTGTCAGCAAAAGGAGCGAATGGCATCATTTTAGATATTGTTTATGATTGAAGTCGTGTGTTTGCTTCTCGTTCAAATTCCTATTACGAAATCTTATTTCACTCGATATTTTATTTTCAATAGACACTGTTTGCATACATCACAACGTAATATATCGAATGGAAAATTCCAATAGATAACGAGGAAAAATTCAATGCAAAGATTCAATATAAATTAATTTAGTAGCAGATTTTATTTATTTTAGGGAAAATTCTCGAAAGCATCCTCTTGTGAAAAATAATATTGCTAGTGACAGCTAGAGCACATCTAATACATCGAACAATATCACTGTTTTGGAAATGCTTTACGCGGTTAATAATTAATGAAATACCTTCGAGTACAATAGTTTTACTGATAATAAAATAAGCATTTCTACGTGAGATTCCTCTTAAATGAAAATCGATCTTTCCATACTTCTGAAATATTCAACTTTCGAAACGCTTGTAAATTTCAAATGTTGGGAAATGAATAAATCTATAGATGGTTCGAACAACATCAGGAGAAAACTGAACCGATTATATTTGAAGTATAAGCAATCTATAAGAATTTCATAAAATATTCCTAAGAATATTTAATCATCGCATGTACATGATGTGCCATAGTGTCGGAAGTTTCTGACTGCCTATAATTGTAGACTGATCATGAGCGAATATGAATCGACTATCAACAATTGATAATTCTCTCTCACTACTACATGGCACAATATATTACTGATGTGAGATAGGACTATTGTAGCGAAAATTTAGTAATTGAACGAATACAGAACTCAGCTCCAACGGCATCAATCGAGTACTCTTGCTCCCTTAAGAGTCGTTCGCAATTTGAATATTCATGTTTATTACAGATCTATAAAGTAAAGTTTATTTCAACAACTTCTAGTGCTAATTGTGGCACTTTCTGTTGAACTATAACGAACGGAATAGTTATTGCGCTTCTCTTGGAGGCAGATACGCAACCAACACGTCTTGTTATTTAGTGTTGCCTTCGTTGTGTAGATTTAATAATTGCTACGGCTTCCGTAGCGAGCTGTTCAGCAATTTGAGTTAGCCGCTGTGGTTCATTGTTGACATCGCTTTCGCAGGTATTGTCTGCTTTACATTCGAATGGTGACCCCATTCGGATCTCAGTTCATGCATAATTTCATTAATACCTTCTTTCATGAGAAGCTTGAAAGATGTTTCCAAAATTTGTTTCTCAGCCCAACTAAAGTTGCCATCGTGACTACAGCGCTTGTCGTCCATAGAAAAACCATCGATGTGAAGCTTTTTGAATACATACTTGAATGGAGCAATGCAATCGTGAATCATACCGTCAAGAATACAATTAAGATGTCGATAACCTTCGTTGTTGACGCTAGCGTTCTTCATGGTCTGGCGGATTTTAATATAAGCATGGTCTTTCAAATCGTTCTCATTCGGTTCGACTAATGACTTTCTCTTCATAATGGTACTGTACTCATAGGAACATCGACGAGCATAGTAACCAATATATGCTGTGGCTGCTATCAACGCTTCGATCAAGAAAACTTCTTGAACAAATTAATTCACAACATCGTTCGGACTTAACTGAAAGTGATTTGCAAGCAATTGAAATTGTCCGAAAAATGCAAACAATGTAACTTGTGTGCAGAATTCAACAAAAGGCGATGAAAACTCGTAGAAACTTGGTATTGCTTGAGTCATAAATATAGCTTTTTTATTACTATCCGATTTCAACCAATTCGTACATATTTTTATACTCAAAATCACTCAGGTAACCCATGTAAAAATAAATCGCGAAAAATCTGATTATAATTGATTTTCGTGTGATTATAAATCTATTTTAATGGCACTGTTATAGCCCTAGTTTAATCATTATTTAGATCGAAAAAATTGATTATAATCGATTATTTTAAAATCTATTATAATTGATTATTGACCAATCGATTATAATCAATTTTTTCGATCTAAATAATGATTAAACTAGGGTTATAACAGTGCCATTAAAATAGATTTATAATCACAAAAAAATTGATTTTAACTTATGGCTATCTTGATGGGAATTCATCGATCCACATATTCTCATTCACTTAATCTATGCTCATATTTTTTATTAATTGTAATATATTATCATCTTAAATCCATAGTAATCCATTTCTTATATGGTACTCAAGGTATTTCCATTTTACTGATTCATCCAGAGATGTCATAATATCCTAACACTGGGTATCGTCGACATACCAGTCACGATATCCATTCAAGTGGATATCTAAAATGGATACTAAAATGAATACCGATGTTCCTCATAGCTGAGGAATTTGAGTGGATTTGGTGTAACGAGAATGGGTATCCATTTTTATATATCCTCAGAGCTGAGGAATTTGAGTGCATTTGGTGTAACGAGAATGGGTATCGGAAATGGATACCCTATTGTAAAAATACTTGGCTTTATAATTATAAATAAGGAAACGTAACCCTAATCCACTCTCTCCCGACGACTCCCCGGGGAGTCCCCGCAAAATAACGAAATCCCTAGGGACTCCCTGTCGTGAGTCCCCGGGGATTTGTCAGGGGACTCCCTGGGGATTCTTCTAGGGAAAGTTGACTAGGGGATGCTATGTTAAAATTTATTGTATTCATGTAGTCAGCTTTATGCCAATGTTTATCGATATGTACAGATTTGTTTAATGAGCATTGCAGATAGCGTGCAATTCCAAGTAAATATTCGTTGAAGAACTTCATTTTTACGTGATAACAATTTATTACGACTTTCATCAAAATCACTCAAGGAAATCGGGTTGAAACTGTAGCATGCTGTGTAGTTGGTGTTATTGCGGATCGTCACATGCATGTTATTTGAATTGTGGTTTATATTAATTTGTTTGAAGTAGGACCTGACAGTAGGAAAATTTCCGGTACCCAATCTCGTTACACCAAATGTACTCAAATTCCTCAGCTCTGAGGATACGTAGATGTCCATCCAACTGAGTATCCTATCTGAGTATTCATCTCGATACCCAAGTTGTGGATATTATGACATCCCTCGATTCATCGATTTGAATCTATGGTTACATGTTTTATAGATATTAATCTCTTATTATCTTTTAATCCATTTAATCAATTCCTAGACTGTAAACCATTATAATTTATTATTTCCTTGAAATCGATTTTAATCTATTATCACATTGTAATCAAATTTAATCATTAGGCGCGAAAAGTGTGCTTTTCCCGAGATTCGGACATAAAACCCTAATTTTTTAATGATTTTTTTACATTCCTAATATTCACAAACAATTGCCTGTGAATCAGAATCATTCAAATATAGTTAAGTTGGAACCCCTATATAAGTTAATTCCATTTGAGATGGCACAATTACATCAGACATCAATTAAAATAGATTATAGTAGAAAAATCAATTAAAATGGATTGTAGTAGAAAAATTGATTAAACTTGATTCCCTTGCATACAATATTAGAATTTCGTCCTATTATAATTGATTTCACATAGTTGACTTCGTTAGGAAAACGCTTGTAGTTTAGGAAGTCTTTTACTAATTTTCCTTGTGCTCATCAAGCAATATATAATGACTGAAGATGTGTTTTTTTCCGAAAACTTATTTCAAAAATGATTTTCCCATTTGAATAGTCACCATACACAAAAGGCAGGGGCGGCGGAACGATTTCAGTCTAGGGTAGGCTCAATTTTTCAACCAAGACAGGTCTACCCATGTAAAAATATTTGAATTTAAATCAAATTAAAATCGATAAAAAATTGATTAATAATTGATTATAATTACACGATTTTTATCGATTTTTAATAAGTTTTTAAAGAATTTTAATCGACACTAACCGAAAAATTACATTTTCGTTTATTATTGCCATTAGTGCCAATTATAGTCGATTGAAACTTCGTAACAAAAATTGATGATCATCGATGCAAATCGACGAAAATTTCGTGATGATTTTCATTTATCACAAAGAAAAATTAATTATTTTCGATATCTTTGACCTTTTTATTGATTATAATCGGAACTTATCGTTATAGTCAATGAATTTTTTTATTTTTTCGAATAGTTTCGATTAAAATCAAATGATTATTATCAATTATTAATCATTTTTAATCTGATATCAATCTTAATTCTTTTACGTGGGTGGAATTGGCTTTGAAAATGATTCTCCTCATTTCTTTGTAATGCTGAACGCTATAGATTTTCTTGTTAGATTTTAATTCAGTATGAATATGATTACGATCTAATGCGTTATAAATAAAATTCCCATAGATGATGGATTTTCATTAATACATGATTGGGCTTTTGTTTTATAGTGCAAAATAAAACATAATCGGACTTTAATTCGCTGATATTGGTATATATATAGAAAGAATAATGCTACTTAGATATCTAAAATGCATAAGTCAATTCGAATTGAAATGTACGGAAATAATTTCACTGTCTTGTATTAAGAAGCAAGAATTCGATGTCGATAAAGATGCCAATAAAGTTCAATCAATACCTCATTGAGCATTGAGTTGCTAATAGAGAAAATATGGACTGACCTTATAACAATACGTCAGCTATCACACACAAGAACTCGAGAACTGAACAATACTAGAAACTTTTTACATGTAGTCACGCCTACCGAAGCCTTGATCTGTTCTAGTTTGAGCCTACCGTCCTCTATTCCGTGGCAAGCTTGAGCCTCACGAGCCTAATAGGTTCACCGACTATAATGCCAGTGACGTTCAATCAGTATCTCATTAAATAAGAAATTGGTATTGGTACAGAAAATATCGACTGATCTTGTAACAATGTGTCATTTGTCACAAAAACAAAAATTAAACGATAATAGGATACATTTACATTAATAGTGCCTGTTCAAGACTTTATCTATTATAATTTGAGCCTACCCAAGCCTTTGGTCTGTCATAGTTTGAGCCTACCCACGCCTAATGGCTCCGCCGCCTATGGTCAATGGAAAGCGAGGTTCTGATGCTGAACACAAACAATAAGAAATAAAGGAGATTCATTAAATATACGAATAAAGCGTTTACAAGAGAAATTCAGTAAGTAGTTAAGATATTAGAATAAGGGACTACAAGACATGGTGTGTTCATGCGTGGTCTGGTTTTGTATGATATTGGTGCTGTTGACGTACTAGCTGTGATAATCGCTAATGACAAAATAACTGCTTTGAAAAATTAATTAATGTGAGGATGATTAAAATAAATAAAAATTTGAATGCCATCGTTCTTTTTATGGAAAATATTCTATAACTATTTCCATAAAAATTGTAAGAAACGCTAAATATAAAAATCTATTACGTCAAAATGAAGTATATGTGGTGCTGCAGAGATAAATCTTAAAATATCAGGGCAAACGTAGGATTTTCAATCAAACGCAGGATGATCAGGACACCTTCAGAAAATCAGGAGAGTAAAATATATTATTGCTGCGAGGCCTGTTTATTTTCAAACAATTTTATGTTGAAATTCATGAAACTCTAAAAACCAATGAGTGTAACAGCCATTTGTGATTATGTATTACTCCGTAGACGTTGTTGATGAACACTCTCTACAACTTAATCTGATTATTCAAGATGCATATTTGATATTGAATTCAAAAACTTTCATTTTATAAGAAATTATTATCTTGTTTTGTATCATATTCAATTCATATTGATAGGAAATAGGTTGAAATTATTTTACCTTATGAAGAAAAAAATTCTGTAATTAAGAAACGCTTTGTTATTTGTTTAATTCTTTTTAATAGAGATGAAAGTGTGGTATCCTATTTAAACGAAAGTTTTTTTCTCTCATAAATCAAGATCATTTGATCGTTCGATGAATTAGAAAAGCTTATTTTAGAAAAAGAACTATCCCAAGTCACTCCATCCTACCTCCGGATTCAGTCGGGATCCGTCGGAACCGGCACCGGATAACACCAGAAGACGGCATGATTCCCACTCAAATCTGCCAGGATCCGGCAGGGATTTCGCCGGAATCTTTGCTCCCGGAAACCCCGTCGGAATTCAAAGGAAAATGATCCGGTCGTTTCCTGCCGGATAATACAACCGAACATTGTCGCAACCGATCCANATATTCATACTGAATTAAAATCTAACAAGAAAATCTATAGCGTTCAGCATTACAAAGAAATGAGGAGAATCATTTTCAAAGCCAATTCCACCCACGTAAAAGAATTAAGATTGATATCAGATTAAAAATGATTAATAATTGATAATAATCATTTGATTTTAATCGAAACTATTCGAAAAAATAAAAAAATTCATTGACTATAACGATAAGTTCCGATTATAATCAATAAAAAGGTCAAAGATATCGAAAATAATTAATTTTTCTTTGTGATAAATGAAAATCATCACGAAATTTTCGTCGATTTGCATCGATGATCATCAATTTTTGTTACGAAGTTTCAATCGACTATAATTGGCACTAATGGCAATAATAAACGAAAATGTAATTTTTCGGTTAGTGTCGATTAAAATTCTTTAAAAACTTATTAAAAATCGATAAAAATCGTGTAATTATAATCAATTATTAATCAATTTTTTATCGATCTTAATCTGATTTCAATTCAAATATTTTTACATAGGTAGACCTGTCTTAGTTGAAAAATTGAGCCTACCCTAGACTGAAATCGTTCCGCCGCCCCTGCCATTGACCTCATCAAAACTTGCCAATTAATATTGTCATTGTTCATTATATTTTGCATATAGTTTGAATAAGCTTCTTGGAGGAGCGTGGGCGAGATTCAAGCTGGCACTTGTATAATACGTCTCGATCACTTCGCTGCATCTCTCTTGATTAATTTGTTTTAAGATGAACAATAGAAATAAAATAAAATGAATGAAAAATTCTAAGAGATGTGCGCAATAACTTTATTTATTCTATCCTTCTTTCTTTTCTTGATTATTGTTTCTATTCGTCATAGCTCCCTCTTCATTAAAAACAATGCAAAACTAAATGAAAAAAAACGAAAAATAGTTTTGTTTTTTTCCAAAAATACACGTTAATTTGTCAAATTCAAAGAATTGATATTTTGTTTGAAGAGTAGTGTGCAGTAAACGTCGATATTGAGAAATGAAATATATGATCAATCTCAATATATAGTTTTATTTATCATGGTCGCATAAATACGAACATTGGATCAGTGCTGTCGTTGATATAGGTTATGTTGAAATTCATTAGCCTATTGACACATCTTATTATTATTCGTTCTCTTCATCTCTAGCATGATTGCATATTGATTAATATTCGTTATTCATTCGTCTTCCGAATTAAAGTCAAATGCCTTAGAGCAATTTATGACCTATTGCTATCGTATACATCTCTTAGAATTTTTCGAATTATTTGATTTTGGCTGATTATACGTATGAAAAATAATTAATTGATTAAAAGAGATGCAACAACCTGATCCGTTATCCCACTCATGCTTGCATATATATTTTGAAGAAGAATGTTGCATACTCTTAGAGTATTGTCTACGGACTCAAACTACTGTATAAGGAATTAGTCTATTTTTTACCATTATTGTGCGACTTAACAACAAACCACTGCTACTTGGAAAGGTTTGGTCAATCAAATAAGTATATAGAACTCACTAGTGAACAGGTTTTGGGAAAGTTTCACATTGATACTGCATTGGTCTGTGGCACAGGATTGAAAATACTAAACTGTCTGTTTAGTCGATAAATAACACTGACAGATAAGAGATAACCCTTCTCAGTACAAAATAACCGTGATGAAAACTATCAATTTTTAAAAATTGAGCAACACTCTTAACTATATCGATTTGAATAAAAAGAACTAAACTTGCATATATTCATCATAGATGATAGTCAGCTGAATGCTCACAAAATCTGGATGAAAACATGAATTTTCATATGCTATTTGATACGTCTCAACCAGCTCTGCAATACCATATGTATGAAATACTAGTTCTAAAAACTTGAGAAATCCGCCGTGGTTACTCATCAAAAAATACTTCTATCTGATAAAAATATTAATTGTCAAGCCATTAGGAACCTCTTGCAATATTATTCAATCACTTCGCTTTTTCTTTTATAAATACATTTAATCGAATTCTTTAAATAATTTACTTACTTATTTATCTTATTGAGAAAAAAACTTATAAATATACTTATCAATAAAATATGATCAAATCATTTTTGAATTTCCTTTTTCTCTATTATTATCATGAAATAGTCAAACAAACGATTTCATCTACGTATTCAATTATTAATTGATAAACAAAAGTAAAAAAAAAAGCAACAGCAACAATTATCTGACAGAGATTATCGAAACATAATGTACAACAAGAACATTATCTGACAACGGAATGATTAAGAATTATCTGAATTCTATAAAAAAAAAGGAAAAGATTAATTAAACAATATGAATAATAGAAAAAAGAAAAAAGAAAGAAAAAATTTGTTGAGCTGAACAATTGAAGATTTTGCATAATAAAAATTAAATTCTTCTAAATCAACAAAAACATTACGACCATCATCATAACGAATTGGACAATCATCATCTATGTGAAAATTTTCATTAGGTGTTTCTATTAAAATAGAATAAATAAATAAATAACTTACGAATACGCTCTGCTTCAGTAAGTGTAATAGTAAGATCAGCTCCATCTTCTGCTTTATAACTTTCAGATGTTTGATTAAAACCACAAGCTGAACCAGCTGATCTTGACAATGTTATACTTGTTAAANAACATTCAGCAAATAGAGATTTAGCAAACCATTGTGGTTGATCTTTTCTTGATAACATACAACGAAATTTATCATACCAACGTTCGGAACCAACACGTTCATTGGCAATTGCAGTTATTATATTACCATCAGGTGTTGACCAAGATCCAAGACATTGATTTAATTGATCAGCATCAAATGAGGATGTTAAATATTTACAATAGCCATATTTCATTCTAAAGCGTTCATTGACAGCTTCAAATGGAGTTCCAGGATCAGGACAACTTATTAGACGTGACGAAGGATTATCACAAATACCAATACCACCTTCACGAAATTCATATGTAAAATGATATGTTCCATATATTGTTCGACGACATTCTTCAGCTGAGTAACTTTTTGCTAAACATTTCAATTTCCATGCATCTGTTTTTCTTAATATTTCGAGTAAAACTTACAGAAAAGTGTAATAAATTCACTTTGTTCATCAATAGTTCGACATAGATCGTCGAAATTCATTTGATTTGTCGATAGAGATGTCGTTTCTTCACATGAACCTTGCAGAAATAAATACATAAAAATTTATTGTCAAATATTAAAATACTTTTTCTAATTTGAATCACATTTTTTGTTCGATTAAACATTTGATAACATTGAAAACAAGATTTATCTCTTTGAAAAAGAAAAGTTCTTATGTACGTAATTAAAAAACAAGAAAATAGTATACTTGTCGCGATAAATAAGTTCATAGTAGTTCTGTTTAAGAGTTAATTGATAACACTGTCCAAGATCTTGAGTAACCAAAAGATCTCCACCATCTTTTCGTGTTGCACCAGCACCTGATTCTCGACGATAAGAGCGTCTATCAACAACTCCATTTTCTTTTAATGATGTATGAGTTTCAAGGCCATTTTCATATGAATAAAATTCACCCAATAGTGGTCGATCAAATGTACATCCACCTATTCCAAATAATTGAACAATTCAGGTTCTCTTTAGCTTTAAAATGTTTCTTTTTATTCATTTATACAAACCAGTTAGAGATAAAAGAGGAAATCCAAATAAGAATATAAACATTATTCGTCGAATAAAGAAAAGAACACACCAAGGTGAAAGAGTTCAATCGATAAATCAACCATCTTTGTTTTTTGACAATTCATATCTGAATAAATGAGACTCTACAGGTAAAGGTCATTCAACGATAGATGGCATACTGTTGACTAACGTTTTCTTTTTACTTTTCTTATTCTAAAACTAAAATCCAATTGAAAATCTATACAAAATTATAAGTTGAATAAAAACAAAATTGTCTATTAGATTTTGTTGTGATGGTCGAATTTATTGAGCAGTTTATGAGAATTTCCGAATACTTTTCTCTTAAATAAGGATGGATCGATCCTGTGTTCATTGTCTTAGTTTTCTTTTAAACTTGTCAAATGATAAAATTAATTAGTCGTTTCGCTATTCAATCGATTTTCTAAGTACCACAGTATATTTCCTATTATAGAATTGAAATATAAAGATTTTCTTTTGTTAATTTACCAGATTGTAAAGAATTATTATCCTGCTTTTTTTAAAACAAGTATTCATTTATAAGGAAAAGATGATTGTCTGCATTTCTATAATAATTATTGCAGATCGATCTATCAACGAATTTAAATGTAAACACGTAATAAAATATGTAACAAACCTATAAGAAATCAATCATCAAAGCTGATTAAAGAATTTACCATAGAAAATATTGTTTTTTTTTCTCAACTTCAATTCAATTATGAATTTGTTGATCGTGTGAAGTGATAAATCCGAAAGGAACAATCATAATAATCGATGATGAAACAGAAATATGAAATTTGTTATCGTTAAATATCGACTAAAGAATCCTTTAATATTTGAATATTCGATCATATTGAAAACGAAGAGGAATACAAAAACTGATTTGACGATAAATCTGAATAAGTTGAATTTTCGATGAAAAATTCTTATTAAAAGTCTAATAAAAATACTGATTGAAATAAATTTTCATTCATATTCTTTTCAATCTATATTCTCTTTTCTGTTGTTAACGAGTAGAGTCATTGATTTATTCTAATCGTAAAATGTTAATTAAAAGTCAAACTATTCTGCTCGAATTCACTCAACAGCGTTCAATAATTTACTCTATCACTATCATTGTTAGTGAACTAAAATAAATGAATGTTATATGAATAAATGATAAATATGGGTTTCAATTTGTTTCCAAATGAAATTGAATATTTGATTCTTTTTTTAAAGAAAATACTGAGAAAAGTAATAAAATTCTTTTGGTTTGCTCGATAATAGCACGTAGTCTCTAATTGTCTAGGTCTAATTTCATGATAAACAGTGTAAAACAAAAGAATTCGACTTGTCACCTTACTGATGTGGTTAGATTAGATTTTGATATACTAGTTTGGAAAAGAAATCTCAACGTTTATATTAGAAGAAAAAGACAGAAAAACTTATTCTTTGAATCTTTTCTTTTTGTACGTTTATTAATAGGAGATGAATATTAGTCAAAATACTTTATTGAAACTGTTTAAGATATTTTGTTTATTTCAATTCTACTATAATATAATACTATGGCAACAAAATATTTGATTTGTAAAATAGATGAAATGACCAGTAAAATAGTCTATAAATGATCAGTTAAAAGATTAAAGCATTAGTATTTAGATTATCAGTAAATAATGAGAAAGTGATCAGTTTATTATATAAAATAGCAGTAAAAGAAAGAAATTTAATAAGTAAAAGAAAAAAATTTGATAAGTAAATAAGATAGATTTTACCAGTAGAAAAGATGAAAATTATCCATAAAATATAGTATAGAATAAAAGAAAAAAATTGAAATGGGAAAAATCAGAAAAAAATATATTGCATTAGCAAAGTACGTTTTCCGTTTTCTGGTCGATTTCTCTTTCTTTTCATACCAATCAAGATAGTCTTTGCTACCGATGGTTGTTTGCAAATTTTTAAACAACTACCCATAGCGATGGTGGGTGTGAGCATGATATGATGGCGAGTGAGTGGGGACTTTGGTTGTTTGTGTCCACTAGATTCATTTCTTCAAATTCAGTCAAAGCCATAGCCCACCATAAATCACTTTGGTGTACCTTTTGGGATACTCGATCTCCACCAATATGATTTTCGCCAATTATTGGCGGGAGTCCAGGGGATATATTGGCGAACGTCGATTCAACTTTCGGCAATATTAGCGAAGGGCATGTGGACATTCGCCAATATTCACGATAGTCAACTCGGGCAACTCACTATAGTAACGACAGGCTTTGAATCATTCAACTTTGGATCAAAAGTTGCTGTACGTTAGTCAAGTTGACAAGAACATAAGATAAACTGTATGGGATTTGTGAAGAGTCCATATCATATATCAATATTGTTTGCTCTAATAATTGAAAAAGTGGTGGAGTTTCACCATTATTGGTGAGAGTCATATTAGCAAACTTCTGGATACTCTACGTTTTGGCTTCGTTACTTATTGTTTGCTTTAACTAACTATTACTCTATTTTATTGACTGATATTGCAATTTTATTACATAGCTTTTAATTTAATAACTGATCATTTAACTACCCAGGTCGAGTAATCCAAGAGTTGGATCCTGTCGGATCTTATCGGATATCGCAAATAATCCAATACTAACCGATAGGAATCCGACAACTTCCGGCAGGATCCTGTCGGAGAGAGTTGGATTCCTTGGTATTGGATTCCGATAGGAAGTTGTAGGGAAATGGATGCGATGATTTCCGACATTAGGGCCGATAGTCGGAAAACGTCGGAGAACCATGCAAACCTATAAATTTCTAGCTCAATATTATATATCGGGGGGGGGGGGGGGGGGGGGGGGGGGGGGGGGGGGGGGGGGGGGGGGGGGGGGGGGGGGGGGGGGGGGGG
>CAJNYU010000250.1:0-17699 GCA_905331475.1 Rotaria socialis
CTATTCCTCATGATGTTGTATGTTAAGTATGCACAAACTACACAGAAATTAACTGATAAGTTTTCCATTGGTTATACACAAAAAAAATAATTCATTAAGAGAGAAGCGACAAATAGATAGGGACAACAGAACGAACATAATTTTTCTGCGACGAAGTGTCGTGCGACGAAATGTTCTGCAACGAAGTGATCGTGCGACGATATGTGCGGTGACCACTGGAAAAAAACATTTCTAGGCTTTTCACGAAGCTCAGCTGACTCTGAAACATTTTGAAGATTCCGTAAAGTTAGAGGACACCAGCAAAGACTTAATGAAGCTGTACGGAACCTCAAAAAGTGCAATAATGTACCGCTCCTTTTAGCAATGTAGACGTAGCATTTACATTCATAAAAAATACTTTAAATCTCAGCAACCCCATAGATCTGTTCATAATGACGAAAACTTATTATGAATATGTTTTTGCACTCCTTCTAATTGTAATCCTCCGCTACAACTCAACACCTAGCGTCGTAGAGCACTTGAAGCATCATCTGAAAATATCATGCTGCCATAAATGCATATGCAAGGATGTTCAGCTTCACACGAATTAAGTCACTGAGAGTATGCATAAGCGAGTGCTGATCCGTTTCCGGACTGAATGAATACAGAAGATCATTTCCAAAACTGTGAAAAACTTGCCAAAACTAAATATTTAATAGTGTTCCATCATTTTCTTAAAGAACAGAACTCATCTTGAGCGAAGACCTGAGTTTTCTGCACCAGCCACAATACACTCTATATGTCTAATAAAACATGAAAACAATAAGCGCTTCGCACTCAACGCATCGAAATCTAAAAATGAAATCATAATTTATTTTTGACGCATTATTTCCGAACAAACCCAGATGAGAATAAATTAATTGCAATATCATGCGCTTATCACGTAAACATGAAATCAAGGGAAGTTACATTAAACTTCTACAAATAGACCTACGCAAGTGACATCATCCACACCCTATTCATTCATCTTTCATGCAATATAGGATCACTACTGAGTCAAATATCTTTTCCAAACGAAACATATGATTCTCAAACACTAGCTTTGTCGTGGACATCCAAAAAACCTGCTTCATTCATCATTTCAACCAATCTTACATACACTATTACAAGTACTCCATATTAGTTGCATCCAATCCTCTTAAAAGTCCTTCCATTGAAATCTAGTCTTTTCTCTCGCATCTGCTTCACATCCTCCTTGTGATTTCTACACAATATTTTAACAGGAGGCTACTAAAAGCAATTCACTCATGAAGTCATATTTTCTCATATTACCTATTCTAGACATTCATCTGATCCCTGTGTAGTAGTTTAGCAGAATATTGGTAAAATCATTCCACCGTCACATTGCCGACTTTCATGCCAAATGTCACAAATATGTATCCTTATTTTTGTGCTATACTGTGACAGAACGTCAATGAAGCTCATTCCGTCATTGTACCATCTTTTCTCAAGTTACTCACTTCGCAACCTTCCTCTCATCACTACAAAATATGTCAACAGAGAACTAGTACACATGATTCACTCATCACAGCATCTTTTTCTAATGATCGGATGCCGAAATTTTATGCCATCACTGCACAATAGTTTAGCATGAGCCTACTATAGATTATTCAAAAGTCACGAAGCCTTCATTCGTATGATTTAATTCGAAACTTTCCTCCTGTTCCTGTCGAAAAGTTTAACAAAACCTTGTTCATGAACATTCCATCATCGTGTGATCTTCTTTCATACCATACGGTACGTATCTTTGCTTCTATCTCAGCACAATAAGCTCAAAACACCATTGTTATAATCATACTATTATCACTTCATATTTATTCAAACCATCAAGTATAAGCAACGCACTACATTCCTACAAAATAATTTCAGAGAACGCTAGTGCTAAACATTCCATGCTAACGCCATGTGTTTTCATGTCAGCCGCATCACATCTGCGTATTGCATATGCAGAGAATAATTCAACACAATGTTAGTAGGGAAAACTCAACCGGCATGACGTCTACTTTTATCTGATTCACACCATGCCGTTTTTAAAATTAGTACAACATAATTGAACACAACGCTTATAGCTGCAATTCCTTGACTTCATCATCCTCTTTAGACTCATTTACTTCCAATGCTGGTTTCTATATATATATAATATTTTTACAGACTATTCGTACGAATAATTCCATTCCCATATCATATTCTTTCACTTCACTTACTTTCGATCTTTGCTTCCACCTCTGCAGAGTAGTCTAGTCGAACCTTTGTTCCAATAATTCCATACCCACATGATATTTCTGTGCAACATATTTCAGAATACGCTCTCGCTTTCTACAGAGTGTATTAACAGAAATTTGCTACAAATCATTCAATTGATGCCATGCCTTCCATCGTGTCATCACTTTCATAACTTTGCCTCGATCTTTGCACAAAAATTGAACACAGAACTGCTAAGACTGCCTCCATTACCATATCACCTATTTCCATATCACTTCCTACAACTATTTTCTTCTGCCATTCATAAAATAGTTGATGAGATAGTTACTAAATATCATTTCGTCCTCCTCTGATCCTAATTCATATCACTTATTCCCAACAGTTCCTTCTAGGTCTTCCGAATAATTCAAAAGAGAGTTGCTAAGAATCATTCAGCCGCCCTATGATATTCTTTCATATGACCTATCCCAAGTATCCACCTCAATGCATTTCAGAATAATTAAACAGAGAGTTTTTAGGAACTATTCCATCGTCACGTGAGCCTCTTTCATATCATCTCCTCTATTTAGTCGCTTCTATCTCTCCATAATAATTCAATAGATGGTTCCTAACAATCATCTCATCGTCCTGCGATCTTCGCTCATATCATCTTCTTCACTTACTCACTTCTGTCTCTCCAGAATAATTCAAAAGATGCTTGATAAAAATCATTTCGTCCTCATTTGATCCTTTTCCTATCATCTGCCCCAAGAATCCTCCTAAATGAATTTCAGAATAATTAAACAGTGAGTTGCTAAGCATTACTCCATCGTCCTCTGATATTCTTTCATATGACCTATCCCAAATATCCACCACAATGCATTTCACAATAATTAAACAGAGAGTTACTAAGAATTATTCCATCGTCACATGAGCGTCTTTCATATCATCTCCCTTACTTAGTCGCTTCTATCTCTCCATAATATTTAAATAGATGGTTACTAAGAATTATTCCATCGTCCTATGATATTCTTTCATACGACCTATACCAAGTATATACCTCGATGCATTTCAGACTAATTAGACAGAGAGTTCTTAAGAGTTATTCCATCGTCACGTGACCCTCTTTCATATCATCTCCTCTACTTAGGCGCCTCTATCTCTCCATAATATTTCAATAGATGGTTACTAAGAATTACTCCATCGTCACGTGAGCCTCTTTCATATGATCTATCCCAGGTATCCACCTCAATGCATTTCACGATAATTAAACAGAGAGTTCTTAAGAATAATTCCATTGCCACGTGCGCTTCTTTCATATCGACTTCTTCACATAGCCGCTTCTATCCCTTCATAATGGTTGAATAGATGGTTGGTAAGAATCATCTCGTCGTCCTGCGATTTTCTTTCATATCATCTTCTTCACTTAGGCACTTTTATCTCTCCAGAATAAGTCAACACATGGTTTTTAAGAATCATTTCGTCTTCGCGTGATTCCTTTCATATGACCTTCCTCAAGTATCCACCTCAATGCATTTCAGAATAATTAAACAGAGAGTTGTTAAGAATTATTCCATCGTCACGTCAGCCTCTTTCATATCATCTCCTCCACTTAGTCGCTTCCATCTCTCCATAGTAATTCAATAAATGGTTGGTAAGAATCATCTCGTCGCCCTGCGATCTTCTTTCATACCATCTTCTTCACTTAGTCGCTTTTATCTCTCCAGAATAATTCAATAGAAAGTTGCTATGAATCATTTTATCTTCATGTGACTCCTTTCATATGATCTTCACCACGTAGCCCCTTCTATCTCTCCAGAATAATTCAATGGATGGTTAATAAGAATCATTTCGTCTTCATGTCGTTCCTTTCATATGATCTCCGCGAACTATTCCCTTTGATCCTTCCAGCATAATTGACCAGATAGCTTGTAAGAATCATCCATTCGTCAGGTAAGCCTATTTCGTATCATTTAGTGGAAGTAGTTCCTTGAAGCTCTTGAAAATAATTCAACAGAGAGTTGCTAAAAATCATTCGTTCGTCATGTGACGCTCTTTCAAGTATTCTGCTCGAAGTAGTTGCTTTAATCTCTTGAAAATAATTCTATAGAGAGTTTATAACAATCATTTCATCGTCCTGCGATCTTCTTTCATATCAACTTCTTCACATAGTTGCTTATATCTCTCCAGAATAATTCAATAGATGGTTGGTAAAAATCATCTCGTCTTCAGGTGATCCTCTTTCATATGATCTACGCCATGTCGTCTTTTTATCGTTCCACCATAATTCAACAGAGAGTTGATAAGAATGTTTCTGTCGTCATGTGATCCTCTTTTATATGATCTACGCCATGCCATCTTTTTATCGTTTCAGCATACTTCAACAGAAATTTAATGAGATTCATTCGTTCATCATGTGATTCTCTTTCAAAAATATTCTTCTCCAAGTAGTTCATTTAGTCTCTTGAGAATAATTCAACAGAGCGTTACTAAGAATAATTCCACCGTCATTTGATCCTGTTTGGTTTGATCTGTACCAAGTCGTTCTTCCTATCTTTAGGAAATAATTCAACAGGGAGTTGCTAAAAAGCATCCGTTGGTCATGTGATGCTCTTTCATATGATCTACTGCGAGTGGTCTCTTCTATGCTTCTAGAATAACTCAACCGATGGTTGCTAAGAATCATTCCTTCCTGATGTGATCCTCTTTCATATGATGTACACCAATGGTCCCCTGGATGTCTCGAGAATAATTGAATACGTGGTTGGTAAGAATTATTTCGTCTTCGTGTGGTGCCCTTTCACATGATCTAATCCAAGTAGTCCCTTCTATCTTTTCAGAATATTTCAATGGATTGTTGGTAGAAAGCATTCTGTTGTTATGCTATTTTCATTTGTTTAACCTTATTCAATCGTTTGCGGCGTATGCCCAGGATTGTTGAATTAGATGCTTTTAAGAATCATTCTATTGTGATGTATTCTGATTTCATGTGGTTTAATTCAGACGGTTAGTACTTTCTTGGTAGAATAGTCGGACAAATCCGTAGTAATAAACATTCCATCGACATCGAATCAGGTTGCATGCGGTCTGTTTCGGAGCATTACTAGAGTCTTTGTAGAATAGTTGAAAAAGTAGCTGCTAGTAAAGATGCCGCTAACTTGTAATCTTGTTTTATGTGATCGTTTTCATACCCTTACCGGTTTATCAGTAGTATAGTTGAATGAGACACTTCTAATAATAATTCTGTAGACACGTAATGGTTTATTGTTGCCTATTTTCGAGCTTTGCGGCGCTCTCGATAGAGTTGGTAACTAAAACGCTTCTAATAGTGATACCATCGACGTGTAATCTTTGGTGTGATCTGTTTCGAAACTTTACTGCTGCCTGGGTAGAATAGTTGACTGAAACGCTTCTAATAGTGATGCTGTCGACATGTAATCATTGATGTGGTTGGTTTCAGACATTTACTGCTTTCTCGGTAGAATAGTTGACTAGAACGTTGTTAATAATGATTCCGACGACATGTGATCGGGTTTTATGTAAGGCACTGCGCATCTTGTATGATATCTCTGTGGAATAGTTGCCTAGAACGTTACTAATAATGATTCCAACGACATATGATCGGGTTTTATGTAAGGTACTGCGCATTTTGCATGACATCTCTGTGGAATACTTGACTAGAACGTTGCTAATAATGATTCCGACGATATGTGATCGAGTTTTTATGTAAGGTACTTCGCATCTTGGATGACGTCTCTGTAGAATAGTTTAACACAACGCTAATATTGATCATTCCGTCGACATGTGCTCGTGTTTTACGGAAGATACTTCGAGTCTTGGATGACCTCTCTGTGGAATAGTTTAACAGAACGCTAATATTAATCATTCCGTCAACATGTGATCGTATTTTATGAAAGTTATTTCACACCTTGAATGACTCCTCTGTGGAATAGGGTAACAGTATGCTTTTAGAAACCAGTCATTGGACGCATAATTTTATTTGATGTAAACGCTTTTCGCGTTGCGATCTAGGCGTGTATAATGCATGAACAGAAGTGTGGTGAGATTCATTCCATCAAGATGGAATCCGGTTTTGTATATTGTCGTTAGAAAATCTAGTCAGGTGTTCCGTATAGTAAAAGAGCGAGAGTCTTGTCTATGATGGCCAATAATTGTGCATTTGCAAATGTGTTGGCGTATTTTGAATTCAGTATTTTTCGCTCATAGTTTCTATACAGAACTATTGTTTAAACTGTTCCTTTGCCAGTCGATGTTTCAACATCAAAATAAACATGTGACACGACCACTGCATAGGAACATACTAGAATACCATACTGCTAAACAGCATGTATTAATCACTTCATCACCTTTAAAGTTAACATCTAAAATTCTTTACTTAGATCTTGCATGAGTATTGAACAGAACTTTGGTAAGAATCATTCCTTCATTGTCTCATCTTCTCTGATTGTACTTGCTCAGCACTCTCACCTCAATCTCTCCAGTATCATTGAACAAAACTATGCTGCAAAGCATTCCTCTATTTTCTCATATTCTTACATGTTACCTACTGAGAACTCTCGCCTCCATCGCTCCAGCATAGTTGAACAAAACTATGCTGCAAATCATTCCCTCATTGTTTCATCTTCTCTCATCGTACCTACTGAGTACCTGCACCTCCCTCTATCCAGTATAGTTAAACCTAACTTTGGTAAGAATCATTCCTTCATTGTCTCATCTTCTCTGGTCGCAATTGCTCAGGACTCTCACCTCCATCTCTCCAGTGTAGCTGAACAGAGTTTTCGTGCAAATCATTCTTTTATTGTCTCATCTTCTATCACGGTACTTACTGAGCACTCCCTTGTCCATCTGTCCAGTATCATTAAACAGAGCTTTTCTGGTACAAATCATTCATTTATTGTCTCATCTTCTATCATGATACTTACTGAATACTTTCACCTTCGTCTTTTCAGTATAGTAGAGCAGAACTTTCCTAAAAATCATTCTTTTATTGTATCATCTTCTCTCGTGGTATGTACTGAGCACTCTCTTATCCATTTCACCAGTATCATTGAATAGAGCTTTACTACAAATCATTCATTTATTGTCTCATCTTCTATCACGGTACTTACTAAGCGCTATCATCTCCATCTCTTCAGTATCGTTGAACAGAACTTTAATGAAAATCTTGGCTCTATTGTCTCATCTTCTCTCATGATACTTACAGGTCACTACCACTTCCATCTCTCCAGCATAGTTGAACACAACTTTGGTGCAAATCATTTCTTTATTGTCTCATCTTCTATCATGGTACTTACTGAGTACTCTCATCTTCGTTTTTTCAGTATAGTGGAGCAGAATTTTCCTAAAAATCATTCTTTTACTGTATCATTTTCTCTCATGGTATTTACTGAATACTATCATCTCCATCTTTCTAGTATAGTTGAATAGAGCTTTCCTAAAAATCATTCCTTCATCATCTTATCTCTCTTTGTATCACGTTCTTAGCATTTCCATTCTCACCGCTTCAGTGTATCTGAACAACATTCTAATAGGAATAATTCTCCGGTCATATCATCTTCTTACACGTTACTTGCGTAACATATCCATTTTCATTTCTGCACTATGTTGGAGCAGATGTTTGGTGAGAATTATTCTTCAATTCTGAAGATTTTACATACCGACATGATCTGTCAACTTCACTCTTTCGGCTCGCACCATTATGATACAGAAGCTTTGTTTGCATTGTTCACTGATTTGCTGGCAACAGAACATATAAAGCATCTGTAGTAGTGCTCATTCGTCGTACTGATAATTGAACATCATTTTGCTGAGAGCCATTTCTTCACCGTGTCATCTTTTTCCATGCCATTTAAAAGAAATGTTTAGTGTTTTTGCAACATACATGAATAGAACAGTGATGCGAATCATGTTATTATGATTTGGTCTTCTTTCGTATTATCTAGTTAAGATTTTTAGTTACATTTCTTCAGTATAGTTGAACAGAGACTTCCTCAAACTTAGCTCTTTATCCTGCCATCTTCTTTTATGTTATGGATCAAAGATTTTTACTCTTAACTCTTCAGTATAGCCAGATAAAACTCTCGTGAAGATCATTCTTTGCTCGTGCGATACTTGTTGATATCATCTACATTTGACTTTTGGCTCTATCATTCCAGAAACAGTGAACAGGAGCATTATGAAAATTATGGCTTTGGTATGTCATTTTCGTTCATACTACTTATGAAAAATTTCGATTTCGATCTGTTTAGCATACACGAACGATGGGTTGGTGAAAATCATTCTTTATCCACGAATTTGTCAGATAATGGCATCATTTAGCGACCTCTCTGCTTTTACACACGTCGTTTCCCCATCAAATCCTTGTTTGGATCGTTCATCGGTTTTTTGACGTTTGTAAATGAAAATTAGGTGCATTGCTGTCCATTCCTGAGAGAGATAATTAAACAGAACCTTTCTGGGAACTATTCTCGGGCCAAGTCAAATTATTTGCTATGATCTACCAAAGATTTCTGTTTCCTTTACTCCAGTATAATTGAATTGAACTCTGGTGAAACTTATTTCGGAATCATATCATCTTCTTTTATGCCATATAGTAAATCTTGTCGCTTCTATCTCTTCAGTATAGTTGAACAGAGCTCTAATGAGAGCTATTCTCGGATCATGTCATCTTTTTCCATGTCATATACTAATTATCTTCCATTCTATATATGCAGTATGATTGGACAGGGCCCTCCTGTGAACTATTCTTTGATCATGTCATCTTCTTTCATGTCATATACTAAATCTATGCTAATTTATCTCTGCATTTTAGTTGAACAGCAATTTTATGAGTAAAACTCATTGGTCATATCACCTTCTTCCATGCCATATAATAATTCTCTCCCCTTCTATATCTCCAGTATAATTGCACAGAGCCCTACTGAGAACTATTCTCGAATCATATCATCTTCTTTCATGTCATATACTAAATCGTTTTGCTTCTATCTCTCCAGTATAGTCGAACAGAAATTTTTTGAGAAACATTCATTGGTCATATCATGTACTTTCATGCCTGATATGTAAAATGTTTTCACAGCTATCTTTCCAGTTAAGTCGAACAGTGACTTGCTTAGTAACATACATTGGTCATATCAGCTACTTTCATGTGCAATATGCTAAAAATTTTCGCTTTTATCTCTCCAGCAGAGTTGAACAAAAACTTAATGAGAGCTATTCCTTGATCATGGCATTCTCTTTCATGTCATATACTAAATCTATGCTATTATATCTCTTCAATATAGTTGAACAGCAATTTTATGAGAAGCATTTACTGATCATATCATCTTCTTTCATCGGATCCACTGTAGATCTTTGCTTAACCGTCGCTACTGTTGTTAATTAGAACCTTGGTAATAATCATTCTCTCATCCTATCACCTTTTTTCTGATGGTAACTATTTAAGGCCCTGAATTCCGTGTCTCCAATGTATTTTAATAGAAGTCTTTTTATAACCGTGCATTATCGATGTTATTGTTGCTCATATTACTTACATCTAACAAATGCTTCCACCTTTTCTGAATTATCAAACAAGATGTTGCTCAGGATCATTCCTTCGTCGTGTTATTTTTTTTCATGGCGTGTACCAAAATTTTTCTTTTCAGCTATGAATTTGTTGACCAGTGCCTAATGAAAATTGTTTCTTGGTCATGTCAACTGCTTTCTAATGAGTCAATAACGATCTTTATTTACGTGCTTCAAACATAGTTGAAGAGAATTCTGCTGAAAATCATTCCATCGTCACTTCATGTGTTTTTCAATGACCAAGTCGCATTCTTTTAGTTCACTCTTATAAAGTTAGTTGAATGGAATAATTCTGGGATTCGTTCGTATTTCTTTTCATTGTAGGTGATATGTTCTGTATTTCAGCTATCGATCCCGATTGCCGAAAGAAGTCGAACAGTATTGTGATGAGGCTTCCTCTTTTATGTTGCGATCACCAATAGTATGAATAGCGGGTGGACATCACTGTTTGGGGTGCGAGCAACAGTTGTACGAGATTATTGCATTAGTATCGTTCAGAGTTGATTTGATCTTGTTGCTATTGCACACGTGGCTTTGTTACTTTAACGCAAGGAATACTATTGAACAATGTGACAGTTATCATGATTCAATGATGCTGTGATCGTTGGTTCATGGAAATAGATAGAAAGTTTGCTTAAAGTTTTTCTAAAAGTTGAATCATAGAATTGTTTGAAGTATTCAATTCGTTTGTTATATTTTATAGTATAATAAATCCATCAGCTTCTATCTGTTGTGCTCGAATTGATGAATACCGTCGTTGTGGCGATTTCCCCCTACTACGTACTCTATTTTTGATGACATTCTTTTTCATTCTTAACGCTTGTATTGATGTTATTAGTGAATATAATGTTGCTGTGGTTAATTCTCTTTCAACATATTGTGGCGTAACCTGGTATTGGAAAATGGAAACATCGAAGTACTGGAAATAGTGAGATGGAGTATTTTTTTGAATTATTCATATGATGTGTGACTATTGATGATCTCACAGAGATTAAGCTTTTGTTAGAAATGAAGTCAAATCTATGAGCAAATGGTTTGTTAGATTTATACTTTTGTTCTGCAAAATCGATTGGTGTGGTAATGACATTATTGTAACTTCAAGAGAACACTACTATTGAACTGAATGATTGTTTTGATGATACATGTATGACGTCATAATGAACGGGTTGGCAAACTTATTTGATCTACTGCAGAAACATTAAGATAGTTGAATGACAGTATACTTTGAATATTTCTTATCCAATATAATCATCGTTTCTGTCTTTAATTTGAACGACGAACGCTACAATCAGCAGAATTTGTGAATAATTCAGTGGCAGTATAGTGTTTCATCTTTTACGTGATATTTCACTCCGACTGTCACTATAGTGCTTTCAATGTGAAACAAATAATTGAACTAGTATTTTGAGTCAGCAAGTAAGTGTCTTAAAATATTTCCCTGAACTCAATTTTTAGATTCTTTTTACTTTCTAGAAGGCACAACATGGAATCGACGCAGCCATCCAACAGCAACTGACACACAAGGATATTATTGTTTTTTTTTGCATTTTCTCAGACTTTTTCTTTTCTTTTTCATTTCATTTTTTTGTAACCCATTTTATCTACCATTTATCGTACAATTTGTATCTTATTTTAATAAACAGTACCATTTTAAAAAAACTTGCTACAGCCGCCCATGTGGAATTGAAACGCAGAACATTCATGATTTTTAACTTGATTTAATTAATACACGACACGTACAGTACCGAACACTCTAAATAAAAAGTGTTTCCCCAGAAATCGTCTTCAGTGTACGCGAAATTGTTTTCTAAAACTTTTAGAATTGTTGAGATTCAAAACAATTCTTCTTTTCCAAGAGAACCTTGCCGTATTTTTACATTCTTAGTTGTATACAGTTGTAAATATATTAAATGACGAATTTTGCTTTGAAACTTGGTGCACTGCACTAAATCGTCGTTCAGCCAAGAAATTTCATTTTTCTCTTTTTTTATTGAAATAAGTTTTGTTCATTATACAAACACTACTATCTTTGAAAACATTGAAGTGAAACACGGGAAGTTCTTATGTTTAAAGATTCTTTTAACTAACTTACGTAAAAGATTTATAGACAATTGTATGCTTTAATTAATGAGAAAATATCCATTTCTAATAGAGTGAAACAAGCATTATTATTTTAGAAGTAAAACGAATTCTTGAGATGTATCCATATGAGCAGTGATGAGTCAGAGTATGATTATATTTTCTTTGTGTTCTTGTTCTTTGTTCGTATGCTTATTTTGTATTTCGAATAAAAATAAAGGCACGTGCCTCTCTAATCAAGAGATATTTTATCATGCATATGCGGTCTAGTATTGTTTACTTCAACTGTTGTAAAATGAATTGTGATCTGAAGATGAGTTACTGTAAGTTGTCATATAGCTTGAAGTAATATTTAGTTTTATTAGCTCAGATAATTCACATCTATTTATGAAAACAATACCGGGGTGTGTGGGTGTGGGTGTCGGTGTGGATGTGGGTGTAGGTGTGGATGTTGGTGTTGGTACCTCTTTGTCTCATTGGGAAACCACTATATCCGCACATCCACACCCTCGCAGCGCGTTTACTTTCCTGATTTTTTCATGATAATTTTAAAAAATTCTGATTTTCCTGTTTTTTGACAAAAAATCGTGATTTTGCCCTGATATTTTATTTTTTCATTATATAGAAGTAAACTTGCATGGTTATAACTTTTCCTGTTATTTTACTCTGTCTATTTTTAAGATTTAAACAAAATATTGTTAGAATATTTTTACAAAAACGAATGAGAATGCTCAAAATATACTTATATCAATCATTCAATTTCTCTCGTAGGTCATACTAGCATCAAATTCGAGTTTTCTTGTCCGGATTCACTCTGAAACATGCGTTGAGTCTCTAATCAATTGTGATGAGTACGAAATTTCGTGATTGATCGGATGATACAGGTTTGGATGGAGGCCATCAAGAAAAGCAGGAAGTTTCACTAAAAATATAGATGTAAGTGTGGGTCTCTTATTCATCGAATGCCTTATTACACCCACACCCACACCCACCACACCCAATGTTGAAGATGAACTTTCACTTTCTTAATAGTGCCATCGTCAAGTGATACCTGGATTTTTTTTATGTGAACTGAAATCTACTTGTAGTACAAATTTCTGTTCCTTTTCTGATCTGAAAGTGAAAGTGTAAAATCAATTGAGAAAAGGTGAACGTTTGTTCATTTATAAATACAACAGAGTGAGGAGGTGTGTGCGTGTGAGCCTTGATTACAGGAAGAACACCCACACCCTCATCTCTTCTATTCAGTTTGCACTTGAAAATATTTTTCCATCACTATTTCTGAATTCAATACATTTTTTTCTATGATGGTCACATACGAATGCTGTTATTTGGAACGATAATTGTGACCGAACAGAATTTCAGATTGAAGATTCGAAAAAAACATGTCGGATCTTGATACTTTCACCTCTAGTTACAACGAATTTTCTATGAATTTCGGTTCTGGAGATCAACACGATACAAAATGGTCACTCTTCATGCGTAAATGAAGTTAAAAAGCTTGAGAAAAGAAAATCACGACGGACTATATGATTGCTATGCTTCGCATCATATTAATAATCGCTTTATTTCTATATGACCTTCTATGAACAAATAACACGCGTTATAAATTTATATATAAGTAGGGTAGGAGTGAACCGTAAACCCCCCATACCCTCACTATTGAACTTGTACATACTGTTTAAAGGGTTGATATTTTTTGTAGTGCTTCATCATATTTTCTGCAATGCCTCTTTTACCTAAAATCAAGCGATTTTATTCAAAATTCTTCCCGCCTATTAACACTTGATCTGTTTATTCGATGTTCTCATATTTCATGTGAATGAGACCAAATAGAGGTTGTAACCCAGAGAAACGACAACTCCAATGGCTACAGTTGTTAAAGTATTGTAAAAATTATTAAGAAGAAGAAGAAGAAGAAGAAGAAAGAAAAGCGGGCAATGGAATTTTCTTTTGATATAAATAACATTTTACCTCATGAAATAACTATCATTAATGGAGACTATCGGATACTGAATCACGGCCAAACAGCACGAATATCGTTTGTATTGTCATTTTAATATTTTCATTGGAATGAACTATTGTCATTTGTAGAGCGCCTGACAGACTGACATCTATTATTGATGCCTTAGGTGACGCTTCTTTTAGAGTAAATATCAATAGAAAATCTTCTTTATTAGTTTCAAATATTTTGTTTTTCTTATTCAGGCACAGGGATTACCTGGTCCGGTTACTACTGCACGTAAATTTCGTATATCTGATCATCGTTTATATCTTGTTAAAAATTCCAGTGATCACAAGTATGAAAGAATGTTCTTCTTTTGAAACTATTCGGTTTTCTAATTTTTATTTTTATTCTAGTAACTTAGGTTCGGTCGTTGGCTTTTTAAAAGTTGGTGCAAAAAATTTATTCGTTCATGATTCTCATGGTCAAGTACATGAACGAACTCCGTTATGTTTATTAGATTTTTTCGTTCATGAAAGTAAACAAAGATCAGGATATGGAAAACAGTTATTCGAAGCAATGCTTGAAGTAAATTTCTAGGAATGTTTGATTTTTCTATAGATTAATTTTTAGTTCGAAAAATGTAATGCTTATGAATTAGCTATTGATCGTCCATCAAACAAATGTCTTGGCTTTCTTCATAAACATTATAGTCTTTCATCGCCAGTTCGTCAAGTTAATAATTTTGTTGTATTTGGCGCTTTTTTCAATCGATCACCGAGTAAGAGAACGCAGAAAGTGAAGTTTGTTTTTGTTTATTTTTGTTTGCATTCTTAGTCAATTTAAATCGAAAACTCTCGGCATCAAAACAAAGAAATGAAACAAGCTTACCAAATGATCTTTATCGGCGTCAAGAGTCAACACCTTGGCTGTTGCCATCAGAAAAACAACAACAAAATCGCCGCCCATTGACCGAACATAGTGAATTCAATCGCAATAATAATCGATTAAAAATATTATCGGACGAAAACGAAATGTTTAATAATCGACAACAAGTACCAATCATGGGGTAATGATTCACACGAAAAACAAGCTTTTTTCTATTCTATTTGAATAGAAATCCATTGTTTAACAATGAGAGAAAGCCTGCTTCTGCGTTCCCTACACCATATGGTCATCGCTATACTCAAAATGCTTTAACGCGTGAACCAAATAAAACAAGTATGTGAAACATTTTCTTCTTCTTTCGTTAATATTGATTTTTCGACTTTAGATGAAATCAGTCATTCAGCACCCTACATGCCTCGACACCAAGCCGAAGTATTCAATGAAAACAAGTAAGATTTTATTTGCTATTCGTGTTTGCGCTCATTCTTCTGGTTTTAGTCCTTTTCCAAGTCTTCAACGTTATAATACAAATCCAGTAATGTCTTCAAATAAACAATCAACAGCAAATCCACAACAGAATTTTACATATAAAGAATATCAATCATCCTCGACTGTCAGTGCGCCTCCGCAAAGAAATTTTGAGATTCCATCAAAATCCGAGTCACTTACTTCAATCTATACATTTCCATCATTAGTTAAAACAAATGCTAATTGGCGTAGACCACAACAACAACAAACAACTTATGATGGTTCATCATCATCGACATGGCGACTTTTTGGTGTACATCGTTTACTTAACTAATTCATTTTTTTTATTGTAATTTTGTACATCTAAAGTACAGTTTAATTTTTGAAAACAGATCGATGCTGAAGTATGGCAGAATTTTACAATTGTAATTGTAATAAATTTTTATGTTTTATTTTCTGTGACTGACGGAGTGTGCAATACTGACTGCACATGACAAACATTATCGAATAATTATCTTTTTTTATTTTTTGTGAAACTATGTTATCGTCTAAATACAGAATATGACTTATGAGAAAGCTAGCCGCCGCTTGAGCTCATATTGAAAAGTAAAAAATAATTTGCTGTAATTAGTATAAGAAAGACAATTTACTGATGTTTTCGAGGAAATTTTCAATAATTTTCATGAATTCTACGTAAATATTCAAGAGAATCTATATCATAAAGATTCAAGTAGCGTTTTGATTTGTTTAATTCTTAATGTTTTTGGAATTTTCGATCTTTTATTCGATCATCTTCAGCGTACTAATATACTTTGACAAGATCTTATAGTCACATAAACATGAACATTGACAACGTTTACAAAGAACTAATTTTACAACAAAATGATGAATTCGATATGCTACTAGCTAATCTTCAAATTTTCAAGGAAATTTTCAATAATTTTCATGAATTCTACGTAAATATTCAAGAGAATCTATATCATAAAGATTCAAGTAGCGTTTTGATTTGTTTAATTCTTAATGTTTTTGGAATTTTCGATCTTTTATTCGATCATCTTCAGCGTACTAATATACTTTGACAAGATCTTATAGTCACATAAACATGAACATTGACAACGTTTACAAAGAACTAATTTTACAACAAAATGATGAATTCGATATGCTACTAGCTAATCTTCAAATTTTCGAGGAAATTTTCAATAATTTTCATGAATTCTACGTAAATATTCAAGAGAATCTATATCATAAAGATTCAAGTAGCGTTTTGATTTGTTTAATTCTTAATGTTTTTGGAATTTTCGATCTTTTATTCGATCATCTTCAGCGTACTAATATACTTTGACAAGATCTTATAGTCACATAAACATGAACATTGACAACGTTTACAAAGAACTAATTTTACAACAAAATGATGAATTCGATATGCTACTAGCTAATCTTCAAATTTTCGAGGAAATTTTCAATAATTTTCATGAATTCTACGTAAATATTCAAGAGAATCTATATCATAAAGATTCAAGTAGCGTTTTGATTTGTTTAATTCTTAATGTTTTTGGAATTTTCGATCTTTTATTCGATCATCTTCAGCGTACTAATATACTTTGACAAGATCTTATAGTCACATAAACATGAACATTGACAACGTTTACAAAGAACTAATTTTACAACAAAATGATGAATTCGATATGCTACTAGCTAATCTTCAAATTTTCGAGGAAATTTTCAATAATTTTCATGAATTCTACGTAAATATTCAAGNGCTATTGCACAATTGAACCAATTTTTCTTTTCAGTGGGGATTCGCTTGAGTATGTGTGCCAATCACAATTTATATCTCACTAGATGCAGCTCGGTGAGCTCTATCGATTGGTGTATGACTTGACATGATTAGCATAACTATACCATCAAGAGCCCCAAACTACTAATAAACACACATAAAAAATAGTTATTTTCATGATCGATTCGCCTGACTATGTGAGCCAATGATGATTTATATGTCATTAGACGCAGCTTGATGAGCTCTATCAATTTATATATGACTTGATATGATTAGCATTACTATATCACCAAGAGGCCCAAATATTAATTAAACTACCGCAAAAAATAACTCGTTTCGTGAGCGATTCCTTTTGCTTGGCGTGCCAATGATGATACTTACATCATTCGACGCAGTTCAATGAATTCTACCGATTGATGTATCATTTTCCGTGATTTGCACTATAGGATCAACGTCAGTACGCCAACAAGTAGTGGTGTAGCATAGGATACAGTTGTTTTTGTAGATTTGCGTAACTAGATGTCCTTATAATGCTGTGTGTAGCGTTCGTTAGATCAGGATCAGTCGTTTCAATTGATGTTCGATTTATTATGGTTAGCACTACTGCAGCAACAAAAGCACTCCAACTACTAATTGTCTCACATAGGCAATAATTAGTTTGATCGTGATCCTGAGCGCCATCAATTTATGTATCGCTCAACACAATTAGCCCTGATACATCTAAGACAAGAATCGAAGTAT
>CAJNYU010000254.1:0-83593 GCA_905331475.1 Rotaria socialis
CGATGAAGCTAGACTGCGATCATGCAGATGCATAGGAACTTCATCAAGATTTGTTTGATAATCTTTAAGAAGATGACTTTCTTGACTTCGTCGTTGTTGTTCAATATTCCGTGGTGTTCGAGTATATTTTAATTGTGAAAAATAAGGTACCGTTTCAGAAATCATGTCCGGCAATGTATCAGCAAAGACGCGATCAGATAGAAGATTTCGAAGTAGATCCGATAATGTACTACGTAGTAAGTCAGCTTCTTCTTCATTAACTGTTATTCGAGTATTATTATTTGTAGTTAATTCAACTTCTTCATCATTATCTTCGTCGCCCATTAATGGATCGTATTCATTTTTCTTCGAACGTCTTTTGGAAGCTTTACTACCATAATCGCCGCCTAAAAGAAAAATCTTGTTATTATTATCCATTAAGATGAAAATATGTAGACGAAGAAAACAAAAAGTGACCGTCTTAGATTATTTACCTAAGCATGTATCGACAAAGAATTTTTGTAATTCACTTGTATCAGAACATAAGTCAAGATATTCATTGTAAACTAATGTACGTGCTGTAAATGCTAAATGTAATAATTCTGGCATAGGCATTTGTGGTCTTGTATTTTCTTGTCGTTTTGCATTGACACGTAAACGTCTTGTACGATCAACATTACTTTCATCAAGTTCATAATTAACTAAAACCGGTGGTAAAGTTTTACACATTTGTAATGTTGATCCTTGATGAAATTGAGTTTGTACTGTTGACGACTGTTGTTTCTCATTATCATCCAATGTACCACTACGTAGGCATTCTTTATATTCATCGTCGCTGATTTCAAAGGATTCCCATTTCTTTTGTATATTTGTTTCCCATCGTTTTAAATCAAGATTATACTGTTCAAGTGTGGTTTCATTGTATATTTCACAAACAAGATCAATATCGTGAAATGCTGGTGCTTCAATAGCCATAAATGTTACTTTTATTGGTAATGATTGTCGAGGTTGAATTTTCCCTCGAACTGAAACACAGAAAATATCTAAATTGATTCAAATGAAAGCAAATTCATACAAACCTGGTTGAATTCTTATATGTCGAACTTGTTCAGGATTTGTTACATGCCAAATGAATGAAATCGAATCTTTATTTGATCGATTTTTAAGAAAAGTAATATGACGTCGTTTAGTAAATAATGGTAAATTACCAAAATTTATACGATCAATAGTTAATGATGCTAAACGATCATCTAAATTTAGTTGTTTGGTCATTTCATTATTGTCTACCAATGATTTTGACACGTCTGAATCTACATCACGTTTATCAAAACCATGACCAATAAATGTAATTAATGCTGGATCACAATTTTCCAAATCAATCTTGATATTGAATACATATTCACGAGCTTCAAGTGGATTAAACACCCATTGTGTTACAAAGCTTTTATTTGGCACGATAGTGCCTTCTGGTGTAAGACAATCAAGAACCCAAAAGCCATAATTTGAAGATGAGATCTGTTCTAATTGACTCATATCAACCTGAAATATAAGTAGAGTTATGAGAATGAATTTTCAGGCTTCCGATACGAATCTAGAGACAGACTGCAAAAATATACTTTGAAATGTTTAGTTATAGTAAAAGCAATGACTTAGTGTTATATTTTCGACCGATATTACAGAGCCTAATTCTCTTCTTCTTTTTTAAACGTATGTCAAACGGAAATAGACATATTTGCCGATCTGATAAGTCAGTTGTTTAAAAACGTACGTTATTTTACTAAAATAGTTTGATAGAAATATTTCTACCTGAAAATGAATTGGTACTGTACCACCATTCCATAATTCATATTGTTGTACAGGTGCTCCTTGTGCACCTAATTCAACTGGTAATAAATGATGTATAGTTGAATAAAATTGAATATATCTTTCGCCTGGTTCAACACTTATACCAACTAAGTTTAGCATAATTTGTCGACCACGACCTACTTTAAATATTGCTGGTAGTGTGTGTTGACCAGCAAAAATATGTTTATATGTTATGGTTATTGTAACATTTGAGCCTTTGTTCAAAGTTCCTTTTTTGGGATTAATACAAAATATTTTATTGTCTTGTAATTTCATTTCATTTAATTCGTCTTCTGTAAAATCTCCTGTACGTGCCCAATATTCTAATTCACATTGTAAATCTTTGGGAAAAAGAAATGACCATGTTGTATCAAGATCACTACAATTTTCAAGTAATAAATGAACTTCGGATGGTGCTGAGTTAATTGGTGCAGCATTGAAATTAAATATAATCGCTTCGGGTTGCTCAAGTGGTGGCAACGGCGATGGGGCACCATTTTCTAGTTTCGTTTTTCTATATTTATTTACTTTTGTTGAACAGATGTCTTCACGAGGTGAATTAATAGCGTATGTTAATTCATCAGCAGTAGGCTCTTTTGCTAGTAATGCATTTATTTTTGCTATGTTAAACGCTTTCGAGAGAAGATTTTTACTCAATGATGCCGATTGTTGTGTACCAAGTATATCCATGAATGCTAAATGTGGATATACGCCATGCACAGTCAATGTACATAAATGATGTTGATGGCCACTTAAACGTTGATTATTATCATCTAATAATTCATAGGATAGCTCTATTTGATAATAGGATCGACTAAATGGATGTATACGACATGGTACGCAAATTTTAGCTTTACCATCAACTTCACCTAGTCCATTCGGATTGGATATAAATTCAAGTATAGAGACTTCTTCAAGTTCCATTGAATAATCATTATCTTTTCTTTTATTTTCTAATATTGTTTGTTTCGTATAAATACGATATCGAAGTAGACAATCACTACCATTGGTTATATACAGATCGTACGTTGCTGATGTACCCAAAGCAATAGGACCCATATCACGATGTAATTCACTTGCACGTAGATAACCATCACGTGTCGATGCATGTATAGTTATATGATAGATTTCCGCTCCTTGTTTCGTACGATCACCAGTCCAACAATTTAATTTAGCTGGCATAGAAATTTTACATTCATCTTTTGGTTTATATGTAATAGTAAAATCTTTTTCTTCGTACGGTTTAATATAACCATTCATTGGTTCAACACATATTGAACTTATATTATGATCTAATGTCCAATTGAATTCTAATTGTGAACGTGTTAAAGATTTTAATTGTAAATGTGTTTCAGAACTTAAACCAATACATGTTGTCAATGCATGAATATGACCATCGTTTGGTATTAATAATCGAGCTTTTTCTTGTGTAGCAAATACATTTAGAACTTTATCAAATTTGTCGCGTTCATTTAAACGTACAATAATACGTTCTTGATAAATTTCATTGTTGCCACTTGTCTGTATTGGTTTATAACGAACAATTATAATTGTGTAATCACCTGGCTTAAGATATCCACGCGATGGTTTAAATGTAAAATTATTTGCTGGTGTTTGTTCATCGTTGGATGAAAGAAATCGATAAATTATTGGTGTTGTACCATTGTTGGTTAATGTTAATGTTTGATAGATTGATGTTTGATCACCGATTGGTGGAAATATAAGAATATCACGATCAAATTGGCATATAGGTAAAATTTCATGATTGACTCGTAATGTATTACCAACACAATTTAAATCTAATTGTACCGGTGCCATAACACCATAATCAGGTACAAGTGTAAAATCACGTTGATTTTTATAGAAAACATAACCTTCGAAATGTTTTGTATAAAATGTATCGACAACTGTTGGTCGAAATATAACACGAAATGCTGTAGATTTCAATGGTAGAATTTCTGCTTCGATTGGTGAAATAGAAAAAACCGACGAATCTGCTGTAAACCAGACAAGTGTCAGTTTTCCTCGTGTTAAATTTGTTATAGTTAAACTTTGTTGCCATTCACTAGTTGAGTCCAATGAACATTGATCAAACATAAAACTTGTTTCACTTAATGTTACGTATTCAAATCGTGTATTATCTTCATTTGAAAACCAATATAAATAATTCTCTTTTAATGGATTAGTCAATGGGGGTATAATATAATCATGTTCATCTTTGACGAATTTAATATCACTGATTAAAGATGTATCTGTGGTTTCCATTATTGATCCGTGACCGTCTAAAACTAATCGACCACGTTTTAAATAATCACCTAAGATTTCAAATGGATACAATGCTAGATGACGTGAAACTTGTTGTTTAAAATTTGATATAAAACGATCGTTTAATACAGGCGGTTTACCAGTATCAGAATGGCATGTACCAATTAATTCAAGAAGAATAGGTGATTGATGTTCGATGAGAATAGGAACAATTTTATAATATCCCATTGGATATTGAGGTGTAAATGTAATAATTATACTTAATTTCGATCCGTCACCTATTAAAGTACCATTTTCAATTGCAAAATGAAATGGACTATCTGCAGATGTATAGATTTGAAAACGTGCTGAGCTTCCTTCTCGTGAATTATATATTTCAATGATGCGACTTGTTTTGCTATTCTATAAATAAAAGAGAAACAAATTTTTTTTCAATAACAAAATATATTCATATAAATGTAAGACAAAATCACAAATCATATTTTTTCAAAAATATCAACAAACGTCTTTCAATTCATTGATTATTGTTGACGTTAGATTATTTGCATAACTTGAACTCTAGAGAGTCAAAGATTTTATATTTATGTTTCAGGATAGAAATTAATCTAGTGGTTTATTTATGTAAACTTTCGAATCAAAATTCCAGTTAAAAAGCATTTGAAACTATGTTTGTTTATTTACTGCTCTTACGAACAATCTTTGAAATATTGATAAAACTCCCTTGACTCTTGTGTTTATCCGACGAACAAAAATAAGAACATAAATCAATAGAACAAATCAATACTCAGTAATAGAGATGAAGCACTCAGTTATATTTGTCAAGATATAAAAACTACGATTTTGTCTTTTCAAAACTAACTGAGAACACATTCAGGATGAAATATGCCAAGCAACCATTTCTATATCTTACCGCTAATACTTGTCCGAATGTAATTTTTTGATAATTAATTTTAATTATGTTTCCCATCGCTTTTCCACTACATTCAACAACAGCCGTTACAAGATTTCCTTGTTGCGTGTTAACATTAAAAAAATCTCTATAATATTGTTCACATGCTTTTGGTTGAAATTTTACTGGAATAGTTTGTCGTTTTCCAGCTTCTATTATGCCCTCAGTTTTTCCAAAACGAAATGCTGAATCAAATTTTGCTACACCTGGAACTGATTCAATACGAAATGGTACACGAAATGTTGATTGATTAATTAATACTAATTCACGCTTCGATAAGCCACTCATAGACATATCTCCAAAACATATTAAAGTATTTCCTGTATTTTCATTCATAGCTCCGTCATCTGATCGAACAATAATATGTGGAAATTTTCCAACACCATGTAAACGTAGTTCACATGCGGACTGATTTCCATATATACACGATGCTGCACCAACATAAATTAATGCCCATTGAGGTTGAAACGAACATGTAAACGCTTGTATTCCGCCAACGGGTAAAATACAATCTCGAGGTTCAATTGAAAATGGTTCACTTGTATGCCATTCAATACTAGTTTCTAAATCACCTGTATTACGTAATTTGAACGAACGAATTTGTATATCTTGTACAGCACAATAGCCAAAATCAAGTTCTTTTGGCTCAAGACTTAAACGATACTGTGGTAGCAGGCCAGCAAGTGCAATACGGCGTGGTGTTTGATTAATATAAACAACAAGTTCATCAATATAGGCAATTTTTTCCAATGGACTAAATTGTATAGGTAAACTAAATGTAACTCCTAGAAGAAAATGGGAATACATAAAAGTCAATTTTTCATTTAGCAAATTATATTACCTTGACTTAATGTTAAACGTCGAGGATAAATCGTTTGAAAATATTGTGTTTTAGGTACTTCATATGTGAATGTAAGATTTTTTCCTGATAAATTTTTAAATGTTAAAACTTCTGTATATTCTTCACCAGGTATCCAATTGCGAAAAATACATCGTTTATATGTTTCAATACCATCCCATGTTATTCGTGCATTAGGATTTCGATAGATAAGAGTTTGAGTTGTATCATTCGTTATTTGTACGGGGGAAAGTCCTGGCTGTTTCAGACGAATAAGACCAGGCATGTGTTTTCTATTGTTTTGATATTTTTTTTCAAATAAAAAGTCTTTAGTTTGGTTGTCACAGATTCTTTATTGCTTATAATATCAACCATGTTGCTAGATGATTGTGAAGAGGTCACTTGTCGTTGTAGGATTTTTTCTAGTGATAACAAGAAAAAACAGTAAAATAAAAATAAAATGAAGCAACTAAATATATTTTAAATATAATGTTTAATAATTCGAATTGATGATGTAAATTATTTTAATTGGATTTCGATATTGACCAATCAGTGATCAAATGCAAAAACCTGATGTATCCAGCGTGTCCTTTTTTTATATTGAAGATAACCTTTGTAGGAAAAAATTCTCATGAGCAACAATGTTAAGTGATAAGACTGTTTTTTTTTTGTTATCACAAAAGGCTATAATATTATTCAAAATAAACGTATGCAAACATTATTTTACACATGATAGTTACTGAATCATACGTACTAGGTCATGTGACTTAGTGTATCCGAACACCTTATCGAATAATAATGATGAGAAAGTGAAGTTAATAAAATTTTATATACATGATGTTTGTCTGTCATATATTTCATGAAATCTTATTGTTTACATTACGGACAAAGAAGGTAGTGCTACATCGTTTAATACAAAATAATATGGGAATACAGAACAGTAGCTCGAGTTTTTCTAGATATTCATTCTCGAGGGTGTACTTGATAAACTCTTTTCTTTTAGATGTCTTTTCATTTTTCATCGTATTTTGATTTATTCTGTCGAGGCTTATATGACGCAGTACGGAATTCATTTAATGTGTTGACAATCGATGATGATTTTAGTAAAAAATCATCAGAGAGAACTTCTACTAAACAACATCCACATCAACCAAAACCTAAAAATAGTTCTTCATCATCATCGGACACAAAACGTGTGAAATCAAACTTAGCGCTTCTATGTTTGTTCAATGGTGGCATACTTCTGTGTGGCATGCTTTGTTTCAATTATCTTTTTCTACCTATATTTCGTCGACTATTTAATACATTAGCTGGATTAGATTCATCATCATCATCTACGCCATTGCTAATCATACAACATGTATTAACTTATACATTTAATTTTCTATGGCTTATACCAGCATTTGTCATATCGAAATTTGTTAATTCATATTGGTTTCGAGATATAGCTGATGTTGTCTATAAAAAATTAACAAATCAAAATAAAACCTTACCAGCATTAACATTTTCACGTTCAATTAGTGATATAACATTTAGTTTAGTTATGCAAGTATTTTTTGTTATACAATCAACATTAATATTACTTATACCTGTTCCTATACTTAATACGATATTCGGTAATATATGTCTTTGTTTACTCTATTCCTTTTATGCGTTCGAATATGCGTGGATATACGCTAATTTAAATGTTAAACAACGCGTTGAACGTATTGAGTCCTATTGGCCCTATTTTCTTGGTTTTGGTTTTCCGTTAACAATACTTTCAACACAACTTTTTAAATCAGTTATTGTTAATGAATGTATTTTTTCGATCTTATTTCCATTTGCGATTGTTGCAGCAACATCAGTTAATTTTAAAGAGCGTGTTCAAATAGAACAAACACCACAATCGAATATTGTTACATTGAATATATTCGCTGGTTGTATTCGTTTAACAAGTCGTCTATTTGATATGCTCAAAACGAACCATCCTTCAACTACAGTTCAATGATAAATAAAGATTCTATTTATTGTCACCGGTGAATTTTGTCATTTGTACTTATTGGCATCGAACTTGTTATATGATTTATGCACATTTTGCTTATCTTACTATGTATATTTTGAGAATGTTAGCGAACACATTTTACGAGACAAACTTTGTAAATTTATTTCCTATACAAGCATGATTCTTGAAAAAGAAGAAAACAAACTTTATTATTTATTCTACGCAGAAATTTTAAGATGATAGATGCTACCAATAGGAATATAGCTTTTTTTTAGCATAAAAATAAAATATATTTTTACATAGATTTAATATCCTAACGAAAAGAAGTTGTTATTTAATGACGTTGTGTAGATTCAAAAAGTTCAGTAAAATTATTTTCTCATGTTGACTACAAATAGATCTCAAAATAGATAGGTCTTAATGTGCCGCACGAAAGACGAGTATCTTTACAATATGCTGAAAGTGTCAATATAGACTATGTTGTAAATTTTGTCTGCAAGCCTTACAATCAACTGTACTAGTTATGGTTTCTTGAAGTTTTATCTAACTCATATTACTCGGAAGTGAAAATATTTTGTTGACGATGTGAGTAACATAAACAAGTTCCGCTTGAACAATATTTGTTTTCGAGTCATGTTCGATGAAAGAGCACACATGTGACCACCCAGTTCACCACACGCTAGAACCGATTTTTCATTAGACCATTTTTAAATGAGTCCAATTGAAATAGGCTCAGTTCGACTTAACTTAATTTAAAATAGGAATGGAATGACACATTCGAATTTAATAGTATTTATTTTTGATAACAAAATAAAATTTCGTGTATGAAAAAAGTATAAATTCTGTCGTATTTATGGCTTTACAAAAGCATTTTTTATTTTTCGTGATCGATTCTTATTTCTCGTTGATTCCCAACGACGATTATGTGATTCAGCTGGATCAGTTTCTGCTGGATTATCATAAACAGTAGTAATGCGTATGTCATCGTTTTGTTGTTGTTGGCCTGCGGCAATGCGTTTGTTAGGATTTCGGTTGATTTTTTCACCTGTATATCCTAAACCGGTTTTATCTTTTTTTGATAATTTTGCACCGTCAGTTGTAAGTGCTTCAGTCATACCTACGACTGATGAACCAAGACCTTCACCATCATGCCATCCAGCAGCTTCTAATAAACGTCGGCCAATACCCTATAATTGAATAAAATGCAAAAAAGATAAAAGCTATTAAAAAGCTCTTACTTTCGTATGTCTTTCAAATGCTCCAACTCGCTTATGTTCTGGATCGGTTTCATTCGATACACGACCTTGACGAAGATCTTCTTCTCGTCGTATATTTTGCAATTCATTTCCAGTGCGATCAGAAGATCCTATCAAATGAAAAATGTTCCGAATAGATAAGCATGATTGTACTATCTGTTATCGATATATATATATATATATATATATATATGCGTACCTGCACTTTCATAATACATGCGCATATCAATATCTATATCATCAGCCATATCCAAACTTTCGAAATCTTGACCTTCATGTTCTTTCCAGAAAACATCATCTGTATAGAATACTAAACCGCTTCCGCCTTTTTCCCATTTTAATTCAATTTTATGTTCAAAAAAATAGGGTGATGTTCGATCTTGTTTTGTTACATCATCATATTGTGCTTCGTGTCGGTCCCATTCTTCAAGTTCATCTTCTTCTTCATCAAGTTTTTTATCTTCTTCTGATGTTAACATTTCATCTTTGCCACGTTCCTTCTTCTCCTAAAGATGAATATAAATTAAACAAAAGAATAATCAAAAAATGTTCATACTCTTTCTTGATTAAGTTTATCAATTGCTGTTTTATCTTGTTCAGAGAGAATTTCATGGCCTTGGCCCGTTTTTAATTCCATTTCATCGACACCTTCTTCTTCTTCTTCTTCTTCTTCTTCAAATTCATCAATAATCGTACCATAATCAAACCCAACAGAGCCATATTTTCGTTTAGATCGACATTTAGGAAAAACTAGTCCTAATTTTTCTGTCGACAAATAAATGATTGATTCAAAAAAAATCAAAGTAAATTATTTTGGTACTTACTAATAATTGTCGAAGGTAATCGGCATGCATTTATTTCATTGAGAAAATATAATGTTGATGTTCCAACATTACCTTGCGGATAAAGATATTTCGGAGGTTTGAATTCAACTAGTTGATTAGTTATGGTTGAATCTAGATGAACATAGAACTTTTGAATTTCGAATATTAAATCATCGGTAATATGCATTTACCATTATCTTCATTTGTAACTTTACTAATAAGACAAATCGATGATAAATAATTGCCTTTGACATTTATCCAATGTTTTCGATGATAAAGACGTATAAATTCATTTAAACGCTTATTATAAACTTGTATAAAACACATTTGCGCTGCACTAACAGTATTTTCTGATGATGTCGGCATAGGCCGATGACGAAAATGAAAACATCGAAAGGCTTGTGTTTCCACAAATAATGAAAAAAAATTTCTTAAATCAGCTGAACGAAATGATTTAGGTATAGCGGATACAAGTACGTTGGTAAATGATTCATCAGTTGTTGTACTACTAGTTACTGTAGATGTCATGAATATCTGCAAACAGAAAGATTCTTTCCCAATATTTTATTATAATTTGTTTTGAACAAAAAAAAATCAAAAGAAAAACATTTTCTTTGAGATTTTTAAATGACAACGCAATTTAGCAAAACAGCACACACAATTGACAATAGACTAAGAGAATTATTTATAAATAAACAGAAAAACTCAGTATGTTAATAATCAATTCACATCGCTTCGAATTCATCAATACGTCGTTTAACTATAAAGACGACATAAAAAACAAAATAGAATAGTACTATTATAAAGAACTTACCCGTTCCTTGACGGATCTTCTTTAGTGTTTGATATTTATCGATACCTTGATCAAAAATATTCTCCCGATAGATCTTATCTTCGCGTGTCTCGGCTTTTTGTTGTTGCTGTCGAAGACATTTTCGTTCTTCCTATATTACAAATAAAGCCATCAATTAAAATAAAAGAAACAACAATTCATTTTTTTCCCAATATTTGATAATAATCCTATGTAATTACATAGAAGCAAAGCTAATGTGAACCAATTTCCCATCAATCATCAATATAAGAATAAAACTTGATAAGTGTATATGTGTGCAAGTAGGTGTTTATTTCCAAGATCAACGAGCAAGATCGTACGGAAAAAAATAGGAACTAATAAACCAAAAAAAAAAAAGAAAAAAGAAAGAAAAAGCAATGAGGAAATAAAAGAAAAAGTAAACATGATGAAATTTTCAGTTTTTTTTAAACTACATACGCACACACACACAGGCACACTTTTTAAGATATCAAAGAAAAAGGTAGACTTTTTCGTTTTCTTCACGAATAATAGATACAAGACAACTTTAAGTTAGACCAACGTTCTCAACGAAAAGAAGAAAGAAATCGGATGTGATAGCCGATCAATTGGTTCAAACGGTTAAGACGACTCGGTTTTTTGGAATGATGATAATCGTAATATGATTGTTCGATTTCGCTGCTTAATGTTTATAGAAGAGCAAAGAAGAAAAAAAACGAAACACGAAAAGAAAATAACAGCATCCCACACATGCGCGCGCACAGACACAAGAAAAAAATTAAGGAAACGCACTTAATGTAATGATCATTGGAATGATAAAAAAAAAACAAAGAAAGGAATGATAAGAGAAAATTTTCGATGTTTGTTTCTTTTATTTTTACATAGACTCGAATTCGTCGATACGTTTTTTCGTATTGCCCTGTCGAATCATCTTTAATGTTTTGTATTTGTCTCGACCTGAGGCAACATTTTGTTGATGTAAACGATCATTATCGGTAACCTTGCTGGAATTTTGAACAGAACCCAATTCGTCTTTGAGAGCCTGAAGCAGTAATAGAGCAAAGTGCGTGAACATGTGAATAATCATTTAGTGACAAAAAAAAAGCAAGAAGATCTTCTAAAATCCCGAAAGATCAAAATAAAAATATTTACCTCAAGTTTTCGTTTCATATTAAGATCTTTTGTTGTAGCAGTAGTACGATTTTCTTCATGACGTGAAGCATATTCATTTGTAAGAAGTTCCACGCCTCGTCCATTACGACTTGAATTATTTTCTTCTTCATCACTTTCTTCATCTTCCATTGGATTTCCATATTCGCCGGGATGTTCTGTATAATGATTATTATTAGTATGATTATTAGGATGTTGTTGAGCTTGAAGTACCTAAATATAACATGCAGATTATAATTTGCTCAAGAAAATTCTAAATAGGTTATTGTCTGAGTATTTTCCTTTTCCCGGTTTAGTTTCAAGTTACATTGCCTACCAAAGGACGAGAAGGTCCTCGTTTATAGTGACGATGCTGCAAGAAAGAAAACAAAGAAGGCCCTTTTATATATATGTATACGGTCTCGTGCAAAAGAAGTGATGGTTTTATTTCGAAAATGGAATTTCAAATTACCGATTTCTGGAATGAAACAAAAGACTCTTTGTTTTTATTCTAGGATATATTTAACTTCGTATGAAGACAAATTACGTACTCTCAGTTTAGCTTCACGTAATTGTTCTTCCAGTTCTCGGGCTTCATTCTCTTTTTGTTGAGCTTCAACAGCTTTTTGGTCAGCTAATCGACGAGCTTGTTCAATTTCTTGCACCTAGAAAAATAGGATATTTTTCTAAACAATGCATCTTATCAATAAGTAATGTATGAATGTTAATGTTTGTCGTTTTGACTCTCTGTCATGTCAATTTTATTGTTTATACATGCATCATTTTATCTTCGTGAAACATGCATTCTTCAAGTTTTATATTTATACCCAAGAACGAACAGAATTGTTTAAATGATATATATGCTGAAATAGTTTATAAAATCATAATAGGAAATTTTAAAAAGAGAGAAGAATTTTGTTTTTGAAGATTTTTTTATCAAAGATTTATTTTTCTATAGCCAATAGGAGAAGACGTACGACTTATTTTATCACCTCATTACGAATACGCAAAGATATGATTTAAAAGATTAAGATTTATCTATGTGCTATTATCACAATAAAGAATTATCAATAGAAACAAATGTCGCATCTTCGATGAGACATACGCCAAGCTCTAGTCATGATAGATCAATATACAAGAACGGAAAAGTATTATTAAATTTCTTGCGCTCACATTAAGCAAGCAACCTAACTTTAGTTAGATGACACTTGATTAACAATTATCAATCTATATAGTTTTAGTAAAATTCATATTTCATTATGGCAAAAGCTCACGTACAATTTTATCCTTTTCTTCTTGTTCATATCGAACGCGTTCCATCATTCTTTCATGTTCTCTTTCGGCTTCTTCTCGTTCTTGTTTCAAACGTAATTGAGCTTCTTCTGCTTGTTTTCGTTTTTCTTCTAATTCTTTCGTTATACGACTTTGATCTTCCAAAGCTAAAAGAAACAAAAGAAAACATCCAATGAATTTCATCGAAATAAATCCAAAATAAACTGAAACACGCAAATCATCATAACAAAAAAGAGATTCATTAACAGAATAATGACTAATGATTGAAATCAAGCAGCTTTTTTTAATGATACAGCGTCTCACATTAAGTCACAATAGACTAGAAATACATGCTAATTGGTTGTTTGAAATATGATAAAATGTTAAGATATACGTTGCAGTAATGGGACCGGTTCGGTCCCAAATATTGGGCACTGATTTCACCTAAATATATATTCGAATATATTTGTAAACCTGTTCATTTCAAGTGAATGAAGAAAGTATAGCACATTTTTTATGGCTTACTTACCTGTTTCATAAATCTTCAGAGACGAACAATAGTTTTGCTCATCATTCTGTATATATTTTTATAGACAACCTTTTAGGAGCAAGCGCTAATATACAAACAAATATTAATTGGTCATCAATTTTCGTTATTATTCAATTGACTAATTAAACCTCGCTCTGTTTCGAACTTCAAAATTATCTTTAAAATATAGCAAATAAAGTTACATAAAAAGAATCTAATTAATATTTCAAAATGAATAATTTTTCTGAGCTTTTTAGATCTTTCAAGTTTAGCCAGTCATAGTTGTTATTACTTTTTAAACTGTAAGAAACGAAATGAAATTTGAAATTTTGACTAAATCTTTCGATCTTGTAGAACTATACTTTCATCTTGCATAGATGCGCTTCCCATCATCATTACGCTATTATTTTCAAGTGCTCAATCACTCCGAAATGATAAACTAGACAAGTACATAACAAAGACGGAAAAGCATAACATATATAAATTATTTCTTAAAACCTAGGCTATATGACACTTTCACCAGACGACATTCAAAGAATAAGAGCATGCTAGTTGAAACAAATTCTGTCCTTTGTACTAAACGACGAACGAAAATGTAGTGAATCGTTCATGATTAACAAAGAAATGAATGCATATCCACTAAACATACGCTGCAGGCTTTTTTAACGGAAAGATATTTCTAAAATAGAAGTAAAATGCGTATGCTTTTAACATTATTTGCAGCTCAGTATTCTGGGTCTCTCTTGCAACTATAGAAAGCGTTATAATAATATCTCCAATAAGTTGTTCTAAGTGAATATTCCAAAAAAAGAACTAGAAATGAAAACTCTTTTTCTTTATTATTTAGTCGGTTCGGTTCGGTTCCAAAAAAACACAAACCGATCCCATCACTGATACGTTGAAATAATATTCACCTCGTCGAGCTTCGGCTGCACTACGTTCAAGATCGTCAACTTTTCTTCTCATTGCTTCACGTTCTTGTTCAGCTTGTTTACGACGTTCAATTTCAGCTTGAATTCGTTCTCTGAAGGAAAAAAGAACAATTATATTGTGTTTCTTTGTGGGAAGATGAAAACTACCTTTCTTGTAGACGAGCCATTTTTTCTTCTTGAGCTTGTGCCTTCATTTGTTGTACTTCAATTGAATCTGCTTTTCGACGACGCATATATAATTCATGGTTACCCATACAAAGTGATAATATTCGTCGATTGATACGAAGTCTTGGTGCATAAAAAATGAAATCTGGTGATTTTCTTTCCATTGGTTTGATAACAAATTTTTTATCGTTGAATGATATATTTCTTATTTCACTCCATGGAAAGCCAATTTTAGGTGTTAATCTAAATATAAATTAAAATCAGTAGAGATTTTTTTTTAAAACAATACTATTACCTGTCTTGTTTATCATATATATTAAGGCCGAGTGCATCAACACCAAGATAAAGTTCAGTACCTTTTTTATTACGAATATCGAAATAGTTGACACCATACATTTCAAGATCCTGAGCAATCTTAAGATATTCGAGCATTGCTTCTTCTCTGAAGCGGGAAAAAAGAAGTGTTAACTGTAATTCGGACATTTAATTTATTTACTTGAGCATTCCCCGATGTTCTTTCCACCAGTTGACAACACGCTTTTCCCATTCTTCCGGTGACAATTGAAATTGTTCCATGACACGTTTGGGCAAAAGACGTTCGTTAACTAACGATCCAGGTCGGTGATTTTCATCATTGAAATCACCATGTTTAGCTTGCATTGCATAGGATGCAAGTAGAACACATGTTTCCGGTGGACAATAGATTTCTTCCGTAAGAATTGATTCTTTGACTTGAAGAAAAAATAATTTCTATGAAACAAAATATATATAAACGACGAATTATTTAGAATAATTTTCTTTTGAGATTTATACTTGTGTTATTTCTTGAATGAGTTCTTCGGATACTTCTTCAGGAAAGAAACGAGCACGAAATTTGAATGTTAATGTTTGCGGTGAATTCTTTTTTATATCTTGACCTAACACTTTTTTATTTAATTTTAGCCAACATGGAAAATCTTTTGAATCCGTATATTGAAGGCCAAAAAACCATATTTCACGAAGAGCAATTGTTTTCACAACCTAAAAAGAAATATTGAAGAGACCCTCATTCATTTAATAGAAAATGCCAGAGAAAGATTTTTAAACTCTTCAGACTTTAATCTAGCAGACAAACTCTCCAAATGTTATGATAAACATACGGAAATAACAGTCTGCATTAGACTCGAACCATATTCATATCAAATTTTACACCATTCAACTAAAAATCCCTTACTTGATCGAATAGTTGCTTGCCAGTTGTATTTGGTTGTATGGCAAATTCAAGTTCAGAGTCCATTGTAAGTACTCGAACGTTAACCTAGAATAGATAGTGCGTAATTTAAAAATAAAAAAATCGATTATTTGATATCCTAATTAAAACAGTTGCCAATGGTTTGGATACTCGAATAAAAATAAAATTTTAAAGCTAGTATTAAATCAATTGAATCTAAAATATCATTCATTGGTCAATAACTATAGATTCACTAGTGAATTTAATCAATGAAAATTTCCTAAATCTGATTGATATAATAGAAGCGAAATATAACGTAGATTTCAATAAGACGTAAGTAGTTCACTTATGGATGAGGACTCTCGTTTTCCTATCGAAGAAGCTGACTGGTGTTTTCGTTAAGAAATTTTATTGTAAAATAAAAATTCGACAACAATATGAATTGATTTGGCTTCGTTCAATAGATGTAAATATTTCTTACTTTCATATTCAAAAGAGAATCCATATGAATAAGTCTGATATAATTCATATGAGAACTACTTCAACAGCTTGCGAATTTAGATTAATACGCTTATTGAACTCACACTATCATGATGTTTCATGAAAACATTGACATTTATCTAACCAAATCACATCAGTTGAAATCCTATTAGAATTAAGTCTCTGAAAAGTTTACTACATATTAAAATACAATCCGATGATCACTTGAAAGTTTCTCGTCTCATAAAAGTGATACCACAAATCAATAATATTCTATGCTAACAAAAAAAAACTAGTCATGTAAGTGACCCTGGACAAAGTCAGACGAAGTTCAACTAAGCAAAATAATTTCATTTTAAAATCTTTATTTTAAACTTCAGACATGAAAAATATTTCTATTAGAAACCAATTATCTTCAACTGTCCATGGGAAAACCTTTGAACCGTATCCAATTTTGGTCAATTCAAATCGATAATTATCAAGAGAAAATATCGATTATTAAAAATTCAAACAACCCCGTTGTCGGATGAGCAGTTTTATGTTTCTGCTGTTCAGTAGTTCTGAACAATCATTATTAGAAATAGATATAAAATGATTTCAATAATAAAAATCATAGGATTGGTACAGTTGAAATATCAAACAAAATTTGAATGGGACAAATAGATTCGATTATAAATCGATCATAACCATTAAAAGGTTCATTAACGAATTCAAATTACAAATCTGTCTGATTGAAAATCAAGTTTACTCAATAGGTATTTTGTCGAAATAATAGAGATTCATATAATCCTTTCGACAAAAAAAAAACAAACGCAAACTGACGTCTTTGAAATGCTATATTTTCATTCATTTAATCGATGACAATGAGAAATCATTCATCAAATAAAATAATTCAATTTGAACTTACCGCTTTTGGTGACATTGCTAAAGTTTTTGTTGTCTGTGTATAAATGTGTTTGTGTACGTGTAGTTTATTTCAAAAGCTTAATCGATATTGTTCAAAAATATTTTATACATAGAGATATCGTCTATCGGCCGTCGTCCACAATGTATATGTGTTTATCTAAAACGATCGACTGAAAAGAGAAAAGAAAAAAAGTTTGCAGGACGAGAAGAAAAGAATACGAAGAAGAAATGCAATGTATGTCAATAGGACTGCTTTTAAAATCAGTGGAAGAAGAAGAAAAGCAGCTGTGATTCACTTCTGATGTCACATCCTGAAACGTAATATACCGCTTAGTAATGTTAGGTTGTAATAGTAATAATAGAGAGACGAAATCAGTGCATACAATAGTTTTTAGGCTATTTGATCTAAGTCGATGAACAAATGGGTGTACAAGACGAACAAACATGACATAACACGAAGCAACAATGACTCCCTATTCTTCGTATGTAATCGACCGGTAGATTGATTGCTAGCACTAAGGGATCATGAGCTATAACTTTCAAACAAAATGCACGTGCTAAAATAAAAAATGTATAAAGTATTAAATCAATAATGGAGTACTAATAATTGTTCGAGTTTTACTAATCGATAGAAAGAGAATGATCTAGAGACTTTTTTTTTTGATTTTAGAACTTGTTTTAAGACACACATACTCATATAATTTGTCACAACTATTGCTATGTCTGGCGAATAATAAAACAAGAAGAAGAAAAGAAAGAGCGGATCAACTATTTGAAAGAAAAATGAATATAGCAACAAAAATGTAAAATATTTCAGCTTAAGAAACTTGTCCGAAACGTGATTACGTGTGAGAACGCGAGCTGAAGGCCATATTCTTATCATTTTTCTACACAGTTGAATATTTGTTATAGAGCTTTTATTCAATAAAATAAAACAAACTAAACTATGTAGCTATCAGTCTATTTTCTAAATACTTCTCTTGCTCCATTGACATAACAAAATGAACATTCTTGTTAGTTATTCTTTTCAAGAGATTGATGACAGAGTGAAATTGTGCGTCATCTTGACCTATTCCTATATATGTATGTATATACATTTATAGGAATAGGCTCTGAATGAATAATGAATAAATGAAATGTTATTATAAAGCGATACTATCAGTTCAATGGTATCATCGCTTCGCATTTCTCGTCTATTTTTATGACTCTCCGTTCTTTACTTCTATTTCTCTCTCTCTCTCTCTGTTCAAGTATGTTTTAAATTCAGGTCAATAGTATAAGTACCACTGGCACAATTTGTATGTAATTTATGTCTAACACGCGAACAAACAGACTATCGAATTATGTCCAGCATATATTCATCTATTCAATGTTCTGCAAACATTATATAACTATTAGTAAACTCACCCAATTGCATATATATATATATATATATATATTACAGCATGTTGTTGTTGTTATTGTTTTTTACAAAACTCGAAACAGCTTAAGAGGTCAAAATCAAGAGAAAAAGGCGAAAGAAGAAATAAAATTGAAAATTCTAAATAAATAGCACTGATCTCTATTTTTGCATGTATCTAGGATTAAGTCTCATGCATGTTGTTTCGCATTTATCTTAAGACGGTGATAGCCACTATTGCCGCCGCTTTAACAAAAGCAGTAGAGTGAACAAACAACTGAAGAGAGTGAAGAGAAAAAAAAGAAAGATAAGAAGAAAGTCAATTGTGTACGTGAAAGAGAGAGAGAGAGAGAAGTAGCAGACAGATACACAATAAATAATACAGACGAACAGCGGCGTCGGGGAGGCCCCGTAAGATTTCAACCATTAATTTACTGTATCGAAAGAGAGAATTTTTCGTTTACCTATGTCGTACGTTTGAAGGGAAAGAAAAAAAATGAGAAGAACGAACGAACAAACGATACACAAAATATACGTTGTTTCTTCTTCTTCTTCTTCTCCTTCGTTTCTTCTAATGAGGTCGAATACGAAAAAATGGATCTATACATATATGTGATGATAACGTGTCAATTTTGCTACAATTTTATCTTTTTTTTCTTATTCGATTGTTCAAGTTAAAAAGAATATTCAAATAAGTAAATGGTATCGATCAAGCTAATTTATTCAGTGTCGTCTGCGATGAAAAATGAGACAAAAGAAAAATAATGAATGACCGATCTTGAGGACAGACAGAGAAAACAAAGATGAAGACATAAAATGAATTGAGTTGCCTCTTGTCACGACTTGAGACGGACCTATGTATATATATATATTCATATGCCTTGAAGGTGTCAATACAATAAAATAAGTGTAGATGAAGGAATATTTTTGGCAACTATCAGAAGAAAACATATTTTCAAATGAATGATTTACTGGAGAAGAGAAAAATGTGGAAAATTTAATCAGAAGAAACACAGGAAAAGTCAAACCTGCATAGAGTAAAAATACGTTTGTTAATTATTCAACAATAGACCATTTCTACATCAATCGATTCAACTATAATAATATGGCGTAGATACATATAAAGCAAACGAACAAAAACATGAGCAAATCACTGAATGAATATTTTTTTACTTACCTTGATGACTCATAAACTTCTTTATATGTCTATCAAAATAAATTAGCCAATCAAAATTGGATTATTGGAGGCAAAAACAAGTCATTCATGTCGTTGCTATTTTCTTGTTATAATTGAAACCGTATATTGTATCACAAATGTTTTCTGTGTTTATCGAAATCTTAAATATACTGAAGTATTTTTAATTCATTCAAATAAAAAAGAAAACGAAGTGTAGATTGTAAAACATGTTTGCCATTGAAGCAAATTAAAGTTCAGGTAGTTTTTTAGATTACCACAATAATTTATTCTTTCAAAGTAATAGGTAAAGGTGAAATAGTTGATGAAATACCATAGGTAATACTTTATGTTGAAATGTAGAAAAACTACTATTCTAAATTATTTAACAAGAAAATTCAACAGGGAAGTATTCATAGAATATTGACGATGTATTCAAGACGACATATTAAATTTCTTTTTTTCAGATCAAAGGAAGACAAACAATAAGAACATAGAGAGACGTGTGCATGACAAAAACGCATAACACAATAAATTATTTCTATACTTAGAAATCTTTGTTTTTCTTCTTTCAACACATAGAACATAAATTATAATTATAGCTAATAAACTTCAATTTTTTTTCAATACATATGCCGAATAAGTTTGACTCAACGCCTATCAGTATTAGTGAATATACATGGTCTATTGAATCAAGATCAAATTCAGATATTATAGTCAAATTAATGTTTTATAAGATTTATAGGCATGTTTCACTCATAATTTGTATAGATTCGAGGAACTGAGTTATGAATAGTCATATAAACATTAAAAAGTGAGTTTCATTTCATAATTACATGCTTCAAGTGAATTTTATTTGGCTGTACATTCCATAGTGAATCTAAATTCGAGTGATGATTGTTGGGGTACATATTCAATTAAAGTTCATTTATTTCATAAAGAAAAGCATCTATTTCTAACAAGTATAGACCCTGTTTATTTAAATGCATGTGTAGTCTATGGTTTGAGTTGTTTTTTCACACCAGCTGGAGGAACACATATGATGCGTGTTTTCTCATAGAAAAGATCCGAAAGCCAAGCAGGAACCACTGATAATGGAAAGAATAAGAATTCTGATTGCCACCCTGGTCGATAGCGAGTTCGTGGTGCTGTACTTTCTACAGCATGTTGTAATGCTCGCACTACTTTGATGGGATCTTCGGCATATTTCAGAAGAATATTTTTTTTAGTGCTTTCAAAATAAGTTTTAAAAAACTCATCACCCCATCGTTCTTGAACATCGACTGGCAATTGTGCTTGAAGTTCGCTTGCTGACGTAGCATATTTCCCAATGATAGGCGTTCGCATAATGCCTGGCTCGATGATACTAACGCGTAAACCCCATGCTACCATTTCACGACGAAGACAATCAGAGAACGATTCAAGTGCATACTTCGAAGCACAATAAGCTGAAGCCGATGGTGGAGAGATGAAGCCAGCTATCGAGCAAATATTGACTACACGCGAGTCTGGTTTTGTTATAAGTAACGGTAAAAACGTTTTTGTCATATCTACATGACCAAAAAAATTGATGTCCATCACTTGACGTATCGTTTCTGTTTTAATCCAATCAATATAACCCGTGCTGATGATGCCTGCATTGTTAACCAGGGCATGTAATGTGTTCGTCTTCTTTCTCACCAAATCGTAAGCTGCATCGATGTGTTCACGTCGAGTAATATCAAGTTGAAAGATAGTTGCTCGTGATGAAAGTTGATTGATGAGCGTATCTTTACTCGCAGGATTGTAAATGCCAGCGAATACATTGAAACCTTTTCTGTCGAGCTCAATTGCTAATGTATTCCCGAACCCCGAATCACACCCACTGATTAAAACGTATTTTCCTCGGACATCAATGATGGGTGCAGGGAAAAAGTGTTGATATAATCTATAGGCGATGTACAAAAACAAGACGAAGGCAACGATGAAAACCATGCTTGATGTTGTTATCGTTTTTTTCACAATGACTGTGCAAATACTTGTCGTTCTTTCTCTTTTGGTTACCACTGTTATCTGATAAAGGGAACGATTGAAATATTATGCTTTCTGAAGAATGAGAGAAACCCATTTGGTCCAGGTAAAAAAAGGATATTTATTTGCTGTGACGTTAATAGAAGTATTATAGTCCAACACGCACCATACACTGATAATAACATATGGACGATAATCATAGGAGACAAATAAATGTCGAAACTTCGGATTTCATCCGAGAGTTATGTGTATTGCAAAAGTGCACGGGACATATGAGTCATTCTAGAATGTCTGAACACCAAAATTATCATGAGAAACTAGGCAATTTGATTTCTGGATGCAGTTTTTTTAGGCTTTTTGCAGGTAATTTTTCGTTAGAAAACTACAATTTGATTCAAAGATAATATCAGATTCAGAATCAGCGTTAAAAACTGAGTGGATTTATATATATTGTGAATAATTCTGGGGAAAATGGTTTTTTTGANTTTTTTTTAAAAAACCCCTTCCCCCCCCCCCCCCCCCCCCACCGCCGTCAGGGATGGTCTGGTCAAAAATGACAATTTTTTCGATAACTCAGCCATTAGCTTGACGGATCCTTCTCATCTTCGAACTCGACCGAGATAATTGATGAATTTATTCTGTGTACAAAATTTCATGGTGATTGGATGAGGCTTTCAAAAGTTATCGTGTAAATGGACGGCCGGACGGACACACTGACCGATTCTAGAGTGTGCTCCCTTTTTGAGTACACAAAAATGAATCAAAAAGAAAGAACAGAAGTACACATACTTTGTATCCAGGTCAATGTGTACAACCAGATTGCAGCTGGAAAATTTTCGGATTGCTTTCAGTGATTCCCAGGCAACTTTCTGCTCTTTTCCACTACAAGCGATCACAAATCACCGAATACATCGAAAATAATGATCAGTTCATGGTATACGATTTTTTCTATTTTCAAGCGACTGGAATTGTTTTCAACAAATCAATTTTCTATTCGTTGTGTTTTTTAATGAATCATCATTTTCACGCATGGTTTATCTTCAGAATCATCGTGTGACTGGTTCCTAAGTCATAGAATCATCTCACTCGATAGTGAGTCACTTCATTACTTGTGTTTCTTTCCAGCAGACCTGTTTTTCATTAGCTACATCGAATCGAATATAATAAGTTACTGTACTATAGTATAAGAATGATGAACCACTTCGCCTGGAGCAAGCTTTAGTGAAACGACTCATTTTCTTCTCAACAGTAAATCGAAACTGCGTGCTCATCTTCTTCTGAATAATATATTCAGTCTCATTGTCAAAGTAATTTCAATCGAACAAACAAAAAAATAACCTCACGTGGTGTTTATTCTGAAAGAAAACCAACGAAAGAATATGTTCAATTCCTCGCATGAAAATTCTAAAAACCAAACATTTTCAATACAATGTATCAAATTAATAAAAAAAGACTGCGAATTCTCACAAAATATTTTCCAAACAGTTGCCTACTCCCAGTTCACCTCGAGAAACCGTTCATAAATTATTATTTTTCTCTCATATCACATTATGCATCATACATGACAATAATTACTCTACCAACGGAAAACCCACACTGAGTACATGTTCTGCTATTCTTCACTCGACTGAGAGAAAATTAATCAAAGTTTACCAAAACATACCACATAAAAATCATTTCAGCGAACCATCTCTTCATCCGTATAACTATGTCTCTGAAATACATAGAGAAAACGATATAAAAATATCGGCACATAGCATGATAATTGACATAAGCAAGCAACCACTCCATCGAATATTTTACTCATCTACAAGCAGGCCACATCACATGATGAACACTCTCATAAGATATGAAATGAGAACGTAATAACGACGACTTTAATCATGAACTGTGGCAACAGTATATACAGATTGGAAACAAGACATTTCCTTTGATGACACCAGCAAGTAGAATAATTCTTAAGATAGCTAATTTCAAATAGTTTTCTTTCTTTAAGCCCCCCCCCCCTCCGCCTCAAAAATTGATTTCCGCCTAGGAACGTTCAAATGAACTGGAATTTGGATGATATGTTGGGGCTATAGTGGAGTCTATGATAACATTTTCAGTCCCAAATCATGAGGTTTCAGGGAGATATAGATTGAATAAGGGTCAAAAATAGCTCTTTTGAGATCCAAAAGTTATCTGTTTTGGCTCGTTCAACATATTGATAGTTTTTTGTTTGAAAGAGCATCTCAAGACGCAGTGGATGACGTTGTTCTTTTTGGGTGCGACTGTGGAGGGCGGATGTGTGGGTCAGAAACGTGCACAGGACAAAATTTTTTGTCCTGTCCTCACCTGTCCTGCTGCCTACTTTGGTCCTGGCGGGCGGCAGGACAGGACAAAAATCGAAACCTTATCCTGTCCTGTTTCGTCCTGTTGATAATATTCGCCCTGGCGGGCGGCAGGACAGGACAAAAATCTAAATCTCATCCTGTCCTGTGCACGTCTCTGGTGTGGGTGTGCTTCTTCTCTGAAATCACGCCCTACACCTACACTCACACCCACACTCACGCCCTGAAACATACAATTATTTAACTGACCAGAAACAAAGAAAGATGACTAGGAGCTATTCATAAATAGAACTATTTCACATTGTTTAGCTCCATGAAGTTTTTTCCTTATATCATCAGAGCAATATACGCTGCGCTCGAATAAAAGTGCAAAGTACAATTAGTAAGTAACAAGTATTTTCACTTGTATCGATACTTGCTGTACTTGTACTTGTCCAGTTTGTGTAAGCAAGACGAACACTTTTACTTGATTGTATTATTCATTTGCACGAAAACTTGGCAATCGAGAACTGATGTATTTTCTAGTGCTCGCCCTATTCAGGCAATTCGAAAATCGATGCCTTTCTTTTTTCAGTCTCACCGTTTTACATGACATAATAATATAAAAAAAGGATATCGATTCTATAATGAATTTGTTTCAAATTTACGACAATGATGCATTCAGAAACATATGAAATAAAGTCGATTGCATTTGAAATGATTACGTATCAAGTATTTAACGGTACTGAAAAATATGATTCAACTGAATTATTAGCTTGTTTACATTCAAAAAATTCAGCATGAATAAATAAACTATTCGGCTTTTTATTTGAATATTAAATATTTATTTTTGTTTTTAAGCTGAGGAATTTTCAAGATTTAATAAAATTTATGATTTTAATCGCCAACTTTTTAATCAACTAGTACAAGTGATTTTTACATCGGTTTCGACTTGCATTGTAAATCACAATCGGTCTAAATTGTTTAAGTAACGGATGAAGACATTCACTGAGTTAAACTCGATGGTGTTCGAGCGAAACTTAAATACGGAATTCGATACGAAGCTGGAACCGGATCTAGTACGAAATATCTTGAAGTCGAAGAAATCGTAAATACTTTCCATGAAGACATGATGAAATTCATCATTCGAAAAACTCTATTCATACTTAGTGATATATTTTTAAAGAACGATCAATTATCTCGAACTTAAATCATTTTAAACTCGCATTTATGAGTGAACGAAACTTCAGATTAAAGATTCAAAAAACGATGTCGGAAGCTGGATCCTAGTCCTGGTACTTCCACCTTTAGTTCAAACGAATTTTCTATGACTTTCAGTTTTCAAGATCATCACGACAGAAAACGACGACTCGCAATGCGTAGCTCAAGTTAAAAAGCAAACAAACGTAAACTCGCGACGGACTGCATGCATGCTTTGGTTCGCATCGCATTAAAATCAAAAAATTAACAGATGCAAATACATAAGAAACACGAAATCTCCTCGAGGAAAATGCTTGTACGAAGAAAATACTGTTAGTGCAGCATCTGGAATACAAGTATAACTATTACATCATTTGGCATGTTGTATTTATGGAACATAATAATTTTGGCGAACAAGAAGCAAAATGATAATATATAAATTAATATTTCACTTTTTCTCCTCCACTGGAGAATTCATAGCGCAGAAATAATAAAACTTTCGCTATATGGCGATAAAAATATGAAGAAACTCAATATTTTCTAGACGTTTTCCATTTTGATTAAAGGGATGCAAAGTTAGTTAATTCAGCGAATATTTCGTTATTTCAGTTATAGGAAATCCTAGTCATAATACACAATAGGTTTTCCTAATAAACATTGAACTGCCAGATTGAAGCCCATGGTGAACGTATATGCATAGTGAATTGAATTCCAATTCAGTTACTCTCCATGTCCTTCATAATCACTTTTAATTGTAGAGAAAATTGATAGCTTGATTCTTTATATGATACAGAAACCACATTATTCACCATTATCAACAGAGGAGCGAATTCTTGTGACTTTTTTAGCCAGTTGCAAAGTTTTTTTTGCACATTATAGAATTACGTTTTTAAATGTACGAATTATAGAAAAAATTTTAGAAAAATCTTTATTATCCTGAGCATTTCGAACTTTTCGCAGGAGAACCGTTGTAGGTGTGGGTTTTAGTTTCAATCATTCGGGGAAAAAACTGCTTAAAATTGAAGAATAAGTTCACGATAATAGTCGTACCTATGAATAGACATTCTTTTTAGCTAGTCTTAAACCTATTATGACTACACAGTATTTTTCAACAGGCTATGGGAGAATTTTTATGAAAATGACTTATTCGAATCAGACTAATGCAGATTTATATACAATAACAATGCTTGTTGATACCAATTGATTTATTTTCTTTCAAATCTCTAGAACTCATAATAAGAGAAAAAAAATAAGCTTTCAGGTTGGATACAATATAAGAAGCGACCTTCTTATTTTAAGAATTCTATATTCTTCGTCGTACATATACTTTTGAGAACGGTTTCTCTAAGGCACAGTGAACATTTCAATTTTTTCACTGAATAAACTAGCGAATGTCAAAAATTAAAACCTTTAAATCACTTTCGACAACAAGATCTTAGAAAGATCCTGTGAATATATGCGCCAATCATAAAAAGTTCTTCTTTAAAAGTCAAAGCCAAGAGCTAAATACGTTTGGATTTTCCGTATTTTTCCTAAAATTCTTCAAATAATGCATTCGCATTTCTTAATGCTGTTAGAATGAACACGACAAGATTCACTACAGACAAATCCTGAGATCTTCTAAATGAAATGCAATTCTTTCATGCCTAAAATGATCTAACTTTGAAGAAATGTATTGTTTAATTTTATCAGGTATTTGGTGAAGTGTTTGATAGAATTTGTGTATGAACATGTGTCTTTTCAGATTTATGATCAGCAAAAAGAGAAGATCTATTTTAAGCACAGACAAGTTATTTCTGGAGTTGCTTCTTGACATCAGCTGGAAGAACAGATACGGCTTTCCCATAGTAATAATCAACGAACGAAGTAGAAGCAATTGATAACGGAAAGAATAGGAATTTCGATTGCCATCCTGATCAATAGAGAATTCCTGGAGCTCTAATTTCTACAGCATGCTGCAATGTTCGTACTACTTTGATAGATTCTTCGGCGTATTTATAGACATTACTAAGTTTTGCACTTTCTAAATAATGCTGAAAAAATTCGTCATCTCATCGTTCTTGAACATCGAATGGCAAGTGCGCTTTTACATCATGTGCTGACTGAGAATGTTGTTCAAGGATGGGAGTCCGCATGGTAACATTTCACGACGAACACAATCGACGAATGATTCTAGAGCGTACTTTGCAGCACAGCAAGCTGAACACGATGTCAAAGCAATGAATCCGACTGTCGAAGAAATATTGATTACGCGTGAGTCCCGCTTCGTGACAAGCAAAGGTAAAAATGTTTTTGTCATATCTGCATGACCAAAAAAGTTTATAGCCATTACTTCACGCATAGAATCCATTGTGATCCAATTAATACGGTCAGAGGTCGCTATTTCTGGATTGTTAACAAGTGTATGTAATTTATTCGTCTTCTTTTTCATCAAATTACAAGCCGCATCGATGTCTTCACGTCGAGTAATATCAAGTTGAAAAATAGTTGCTCGTTCTGTAACGCTCGTTTTCTCTTTTATTACTCAGACGAGTTTAGTCTTTTTCATTCAACCCTGACTCATTAAATAAAGGTACAACAAGAAAAAGAAACCAATCAATAGTGCATAATGATGTGAGAAGATAAGACAAAAGCATTATGCACAATAAAAGAGTTACGCATGGCGTATAGATGTCTGAACACAGCCAGAATTTTATCAAGTTTATTCGCAAACTCTTGATATACTTTTCTGTAGTTATTAGCAGTTCTACGGATCTGTTTGATTATGAATTCCAGAAGATAGAAGCTGCTGCTATTTTTAAATTATAAAAATAGAACAGAATTAACAAGAGCTACTATATGAAATAGAAACAGTAAAGTGTTATTTATTCATAGAGCTGACTTCAACAGGATAATTTACGTCTTTTTCATCTATAAAATGTGAATCAATCTCATTTATTTTTTATTAAAACACAAACAACATATCTTTAACAGCTTTATAATATGATGGTGACAAATATTTAGGAGCATCTTCATGAGTAATCCAAGCATGATCTTTATAAGGCGTTGCTTTCAGAGTAGAAAATTGTTTAATAACACCTGCAAGATATTCACCTTTGTAAAAGAAAATCTATCCAAGAAGAAGAATATTTAATAACAAAAATTTGCATGAAATATTCATTAACCTTTTTAGACGATGAATCTGAATCATTTTTATAATAAGCTAATGGTGCATTACCAGATATTTGTACATGGAGGTTTCCACATGTTGAAATGATTTGGTCAACTGCCTAAACTCAATTAACAAGTATTTCAGCATAATTCTTCACATATCGAATATACTGACTGCTCTTAAAGATGGTTCACCATCGTAGATTTTTTCCGGGAAAATCCATTCATCTTTGCCGGATTCAGAATTCTTTCGTTGTACAACTAATAACAAATTTTGATCTAATTTTCGATTTTGACTATGAAGATTATTTGTTTTATCATCCTCTACAATAAAGAAATGATAAAATTGATCATGTAATAAATGAGAGAGACAATATACCTGTTTCTCGTGGCATGAATTGAAAACTTTCAAATTCTTTTGCTAAACGGTCTTCTAAGTCAACAGCTGTTTCAACAATATTAACTGCTGCAGCTGTACTTGTTGCTGAACTTTGACGTTGTTTAGCAAGTTCACTGAAACGCCACTTATGCTTAATGAGTTGACTAGTTTTTCTTTTCAATACTTACAGTTCACTTTTATGTCGTAATTCATGATCTGATAAATAGCTATGTTCGGTTTCTAATTGTGTTATTAAATTTGTATAATCCTTTTCTAATTGAGTCATTTCAGGTGATAAATGTATGTAACGTTGTAAACATAGTGCGACTTTTATTTGTGGACGTTTTTCTGACTTTAGTGTTGATGATGTTTGAACATTAGTGGCAGTATTAGCAACAGCTAAACGTCGAACAATGGATGATGAAACTAAACAAATCATGAATTAGAGTCAATTATTTTCCTATAAATTGATCTACATTAAATTGGATGATGAGTGAGACATACTTCTCCATGAACTTACTCAATAATGAAGTGCGTAACATAGCTGATACAATATTGAGTATTATCTATTCACAAATCGAAATATTATATCTAAAGATAAAAATTAGTTACTTTATAATAAAAACTCGAGCTTTTATCACATGATAACGTAAACGAAAAAAGAAAACAGAAGGGCACATAGTTAGTTGGCTCAATTAACGCACATAAGAAAACAAAAAAGAAACCAGGACTAATAGAAAATACGAGATCACCAGAAGAAGAACAACAAAAGAGAAACATATTAACTATGATTGATTTCATCGGAGGAATACCATTTCGTAAACCGAGGTAGAACTGTTTTCCATCGTTTAAAATTAGCTTCTGTTATTTCACATTGCATAGGGTTAAATATTTTATTAACGGTTATAATTCGTTGAAAATAGTCATAATCATCAATAATACCATAACCATAAGCAGCTAAAAATCCAGCACCGATACCCGATGCTAAATCAAACGCATGACAACGTTCAACAGACATGTTTGATAAATTTGCTATGATTTGACAAATAAAATCACACGTTGAAACACCGCCAGCTACTCTTAGGCATTTTAATTTTTTTTCTCCCTGATGCTTTTTATAATCATCACGTACAAATGAAAATACATCATAAATAGCAAAGGCAATCGATTCAAGTATAGCACGAAGTAAATCTTCACGTTTGGTTTCACTGTCAATACCTATGAAACCTGAACCACAGTATGGATCACTATTGTGACCACCAAATGCAGGTAGAAAAAATAAATTGGCTGGTCGAGCGTCTGTTGATATTGTATTGAGTTCAGAGAAATCGCCAAAAAATTTAGCTTGCTTAGCCCAATTAAGTACTGTAGCACAACCACTATGAAAAGCATGCATAAAATGAACATTTTCTGATGGTTGTGCAAGATCTGAATGAGCCACAAGTGGATAGATACCATCGGTGCACGCACTAACTGGACCAGTTAAAATATTAATAAAAGCACCGGTACCTAATGTAAGTAAACATTCGCCAGGTTGAGATACACATTGACCAAACATACTCGCTTGAACATCACCAATAACAGCAGTAATAGGGATGGCGCAACCTGAAAAGAAAATTGTTGTTTTTTCTTCTCCGATGAACTTGACTCATGTTGTACTATGTGGTTTTCTACTATTCTATCATTCATCTAGTTATTCTCCTATGAATATTATTAATCATGGCAACTCAGTGGCGAATTAAGTCAGAGTTCTAAAAATGATTCACAGGTCTACTTCATCATTGAGTATTATTAACGATAAGAAACTAAAGGTTTATCTAATCTATATACTTTTGTCCTACTCTTCTACAGCTAACCTATGAATAAGCACGAGTCATTTTACTTATAAACTACTCATTTGGTTTGTATTAATCGATAATTATTATCTTACCAAATAAACTTGGGTCACATCTACCAAATTCTCCAAATGTAGGTTTAATGGCGGGCAATAATTTCATATCGATACCTAAATTTCTACACAGTAGAGTTGACCATTGAGATAAAAATGGATCATAAAGTCCAGTTGAACTTGCACATGAAACATCTGTTACATGTTCTTGTCCACCAGTTAATCTCCATATTAGCCATGTTTCAATACAACCAAATAATAATTCACTATTACGTGCGCGTTGAATAAGCTCAGGTTTTCTTTCAAATAACCATAACAATTTAAAAGCAATCATTTGTGTACGAAATTCAAGATTTGATAATGTTGACATACGTGCTGTTTGAACAATAGGATAAATAACTTTAGCAAAACCGCGTATTGTTTTCCATGTAAACGATGAATTAGTTGCTACCGCATGCGAACTTGATCGTGAATCATTCCATAGAATAATATTTGAATATGTTTCTCCTGTCTTACGATCCCATAATATAACAGAATTTCTTAATGTGGATATGCCTAAACAAGTGATATCGGTAATAGTTAAAGGACTAGCACACTTTATTGTTTCAGTAATAACATCGAGTAAAACAGACCAAAATTGTTCGGGATCAAATTCAAAGCCATGTGGTTCCGGATTAAGAAGGGTTTGTTGTTTTTGACTCGATGAAATAATTTCAAAAGTTTTAGAAAATATGTAAGCACGTATGGACGAGGTACCGATATCAATTGAAAGTATGTAGGGTTCTTTAATAGGAGGTGAAGGACATTGTTCTTGACCATCGGCATTATTAGCTAAACAAATTAAATTTCCTAAGTTAGATTTTGTTGCCATTATTTGTTTGGTTGTGAGGATTTTTTAATTTCAGTATATAAATCGTAGAGTTGAACAAGTTGATCTTCTTTAAGAAGATCTAAAGCTTTTAAATCGATTGATTGACCAAGTGATTCGTTATTTTTAGCTGAGATTTGACGTGTTAGTATTCGTGCGTACTCCTACGAAAAAAAAAAGAAAAAAGTAATACAAAAAAAGTACTATCAACGACATAGATGTTTATCATCAATTGCAGAAAAGAAGAAAAAAAAGAGTAAATACTGACTTCTAATGACGACAACTGGATCGGTAGGAAAAAATGAAGAAAAGGTCATACGTCACTTTTTCTTCGTTTTTTTCTAACGATACTTACACTCCATTCAACCATAAAATTTGTAACGAATTCAGGTTGTGCAGTTTTATGACGACGAAACTCATTGCGAACGTATTGATTACCCAATTCTCTTAATTCATTGGGAAGACTTTGGTGTAAACGAAGTATAGCTTTATATAATTTCAAGACAGCGAAACGATGTTGTGAGCCAAAGATTTTTTCATACATTGATTATTAACATTGACTCTTGTTTTTTTTTCTCTTTATTCTAAAATAGCAAACATTTAGTCTTTTTTTTTCTTTCGTTCTTCCGTTTCCATCATCTCTAATCAAATTAACAAACAAAACAAAAAAGAAATAGTTTTATCATCTCGAACATAATTATACATGGTTATTATCAACTGTTCAACATTAAATGTTTACAAACAAACAAAAATATATGCATATGGAGAGATTATTGACCGGGGTCAGTTGCAGTGAAACTTCATAATTATTATAAAAGTGTTTCATGACAATGTTGAAGATCAACATTTAAACGATTGATATAACGATCTAAATCTGTATTTGTTGGATCAAGATTTTTTGCAGCAAGTAAATCAGTCAGAGCATCGTCATATAATCTAAATAGAAAAATCAATTTCAAGTAAAATTCTTAAAAACAACTTTAATTAGTAAGTCATATACTTTTGATCGCGTTTTATTCTTGATCGAAGTAGAAGACCATCGGCTGTATTATGAATATAAAGTGCTTGCGTACAATAATCAATAGCTGCTTCATAAGACTAAAATATGAGTAAGATTATTGTTTCTTTCATTGATACGAAAAAATTATTTTTCATACATCTAATTTTCGTTTGCATTTAGCTAAATGAATTAAACAATTATATTTCATAAATCGAAAATTTGTTGTAAATTGATCTGTTGTTTGTTGATCAATATTTGTTGGTAGTTTTTTTAATGCATATGAAAAACGATAAGCAGCATCTTTATATTGATTTTTCTTTTTAACAAAACAACAGTAAATAATAAAATAAATAAACAAAACAAAACAATCAAATTTACTTTATAAAGTGAAATACCATCATCAATCAATTTCGATATTAAAATTGTCATCATATCATTTTTACCAGCTGCTAGTGCCCATGTTGATGGGCCTAAAAGAAAACATAATCGTTCTTTTTTCCAAAAATTTCATTCAAAGACAAAGCAAATGATTTACCACTGCACGTCTGATTAGATCTTCTTTATTATAAAAAAAAACAACAACAAAAGTAAGCTGAACTTTTTCATATTTTTGTTACTGTGTAACATTTCTATAGAACTGTACATATTGTTTTGAAGAATATTCAATCCAATAGAATGTATGGAAATGAACAGGAAGCTACAATTTACTTGTAACTTGAGTATATATATATATATATATACCTCTAACCAATGTATAGATGACGCATGTGTACATATGTTAGATCCACAACGTCTTCCTGCATTGAAAGGATCAGAAGTAGTTCTATCGAGATACTGTACTTTCATTAGAAACTTCGGCAAAAAAGCGATACTCGTCTTCAAAAATCATACTCATAAATAAGAGTATCATCTCAATTCATTAGTGTACGTATCTATCTCCGTGTAAAATTTCATATAAAAGAAAGTCATATCTCATAGCATCAATATGGTAAAAACATGAACTCATCATTTCAGGGTATTCTCAAAGCTAATTAATCCGTTGAGTGACTTCACTTCTTATGATAACTTATTTATTTTCTTACCAAGTTTAACACTTTTCTTTAACAAACAATTAACAACAGCAACATTTCGACAGCCAATAGCACGATCAAGTGCCCGCATTCCATTTTTATCGACATGATCAACAATGGAACCATGATCAATCAGTAATTGTACTAGTTGTACATCACCATAGAATGATGCCATATCAATTGGTATTCGTCCATTAATGTCTTCATGATTAATATTGCTTCCATGAGCTAATAATGTTTCGCACGCATGAAAATGACCTTTTAAACAAGCCCATGATAAAGATGTAAGTCCTTCTTCATCTTCATGATGAACATTAGCACCTGTACGAAAACAAAACAAAAAGCATGGCACGATTTTTTCTAACGAAAAAAATAATAACCTTTCTCTAATAAACTATCAATAACAGCTAGATGACCTTCACTAGATGCAATTACTAAACATGTTCGTTTTTGTTTATCACAATGTTCAATCGATGCGTGATGATCAAGTAAATATTCTACACATGACCACATACCATTTTTAACAGCTAATAATAACGGTGTCATTTGACGAGAATTTGTTCGATCTATATCTGCTTGATGATTTGTGATTAAATAATCAATGACATTCATGTGGCCGTGACTTGCGGCATTAGTTAAAGCTAAAAAAACGACTTCCTCATTGTAATGAATGAATTATAACACATCAGAAAAACAAACAATCTACCTGTTTCACCATGGACATAATCGGTGCCATTGATATCAATCGTTGAATAATGATTGTCAGTTAACATAAATTCAAGAGCATCAAGTGAACCCGTCGATGCAGCATAGACAAATGCTTGTTGCTTTATAGATTCATCGGTGCAATTGAGAAGTTTCAAAATAGATACATGTTTTGTTGCATAAGCAACAGCTGTCAATTGATATTTATCTTTCAAAGTGATCTAAATGAAATTAAAAGAAAATCGTTACAAAGTCTATAAATTCAATAACTCGATGGCAGATGAAACTTACATTAGCATTGTAATTAATTAATAATTTGACAACCTGTTCATGCCCATATTCGGCCGCAAGCATTAATGACGTCTTATTGTCATTATCTTTTGTTATTATATTAACGTTTGCATGATATTTTAAGAGTAATTCAACAAATGACATATACCCATTTCGTGATGCAATACATAGAAGCGGCATGTGTATTGAATTAACTATTGAATCTGGATTAGCTGATGTCATTAAAAGTAATTCACTTATATCTAATTCAGGATAGAATGCATTACGCAGTGAAGCTAACAAACGTGATGGATCGTCGATTAAGTGTTTTATGGTGTGACACAGTTGAATAATATTATTAGAAAATAGATCACTTAATGATAGATGACGAATACACTCAGTAGCTTCGGGACCATGTAAGGAGTTGGATAACGAATGAGATAAATAAAGTGCCAAACGAGAATGTCCTTTTCTGTATAGAAACATATACAAATAAGAGATTTTAGGAAAGTTTTCTATCGATTAAAACTATTTACTTGATATTGCAAGCAAAATATTGATTTTTATTAGTAAGTAACCAATGCCGAATTGACCCATGAACAGTAGCATAGGTTGCATTGGGATATTGTGTTAGAAATGCAGATAAATAGGAGACACACTTTAAAAGAAGAAACAAAGCAAAAAGGACATTGGACAAATTATCAATAGGTCAAGATTGAATAGCTTTTCGATAGATGAGGTCATAGGCAATCTTCAAAGTGGTGCTAAACTTACTTGTAAGAATATTGACCATTCAATATGTGATTCTTCATCAACATTAACACAGCTATATAGAACATTTAAATTAATTGGTCGTCTGATTGCTAAACATATTTCAAGAATAGCACGACAAATTTCAATATGTTCTTGAATTTTATTAGTTCGAAAACGATAATAATATATTTCGTTTAATGTTCGAGGAAGATCAATATTTGCCGGGAATTCTCGTTGTTCAAATAGATCACAGAGCTGTTGAATAAAAAATATATTTCCATGCGATAATGTACATAATTGATCAATATTTGACATAGATGATGATAAATCATAGAGTTCATTACTACAATCGTTCTAAAGAAATCAATTTCTATGATTATATGCTTGTGATTTAAAACATTGTTTTCTTGCTGTTTCCAATGTGCACAAAGACCTCCCTAGGATCCGATGATTAAAATGCTTTCAATGAATAGGAAAATTAGATAATTCATTGTTTGAAAAAAGAAATAGTTATTCTCTAGAGACTACACGAGCTATAGACCGAGTCAAATCAATTAATGAAGATTGAAACAGTAGCACTACACAAAAAAAGAGTCTTGAGAAATTAACTACTACGAGGTGATAGACTTGATCAAATTCAATAATCATAATTTCTCACTGATCAATTTAAATGGTTTATCAGACGAATCAACTGTCGACAATGACAGATTGTTCATATATTACCTCTAATCGTTTCGATAAATATTTTCGTATATCATTATATAAATAATTAGAGAATCTTAATTCATCTTCGATATCCAATACAGCGAAGTGTTGTAGAAATGTATTTTGTTCTGTTTGAAGTTGATTATCGTGCAGCCGATTCATTGTTATGATTAATTTTAACCACGGTGGTATACGATGAAGATTCGTAAATAGAAATTCTGTTATTGTTTGTCCTTCTGTATCACATAGTTCATTGTTAATACCATCGATTATTAAATAAATATGATTTGTAACTGAAAATAACTCTTGTAAATGACCAAGAAGTTTTAATTGATTTAATTGATCAAGAAAAGCTGCAAAGAAAAAAATAGTTGAAGAAAATAAAATATTTTTCGCTTTCTTTTTTTACCAGTAAAAAATGCATGTTCAACATTTTGAATGCAAGCATTTAATGTGATTGCTTTACGTGTATGTTGCTCACGTAGAATAACATCACGGTAAGCATGTAAAAGTGGATGTTCAAGTGCACGATAAATAATTGAATGTATTATGTCTGGTAATGAACAAGAGTCTGTTTGTGAACAATCACAAAAATGTGAAGATAATATATGACATTTTAGCCATTCATAGGAAGATTTTTTTGCTGAATTTACTCGAATGATTGAAGCTAAAAGCAGAAAAATAAAGATGAAAGAATTTATTTCGTTTTTACAAATGCGCAAATACTGTTATTTATTTATTCTCAATAGAAATTCATGAATTTCATAATGATCTCGAATAAGATCTCTAGTCTCCGAGCAATACGAAAGTCGAAGCAATCGTGTCTCTTGAAAAAGTCGGATCACTTCGTCCCAAGTGTGTATTTAGAGTGAGTTCTAGGTTCAGCCTCTTAGACTTTCAAGTTACACATCTTCTGAATAAAACATTGTCTCTATAGATTAGGTGGATGTACGCTTGATCATCGCATACCTTTTTCATTTTGAGTAATAACTGATGTTGTTTGTTGTGATGCCGATGTTGTTATTCGCAATAGATTTTTCATTAGCCATGTTTTACCCATTCCTGGTGTACGACTTATTAGAACAAGGCCGGGTTTAGTTGTGCCTCTTATTAGTTTAAACATTTCATCATAAATCCAATCACGTTGAATAAAAAGTTTTTCATCGTCATGCAGTGAATTTGAATCATCTTTTAAATTCGAACTACAATGACATGTATGAGTCGATGCTGATGATGATGATGGAGTTGTTATATAACGAGGAGGTGACCATGTCTGAGATTCGACCATTGCATTTGGCGCTGATTTACTCATTGGACCAAGTTCATAGCCAGAAAATGTTTCAATACCTGGTTTTTTTTAAAATAAGAAATCATTATTATTAGTAAAATAATATTGGAAAACAAAAAAAAAAGATGTAGTTTACTTGGTGAGAAAACTTTCATACCAGATGGTGAAAATGATAGATCAGAATTTGACATACTTGGTGAAATATTTGTTGGATTGAATTGTATTTGTTGTTGTGGTTGTTTCTTCTTATTATTCCTCATTATTTGTTGAATTGATGTATGTGTAGTAGCTGAGGATGTCGACGGTGACGGAGATATGGATGCAATATGTGTACGATTACTTTGAAATAATATATCCAGCAATTGTTCATGAGCCATTTCGGGTGGTGGTGGAGGGGGCAAAGTTTCGTCTGATTTTGGTTTTGAAATTAACTGTTCAGGTGTTTTATTGTTAGAATTTTTTATGATAGTTGTCATGGAACCATTTGTTTTAATGGCAGATCGTTGTTGACTTGATGTCAGTGGTGTTCCTCGTATAAACGAACTACTGAATGATTTACTTCCGTTAAAATGATGTAGAAGTTTTTGAAAGTGTGATACTGGTTTAACTGGCGTTGGTGGAGGTCGTTCTATAGACGAACGTGGCATAGGAGGAGAAGCTTGAACAAGTAGATTATTAGCAATAATTGTTGACGATGAATGAGGCTGAGAATTCGGTGTTGGAATTGGAGAAGGAGGCATTGATCTCATTGTATTTTTATCATCTGGTAAACAGCGACTTTTAACTAAAAATATTTATTTCTTATTTTCTATTTGTTACTTCGAGTATTTAAAAAAAAAGTATATATATAGATATAATAATGATCACTATCATTATTCTCAATAATTGTCAAAATTTAATGAATTATTTAGTAAATGTCAATTATTAGTTTTTTCTTCTTTTTCTTTTGGTTATGCTTGATTAATTTTCTTTTTTGAAACATTTTGACATATGTATATACATTTACTTACCTAAATGTGACAGGCATATCGAACATTGTTCATACTTGAACATACATGTATAGCACTTTTCATGATGACATGTCGTATCGATTAAGCGTTTGTGTTTTTGATTATCATACGGACATCGACAGATAGGACATAAACGACTTGATGAATGAGAAATACATAGATCATCGTTGTTAGTCAAAGATTTTTTCTTTGCTGATGAAGAAAAAAGCCGAGCCGATCGAAACAGAACAATATCTAAAAATAAATAATAGTAAAGAAATATAAGACGGATTCGTATTTGATTAGTTTTTTATATAATATAATAGTTTATGGTTTAGATTTTCTTCTTGTCTATATAAGAAAAAGTCAATACTAATAATTCAATAGATGCAAGAAAAAATCAGATATAGATTTTTTGCTCTTTGGTAATATTCGTATAACTATATGTAAGCAAATGGTTTCTCGGTATAAGCTGATTTAATCACCGTAGAAAGGATGATATTTAATATAAAATGCAACCTATTCATATCGTCTCTATTGATTCATGAACACTCAATGTTAAACGAATATTTCAAAATGAATTAGTAAATCGAATTAGCTATGATGAAGTAATAATGAATTCAAATAATCGATCATGTAAACGTAACAAATCGATCGAATATTTTTTTTGTATATTTGTGTAATATGTTATATATTGTTCTTTCTTTCTCTCTCTCTCTATCTTCTTTTGCTTCTGTCGTTAGTGACGTATATAACTACATAGTAACACAAGTGACCATAGCCCGACGGATACAGACAATGGTATGTTGAACATATTACTATCGACAATATATTCGATGACGAAACATGAATGGCATTTTTTTTTCGTTTCATATATTCAATAATGTCAGCTGTAACTCTCGGATTTTTTTCTTTTTCAAGTACTTTACGATTACAAATGAATAGAAGAACAAAACGAAAAAGTTACTGTAAAGGCTTTTCTTTCTTTGTCTATAAAACAGAACATAGGACAAAAGATAACCTTAAGACATACCTCGCTTAAACATGTTTGAAGATTGATTCTTAATAATCGTTGTTCATTTTCAGGTTTTAACTCATTTCATTTTGCATGTTATTGTTCTTCTCGCTTTCGCATGGCAATCAACCGTGTGATAGTGATTCGCACTGTCTTTTTCTCCTTCTCCCTCTCTGTCTCTATGCTTCTCTCCCTTTCAATCTTTCTTTTCTTTTCTTTACTTGATATTTGAAGCATACACATATACCATCATATGAAATGTACAAGAGCGTGTCATTACTTTGCACACTTTTGCTCATTCATTTTGTTCGGATCAATATATAAAGCGAAATCGCAAAAAAAGAAAAAAAGAAAATGAGTAAGACAGAATAGGAGTCCCATTTCCGTCTTACATACAATAAACTCTCCTTCTCTTTTTTCCTGTTCATACACAAAAAAAATTATTACGCAAATGTTGACATGCAAATATGCGCATAGGGCGTGGCTATGGTGTTGCTGGTAATCAAATTTGTGCGACCACACGCCGCTCATATGTCATTCAACACGCGACTGAAAGCGAATGCGATTTCAGACAAGCAGATTAAAAATGAGCCTGAATGAGTGACTGAACATGCATGTCAATCATTCTGCTGTTTCGCTTTTCCTTTTCTTCTGTTACAATACAGTCAAACAAATAAATACTAATGATAGGATATTGTTGCGACTATCAAGATTCTTTTTCATGCATCATCTCACATTGTTCATCAAATTACATATTGTTATCTTTGAATCAATGCGTGTATGTACATAGCTGCGTCATTAATATACACAAGAGATAATCCTAAGATAATATAGCGAAAAAGAAAAATAGCTGTTTTGGTATCTCCTTAGCTAAAGGTTATGATCATATCTCTCCTATAGTTTGTTGTCTGTAACACTTCAAGCCAAATGATTTATAATCGAGTCGTTCAAGTTGAAGATACTTATAACAAGTGTATTGCAAGAATATATTCAAAAAAGTGAGACTTTAAATTTCTCTACTACACTAATCAACACTATCGATCATCATATTCTACTATAAGTGGTAATATTTCGATTGCAGCATAAAACTTGACAAGGGGAAAAAAATGTGTTTTGAAGTATAACAAAAAGAAGAAATTTCTATTTTATGAGACCTTGAAAAAAACTTTCTTTCTACTCGTACTTCTATTTCAAGTCTCGTTCAATGTCAATTTACATTCAAGCATCCAGTTTTTATGTCCATAAATAATAGAATAAGTGAAAAGAAAAAAACCGAAGTTTTTTTTTTAATTACCAAACAGAACAACCACACATTTTCACACTGTATTAATGGACTTGTTATAATATTTTAAATACAAAACTCTCGATCGACATATTATACAGTATCAATACAAAATAGCTAAGATAGATACACTACTTTTTTTTTGTTAAATCTTGAAATATAAATACGATATGTTGTTAATGTATAAAAAAGAAAAGAAAGAAAATAGACGGAACAATATTAGCTCGTTGTTTGGCTTATCTTAGAAAGAAATGAATAATTAGCAAAATAAAGATATTAAATAAGTAAGTTTCACATAATGAAAAACGAAAAGAAAACAAACAGGCGCAATATAGACTTCGCTCATATTCATTGTTTTGCATTGATATCAAAGTAAAATGAAATGGGAGATTCATGCACTCATGGTAAAAAAAACATTTGAATTAAAAATTATTGTTTACAACATCGGCATCGTTTTGAATAGAAAATCACTTGACCAATAATAGCAATATCAATACTAATTTGCAAGATACCACATAGCCAAAATTGTTTCGGAGCATTTCGAACGATAAAATAAATAGTTTTGAAAATATCACCCGATGTCCAAAGAATAACCTTAAAGCAATGGATTTAGATGAAGATTAATAACAAAAGAAAATATTTACCATTTTAACACTCATTCCTTCAGTTGACTTTAAACGAAAATTACGTAAGAATTGAGGTACGCCAAGAAGTGCTTCACAGAAGACTGCCAATAGTCCAATGGTTTCAATATAAACCAAATTATAACGAAAAAGCCATGTTATAATACCTAATATAAAAGATTGACGAATTGAACGAAGGATGAACTCGATCGAGCATGGGATTATTAGCAGACGTAATAAAAATCCTATTAATTACCACTATTGACATCGTATTATATAGATTTCCCTGAGGACCATTGGACATTAATCTCTCTGTCGCCAACGATTTTCTAGTCACGCCACAATCACGACTTTGTATATTTTATGAATTTATCAGATAGAAATACAGAATATTTAACTATATTCTATTTTACGATAGAATATCAATAACTTTGTTCAATTCCAAGTCTTTATGGCTCTGATTCGTTAGATATCGACAAGTTTCTGTAGTTCAATATCAGTTCCATGGAATGACTCGAGACAAGTCGCTAGCACAGCTTAATTATCTTGTGACGTATAACTACTCATATGATTAATTAATAAGTATGAAGAATACATCAACTTTGTGTCACGTCGATGATTTATATCTGTCGTTATGCAAGACTTCATAAAAAAAAGGCGGGATTATTTTTCCTTCCTACATTTTCATGTCTGACTATAGAAAATATTTATCTATAAACCAAATATCTCTGTTCGTAAACAATTGACTCATCTTTTGTTTGAATATTTATAATTTTTGGCGGAAAAAAATTTGTTTTTAAATACTTACTTAATATTACAGTAAAAATGAATAAAAATTGAAGATAACTCGAAAATCTAAAATGAATCAAAAAAATGAATGATTCAATTTTCTATCTTAAATCTTACGTTGTCCATCTCCAAAAGTAAGTAACTTCAAAGTCCATAAATCTTCTATCAGATACTTCTTCTGTCAATTGTTCTTTTGAATTCGATATTTGACTACTTGTGTCCGATGATGAATCACCACGCATAGCTTGACTATGCACACGTGTCCATAATTCCAGCATAATCAGCATACAAATTATCATTACTATTGATTGTATCAACAGTGGAGTTTCAAAACGTTTGCCAAACCAAAATTCAATACGAATAATATTAGCAACAAGTAATGTAAGACATACATAATTTGAAAACCCTTCCGCATTTTTTGTTCGCTTTATTACTAAATACTGCGGAATGTATGGAATCACACCACCAAACTAAAATAAATAATCAGAAAAAGTTGAGTGATAATGCTCGAGAGAATTATAAAATTTTCAACTGAAGATATATTCGATTTAGTTTAAATAGAATTGAGGTGTGCGAGAGTAGCATGCTGATTGGCACCTTGAAATCATTGACTATCGAGATACGAAATTAATCCTGTTCGATATTAAGACAGTATGCATACATCAGTTTTTCCTCATATTTATGTATCTTCAAGAAACAACAACAAAAATAATCTTAATATTTGAAGTTTATATGTAATATGATCTTATAGACATCAACAAGATATGTCAGAAATTTTCGAGATTACAGTTGTCAATCTTCTTAAAGGACGAAATAGCCTATATAGCAAAAGGGTGCAATATTTTTTTCTTCATGTGGGATTATAAATGCAGTAATACGTAGTTTAAGTGTGACCTATTCAAAGGTTTTTCTGTTCTTTTTTGGTTAGATGTCAAAATCATTGACAGACTTATTACTGCTTATCAATAGATTAGTTACTGATTGAGAGCATACGTTCTACTTTCAGCAAAGAAATTCCAATCAAAATAACGAGTAGGGTTTCCTATATAATCATTAAATCAAAGGTAACGATTGATACTTGTTTATATTAGAATGAAGTTCATAGGACAATATACATTTGTTTATCTCATATTTCAAAGAAATACTCTATTGAATGATCATGAAACATACATTTCTTTTAAGAACGATGAGCATATAGAAGATGAGCTTGCTTGTCCTTCAAATGTATGCGTCAAGGATATAGAAATACAATCAATTGTATGTTCGAAATAAGTCTAAATTCGATTAGACATCGAACTAATTCAACTTATGAGGTCGTGCGATGTTTGAAATTGTAAGCGAGAAAAAAGAAACATCGGGAAAGTCATTGCATAGCCTCGATAGTCTGTTTTAATGTCAAATAAAAAAGTTCATTGTACTAACATTGCCTCAAGGTGAATGTCTTTGTTCAATGAACAAAGACGAACAATGTATTTTGTTCAATCTACTTGTTACAATTGAGAAAAAAAGAATTCCAATAACTTACTATCATAAAAAGTATTGCGCAAGCTTCCAGAATGCGCATGATAAATATTCGAAAACTTGAGATAGGTATTGGTCTATGAATTTGAGTATCATTCGCAGTTTCATTTAATGCAGTTGTTGTTAAATTATCATCGGTAATCTCTTGAGGCATGCCCAATACATAATTTGCATACTTTTTAATATTTTCGAATAATCCTTCGTGAACGTTACTAGTAGTATTATTAGTAGCATTAGTAAAACCAAGCAATAAAAAAGCAGTAATGACAAACAGATAGCACGAATAATGACGATGATGATTTATTTGTTGAAATTTGAGTTTGGCAAAACTAAACAAGCATGAATAAGATTGTTTTTTGGAAATCAAATTTAATACGAGTGTTAACATATCAAAAGCAAGAAAAACAACACAGAATCTAGTCTTGGACATTCCTTATGTGCTACTAATGTTTTGTCGAGTAGTAGTACACACATTCTTTTAGTTCATACGTATACACATTTAAATATACTTACAGGTATCCCATTTTATTTTAGTTAGTAGACTGCCTAAGGATATGAGCAGAATAGATGTAATAATAAGAAAAAGTAAAATTCATGAAATATTTTTTAAATAGACTATTTAATTCAGTACAAATGTAGATTAGAATGCATGACAAAAATAAACGCATTTTTACCTTGTCTGATCAGTTGTATTGAAACTATACACACCAACAAATCTTAAAAGAAAAACACAAAAATATGTTTGTCGAGTATGACTAACGAAAACAAAACGTCAGAAGAATGAATGGATACTGCTTGTCACGATAAAACGTTCGCATGGATTAATTTTTGTCGAACAACCAATACCGAACAATACTAACTTAACAATTGAAAAATTAGTATTGTAAAGCTAGCAAAAATAAGTGTTTTAATGGGTTTATCTATGTAATTAGTAATAGAATTGTGTTGATAATTTTTACAGAAAATAAAAATCTCTATAGATGTCGCATTGAATAATGAAGAACATCTTATTGGCTAAATTGATTCTTCACGACAAATAAATTTATATCAATATTTTTTTTTTATGATTGTATTTTAGTTTTATTTTGATAGTAAACGTAGATTTCAAGTGAATCATTTTATAGCTGGTATCCTACAGTAGAAATTCTACTATAAAATTCTTATTGTCTGATCATTGTTGTAAGAGATCTAGATAATCAGATAGTAATAATTTACATAAGATGTTTATTTTACTTACTTTTAGGAATTTAACAACAATGAAAATGTATGATAGAGGAGTTAAAAGTAACAATTATTATTATAGTTGAAAACAAATGAGAAAAAATTAAGTATTCATAGGCAAGTTTTAGTAACGGAAAACGAGTGCGTTTGTTTGCTTATAGGAAGAATTTCGATTCAATTAATTTCTCTAGGTTAGTTTAGAGTGGGAGATGCTTGTCTTCGTCGAGGGAAATATAGCTAATCTATTTATGAGATATATTGTATTACTTTTATAGAAAACTTAAGATGGGAAGTTAATAAGCTAATTTTTGAATCAATTGAAGTTGTTCATAGATCTCATTGGTTTTTGAGCAGGAAGTAAAACAATCAGCTTATTTAAGTTAATGTACCTATCAAAACATTGACAGCAATCATAGAACAAAGAATTGTAAACAGAAGACTTATAGTTTTGGACAAGAGTGTTTTTTTGTAGTAGTAGCACTGTTATTATTGTTGTCAAGTGTCGATTTTGAGTACATATGTACAACCGTAAACTCCCATTCTTCGATAAGTATGTTATTTCAGTTAGTTTCCAATTAATTTTTTTTCTTAACCTCCATTCTTGGAAAACATTGCGCAAGCAAACTCTACATTATGAATATTGTTTTAGTAGAAAGTTGTTGTGACAGATGTCGAGCCTGCCTAACAAGTTCCAGAGTAGTAGAACTGAATGAAGTGAAATTGCTGCATGACATGATTTTCACTATCTCAAAACATGCTAACTACGATGGTCTGGATTATTTGTGACAAGTTCTGGTGAAAATCGAATACCAGACCTTCTTGGGTGCATGTTTTTTTCACGAATGGAAGATGACATTTGAATCATAACTCCAATCTATCTTGGGATGTTGGAAAATTTTCGAAGAAGCAAAAATGGATTCGTCCAGAAATGTATCTTGAGACCGTATAATGATAAACATATAAGTCATAGCACTAGCATCGGTAGCGCAATCTATATTTGATCTTCCAAGTATCATAGACATGCGCAAAACGAAATGATTTAGTTATAGTAGACTGCTGAAAGGCATGAATGAATGCATACGGTTTTCGACATGTGTTAATGTCATAAAAAAGAATATATGAATTCTTTTTACTGTTAATCACTTTCAATTTGACAACTTTTTAAACAAGGTCATTGCCTTCGATAATAGTGTGGAGTAGCCCTTTGAATAGGAAGAAAATAAAGTGGTGGATAGACACAATTCAAATTTAGTGAAAAAGAGTAAGTTAAGACTTTAGTTGATTTTCGTAAAAGAATACCTCAGATGCAATATGCAGGCTGTTTCTTACATTATATTATAGCTATAAGTAAATACCGATCAAATATGAAAAAGTTGAAAAGAATTTATATCCTGTTTTAGTTCCGATTATTTTGCTACGTTTAGCTTAGTTTAAGGAAATTTCTTATGGCAATTAAAGAGCAATACATAATGAATATAAATTGAGAGAAATAATCTCTCGTTATACTTTAAAACTTCATTATGTATTACTGAAAGTTCTCCGAGTGCACAAAAACAACTCGAATTGTTCAAAATATTTTCTCTTTAGCTTTTCGTCAAAATAAAATTCACCTTAAATTTATCGATGCGCCTAGCAAATAGTATTATAAGAATTTTTTGTAATATTAATCTTTATGCGGAAGTTTAATTGCAGAAGAAGAAAAGTTCACTTAGTATTTATCCAACACTTAACAATACGATATATAGAATAAATAAAGATGTAAGAATATTCTTCCATGAACAATTTAGTATAATTATTGTTACCTCGGCACGCCTAACGAGAAAATGTTAAGTCTTGTATTTAAGAATAATCGTCTTACACGTTTTTGTTTGTTTATTATATTGCTAATTGGGTGCATTCAGTATAATTTTAGTAGATTCTCATTGAGCCTTCACTCGGGTTACTTTTTATAAGTAACTAAGTTCTTTTTTTTCCTAGGTTAATAATGAATAATATAGTTTGTTTATGATCTATTCTAATGATATCGTTGAGTCTTAATAATACAACTAAGAATAGTTTTCGAAAACAATAACAAAATATATTTCCCATCGGATAATGCTGATTACTTTGATCTTCTAGCAAAACCAATGGACAATCATTGTTTCTAGACATTTATATCATGAGATTTGATATCTATCATAAAGAAATATCTTGTCCAGAAAAAAAGAATTTCATATCTTAATATCAGAATGTTTTACTTCTTATTCTAGATATCTTTTATTATTCCATTTCAATGAGTGATTCAATGGCAACTACAAATGAGAGCATGATTTGGTGTGCTAAGACAGGTGAACTTCAATCGTTAAAAACGCTTCTAAAAGAAGTAATTATCTGAAATAAAAGAAACCTATTTCGCTAAATTCAAATTTTTTCTTTTGCGTGTAGCATCCAGGGAAAGTAAATGAACAAATGAATGGTCGATCCTTATTACATTATGCAGCTGATGCAGGAAATTATGATGTATTAAAAGAACTTGTTGACAATGGTGCTAACGTTAACGTAAGAATCGAATAGATGCAGTTTTTTTAAAATTTTCTTTCTTGTTTGTTATTTTAAAGAGTAACGATAAATTTGGTTTAACTCCACTTTTGGCTGCTATTTATGAAGATCATACCGATTGTGTTAAATATCTTCTTGAACAGGTTAGTGTTTTAGTTTGTCCTTGAATAATAGCTGCCAATAACATGGATACAAATTTCTTTTGATTTCTCATCGATCGATGAGTCACCATCGTTCGTTATAATCGAATCAAAATCAATGACTATATTCAAATAATTCTTTATCTACATAATATTTGTTAAATTGTTTCCCTATGTATATACTAAACAGATGTATATTTTTGATTGATGAACTTAATAGAATCGTGATGCGTAGCCAACGAGAATGGCATAGCTACAGAGTACGAAGTATACAATCTATTAATAGAATTTACCTTACATTTTGTTTCTCTCTCTCTCTCTCTGTTAAGTTTCACAATACATTACTGCGATTCGAATTATGACCTTGAAGGACTAATAGGATCTATTTTTCTATTGAAATCAATTTATATACTTTGGTATATGATGACTCGTGTATTTAGTTTTACTGGATTTCTTTTAAATTAGAAAGGAAGAAATATATAGTTATTCTCAGAATGATTCTGGTAGCTGTCGAAAATAATCTATTATTACTCATAGTTCCATCATGGTTCGTCATGAAGTTTTACGCAGTTTGGTTTTGGTACCTTGAAAATGATTATCTTTCTTTCCTCTCTATTGGTTAATATCGTAATAGGAAAGTTGACGGAATGGCGTCGTTCTCTTAAACCTGAGTCATAAAGATGTTTCGAAAAATCGATTGCATAATTTTGATGACTCATGATCGAACTCAAGTTCACATTATTATCATCCATTTTGGGCGAATCTTACTTTCGAGTCTTTTATTGCTTTAAACATTTTATGCTGTTATGTCAATCTCATACACAAAATTTATCAAATAAATAATAGAATATTATCGTATTTATAAAAAAAATCTACCGTTGGCATAATGTACGAATAGTGCTTAATACCAGATTAATCAAAACGTTATGTTCGAAAAAATCATGCGTAAATCAATTCAATACTTCAGTCTTTATTAACGGTTTTTGGGTGCTTCCATAACTAGTAGTACGAAGGTTATTGAGTACAGTATTGAAATAGGCCCGCTTATGACAGGCGCAGATTTATTCTAGCGAGACAAAGAAAACACTTTTTCGTCTTTCTACCAAATTGCTGTTTTCTTTTCTCAAGGAAGAACAAAGGAAGGGTAGAAAAATATAGTCCACCCTTATCTGCGCCTTTTGAAAAAGCAACGATCACGTTAGTATAGACTCGAGCAACCGTTTCTCTCACGAGTGATTCATAATAGAAATATTGTGGCAAAAGAAAGAAAAGAAAAAAATATATAAAAGTATAGCGAACGAGGGCTTACCATTGGCGTCTATATAAAAGGAACGAAGGGCAAGCATTCGCTTAAACAAACGCTACGCACTGCATACACGACAAGGCGACAAGTACGATATATTATACAATAAGAATTTAACCTCAAAATGGTACGTGAAGTTCATGCATTAACCAGTTCAAATTGTTCCATTGATATTATTGCAATTAAACATGCTGCTAACGATGGTATACAAGCAGAAGAATTTCCAAACAAAGATGGCGTAACACATAAACATCATTCAAGTATAACAGACGATGAATCCGGTTTTTCTGAAACTGAAACTGAAACAATATCAGTACCATCATCACCTGTACCATTATTGAACGAAGATGATTATGAATTAGCATCAGTATTATCTGATGATATGAAAAAAGAATTTTGTTCGGATATGGGTTTTATATTTCATGCTGAATTTCAATTAACATTCGGTCGTTATTTTTTATCTGATCGATGGGTTCTAATGCCGTTAGGCATCGATGGTATTTTTCGATTGCCATCGGATTCATTATGCGATGTTGAAATAGCCAAAGTTCGATTTGAATGTGATTCCTGTTCGCATTGTTGGACATCAATGCGTGGACAAATATCATTTTTCTATGATTGCAAATCATATATTCTTTATTTTAAATTATTCGCACAACTTTGCGATCGTTGCAGTGTTACGTGTACACCATTATGGTATCCCGAAGAAGTGTGTCGTGTTATGCGAAATGTTTTCGTTGATGTTAATCAACGTGTATATCCAAATTTAAAAACACCAATTCAATCAAATCATCATCGTCGTTTCGGAAATCCAAAAGGACAACATCATGGATGTGAATCCTGTCGAGATGGTGTTTGTGTTGCTGTTGCTGAACAACAACTTGGTTGTAAACTTATTAAATAGACTTTTCCAATCTCGACTGTTTTTTTCTACTAGAAGAAAGTATAATTGTTGCTTTCGTTGAGCGTTTCTCGGTGGATCTAGTCATCTTATCAATTTTTTCCCATCTCGGTATTACTATGTATATATTTACGAAGGCCCATTGTTTTTGAATGTTGTTTACGTTAGTTTTGATCGTGTAAAATTGAAAAGATTCACGATCGTGTCAGTACATTATATAGGCTGTCGATTTTTCTTTTTTGAATTATTTGTAGTTTTTTTCTTTTCTCGTTAATATCGTTTAACGCAACTATTATTTTTTGCTTCTACTATATAATATAAAAAAGGAAAACGATATAAATTATACTGCGACTTCTAATGACAATAGGTCATGTATCAGACCATAAAACAGTAGATACTTATCAATCAGAAAAAATGTCTTTGAAACATCTAAATATGAAAATATTGTATTTAAAAATCTATTTTCTGTTTTTAGCGTGCTGACGTTAACGGTAAAAATCCAGATGGTGTTCCATATGATCAATGTTGTACAAACGAAGAAATTCGCGCATTGATTATCAAATACAAGAAGTCAAACAAATAAACTTCCAAATCTTAATATATGCAATATACATATATATTCTTTGACTTATTGTCTTCCTAAAACTAAATTAATCTCTTCTATATTTGATTGTTATATTGTTCATTCTTTCTTAATTCGCTTTCGTAATCGTGATTCTTTTTCTTTTTTTGATTTTAAAACAAACCACAGCAAAAAAAGAATATTGGCTATATTTGACTTCAAATTGAATTGATTGTGTTTGATGAAGAAAATATATTTAAGGCAATAAAAATAAAAGCTGATTAATTTAAAAAGTGTTCACTGTTTTAAAGGCAAGCTTAATACTAGGATAATCATCAGACTGGAAAAGGAAATTCTGAAGAGTTCCTGTGTTAAACGATCAATTGAATTTCTCATGATATCATTTACGTAGAATTCAAAGAGCAAAACTATGTACTTTGCACCGACAGCAGACAAAAAAAAGCGTGAACGATTAGAAACAATCTTTTAGGATTCAGAAACCTCATAAAGGTCGGTTATACTTCTTCATTAAACAGGGTTTCATATTTTCCAATTCAATTTTTATATGAAACTTAACTCATTCATAATTATTAGATTAATTTGGATGAAAAGCTTTTTTTAGAACCTTTGGTTGCAATTTAATCTAATTAGATATGAAGTCTCATAAATCTAGACGTGTAAACATGACGTGTACCCTACTTTTATATAAAAACAAAATCAATTGGACATTTTTTTTATCATTTAGACAAAAAATAGCTCAGTGTTTTGGTTTAAGCACGATTGTGAAGAAAGTTGAATTTTCTTTTTTCATACGTGATATTTTAAACAGATAAAATATTTGATTTCGGATAAAAAAAATTGCTTCAGCGTCAATTTATATTTAATATTACATTTTGATGTATCCTTATGATATTATTTTTTTTCGTTCTTATATTGAGTTTACTCCGTCCACTCGTATTTATTACAAAAAATATATATATATATATAGATATATATATTTACATCTGCGTTTATCATTACTACAAGGTTCCTTTTCTTTTATTGCTATATCTATAGATGTCGAATCAGATGAAACGAAAGTGTGAAGTCGTACTATTTGATCAGAATATTGTTCCTACAGAGATTTAACCCAAGAAAGAGGAGAATAAAAAGTCTATGGTTAACGAGAAAAAATTAATCCTATCCGAATATTTATTAGATTCTATGAAAGCAAAAGAAATGCATTCCTTCAATCAATCAGATATTATTATTTGATCGATTGTAGATATATCTATAATCGCTTTAATGTAATCATTGACAACTAACGTCATCTATTCAGTTATGTCATTGTGTTGCTAACGAGCAAAGAAACCGGGGAGAATATAAGAAGAATGGCGAACTAGTGGTTGCGTGGTTAATGTTGAAATGGCGATGAAAGTATGTAAAAAGAGAAAGGAAAAAAGTGCTACTAACCGCTTTGTTCAAGTGAGTAAAATTTTGTCATTCATTCATCCTAAGGTAAAGAACTGCGACGAGTCACATAAATCATCGAGTGATGAATGACGAACAACGAAGAACAAGAAAAAAGAATTTTCAAACAAGATTTTGTACGTGAATTTTGTTTGAATTGAAATTCTAGAGACGCAAATGTTTGGCGGTAGTGGTAGATTGGATAAAAGTGTTTTTGTTCTTCATTGTTATAGAGCTTCTTCGATACTTCTTCTCCTATTCTCTGCTGTCTTCTTTTCGATCTTACAACGAAAAAAATATTTGAATAATATTTGCCCGGCATTGTTTCGCATCTCTGTTACTTCATTATTTAATGAATAGAAGACGAGAAGAGAGGAACAAAAAAGAAAAAGAAAAAGAAAAAAGAAGAAATTACATATTGAACCTTAAATGTACTACTAACAATGAAGCGTTTCTCGAGGTGTATTTACGAGAGTTCTCAATACTATTTATTTATTTATTCTTTATATGAATAGATATTTCTCTGTCTCTCTGTCTCTCTGTCTATTGTGAATATTTCAGATAATTCCAGATGCCGACTAAAATAGAAGGCCGATCATCATCGCATGACTTAATTGACGATATAGTCGAAGCACCATCATTTATGTCGAATTCCGTTTCATCGGCTATGATGGATACTTCAAAAATATTACCAGCTAGACACTATTCGAGTTATTCAAATATTCCCAGCTTATTTAATAATAAATCAAAACTAGAACAAACCGATGGTTCATCAACGCTTTTAACTAATGAACTTCGTGATCGTCTACATTTAACATTGCCACGTTCAAGTTCATCATCAACAATGATGAGTAATGATGAACGACGAAAAGAACTTGATCTTGTTTTAAAACACTTGTATGATGGAAAATTGTTAACATCCATGCATGATGATCGACAATCATCGGATATCTCGGAAGCATCAATACCTATGTTAACGAAAGGGCCAATTACAAAAACAACAACAACAACAACAATAATTAAAAGCGACGATGAAAGTAAACACAATGTTGGAAGTATAGAAGTAAGTTTACTATTTCGTACACATCGAGACGAAATCGATACAGCACGAGAAGAAGAGAAAAAAAGACTTGAAATTTATTTATTCAAAGTTCAATATATTGACTTTGTCCCACTTGCTAAACTGAATTGTAGTCTGTTGAAAAGACTTTAGATATGATAGTCTCGCATAGGATCACTGAATAGAATGATACAATTTGTTTTCTTCTTCTCCATGACACCCAATGAATTATAAATTAAAATTATTCTATCGAAAAGATTTACAATTGTTGATTGAAATTCTTTTTCTATAGCCGCAAAGAAATTCAATAGATTTTTTTCTTTGACAATTTTAATAATCAATAATAAAAAAAAGAAACTTTATTGACATATTACGCTTGAAAATATCATAAAGAAAACATTACGAAAATTTTTTATTGTGCTCTTGTCTAGATGCTCTCACTCGATGATGATTGTACATCTCTTCAACGGGAATTACAAGAAAAAGAACTTGATATAATACATTTAAGTAAAGAAATTCAAGAATTACAATTAGAAAACAAATTACTCAAAGCTAAAGTACCAGTTCTATATCAAAATGGCCATACCATTGTAAGTTCTTATTATAATAAAAGAAAACAAATTTCTTATCATCATCTATTTAATATAGAATAATAGTGAAACTGAAACATTGCGTCGCGAAAAAGATGTTTTACAAAATGAATTGCGTGCTCAACAAGAGTTAGTTGCTAAAATTCAACAACAACAACATCAAAATGGTGTTGTTGCTCGTTCAAATAAATTCGATGAAGCATCTATATATCAACGGGAAGCATTAGAAAAGAAACTAAGTTCGTATTTTAATTTCTTTCTAACAAAAACAAATCTCTATTCTTTGCTGTATAATTTAGAGGCGTATGAAAAACAAATGCATATATTGGCAAATGAGAATGATAAATTAAAACAAAATGTGCAACAAACCGATCGTACAATAACGCAATTAAAACGAGAAAATGAAGAATTACAACTAAAAGTATGTAGCTGAAATAATAATAGATAGTGATAAATAGAAATTTTTCTTTTGTCTTTTTTAAATGATCTATAGAAAATTAATAAAAGACTTGCCATACTTCTTTCTTTGGTCGATCCCTCATTTGCATCGAATACTTTTTTCTCTCGAGGGAAAAAATATTGTCAGGTTGTTTTGCATGAACGCATGAGTTTAGCTACCTAGTTAATTTATGATCAAAATGATGAATGATTTATTAATTTACTGATGTATTCTAGGTTACGGAAGCTAAAAAACGTAATGATGAATTACTTTATCAAGAATTCAATTCACTTCGCAATGATTTAAAGTATATTTATGCTTTTTGTTCTTATAAATGAAACATATTTCATTGATATCTAGAATGCTCAAACTACAAAATGATGAATTATTTCAAGAAAATCATCGGTTACAACAAGATCAACAGCGACAACAACAAAATCTTGCTTGGCGTGCAACTCTTCAGCAAGCATTTTCTACTGAACCACTTCCAGCGCCCTCGCAGCAGCCACAACAACAACAATTGCAGCAGCAACAGCAACAACAAATATTGCCGATTGAAAATGTACCAACTTCATCACCATTAAAATTATCTACTACAGATCAAAGGCGTGAACGTTCAAAAAGTAAATATGCATGACGTCAATCGAAATAGTTGAATCAATTCTTACAGGATAAACAATATTCAAGATTTTTGTAAATACGAACGAGATCGAAATTATAATTAGAGAACGAAAGTTTTGTAAGTTTGATTAAGTAATCGTATTGTCTCAGTTCTTGGAGTCACTTGGTCAAGTTAAAGAGTGAAAGAAAAATATTTATCCATTGAAGTTGAACGAAAAGTGATTGTAAGATTGCCGTTCTTTTTCGCTCTAGTAACTATGCGAAGTGAAAGTCCAAATTTGTCCGAAGGAAGTGACTCAACAAATTATTTAACAACTGTTAGCGTTGAACGTTATAATAATCGACCGATAACATCCGTACATCGATCAGCAACCATCGATGGTAATAATCATCACCGTACAACAAGATACGGCCCTGTGGTTGGACAAGAAGAATATCATCGAAATAGTTTTTCAAGTGCAACATCGAAATCAATGGATCCACAACTAAATTATCGTTCGTCGAAAACAAAGCGTTCTGTTGAATGGGATGAAGAAAATATTCAACAGAATGAAGGTAAATTTCATACCATAGAGAAAAAAAAATGATAATAATAATAATTCTTTATATATATATATATCATACAATACATTATATGTATTAAAGGGGAATAATAGAATAAAATAAATAGCTTCTTTTTTTTGCCCCTAGACCCCTTAAAATACGCATTAGTACCATATGGCGGTAAAGAAAATCCTTATCTTTAAATTGTTGAACACTAAGTCACATACACATCGTATATCGTAGTTATTTCTTATGTACTATTATTGTTAATTCTTTCTTCTATAGTTGTTGTAGTAACACATGCAGTAGACGTTTTCACTATTCACTTTTCTATATTTTTATATGCTTGTTTTTCTTTTTCTTTTTTTTTCTTTTTAGGACTACAACATCGAAGTAAATAATTAATGTCAATAATTTCAGTATAGATTTGTATTGTTGTTTTTTCTTGTTATATTAGATATGGTCAGTTATGACAATCAAAATCGTTTACAACGACAACATCCAATGGATGGGCCCAATGATTATATGTCTCAACCACCACAACCAGTACAATCATCCTCCTCCTCATCACATTTATATCAACAAAATTATGGTCCAAATCGAAGTGTTACATTGACCGATTCTCAACAGAATACACGTCGTTCTAATAGTTATAATATGCCTCAGCGACAAATTCATAACGAAAGTGATTTACAAAATGATGGTATGAAGAATAAATATGCTGTTTTTGTTTTGTTGATGAATCGATTCTATTGATTAAGATCGCCATCAGGGTCGTCATCGTCGACCAAGTGTTGAAACAACTAGGTAAACGAGATTAATAGTATGATCTAATATTCGATATTGTTTTCATTTTCATACAGTCCACGACGTCCCTATGCTCCATCATCGATTAGTGATATTCGTTTAAATGATATGGTTAAATTTTCTCGGCCGGGTGGTAAAATAAGTAAAGGTATCGTCAAATATATTGGTACATTACCAGGCAAAAGCGATCAATATCTTGGCTTAGAATTAGAAGATGAAGGTAGAAGAGAAGGATCTGAGTATTTTTCATTTCTAAAAATTAATATTTCTATTTACTAGAGAGTAAACATGATGGTATCTATCAAGGGCAACGTTTGTTTCAATGGTAAAAATATGAATATAAATCACATGAAATTCTATTTTTTCTTTCTTTAGTAAAGCGAATAAAGGAGTATTCGTTGGTTTTAGCAAAGTGATTATGGCATGGAGTGGAAAATAAATGCATAATAGACATGAGAATCTCACTATATAGTTTTCCGTTTTTCTTTTAAATGTGTATATATAGTTAAACTATCGATCTCTTCCTCTCATGATCTGTTGTTTCTTGGACATGAGTATCTTGAATGGCCTTATTTACTCTATTAAGAATAATTGATATATAAGAACAAACAAAATCTGATAATTTCTTATACAAAAGAACTCATAGAAATATTCTGAATATAATATTGTTTTGTTTTCTGTTGCCTTCATATTAAAAACATTTTATTGTCAGAGTAGACAAAGCTAAATGTGAATTTTCTCGTGTTTTCTTCCCGCTTATTATAACCTCCTTTTCTTTTAATTATTCGTATTTTACGTAGAATGGATTGCTCCAAATATACAGTGACAATCTATATTTGTTTAAAGAATAATTTATCATATTAATTACCAATCACATATACGATAATCTTTTAGAAAACACCCGTATGGAATATTTATATCGGTTTTTCCTTCATTTAGTTGTCGATAAGTATCAATAATTGGATCAAGAACACGTGCAGCAGCATCTTCTTCGTCGAGTGGTGTTTGAAAATCTCGAGTGATCATTGATTTCATTGCTTTTTCTATTGGATTTTCATCATTAATCCAGCCTATGTATAGCGAGAGAAAAGATCGTAGCTTGAAAAATGTAAATTTATCTTCATCAATGTACCTGTATCAACAGAAACCATATAGATATTTGATTGTTGATAATCTTGTGCTGATGTACGTGTCATCATATTTAATGCAGCTTTTGCTGCATTGGTATGAGGATGTCGATTAGTTTTATTACAACGAGAGAATGAACCTTCCATAGCTGATACATTTATAATAAATTTAACACTATCCGGATTTGGATGTTTATCAGTCATGAGTATTTTAAGTTTACTATTGAGAATAAAGGGTGCTAAAGTATTTATAGTAAAAACTTCGTTGATTTCAGTCGTTGATAAATCTTTTAAACGTGATAACCATGAATTAGTTGAATGATAATCAATAGGCTGCTGATTTACATCAAATGATGTTTTACAAATTAATGAAGATGTTGGTTGAGAAATATCCTTTGATTGATTGGTTGAAGTTAAAGACAATAACGATCTATCTTGAATGCAATTGGAAAATGGAACTAATCGTTCGTAAAATAGTCTATTTCCATCGAGAATCTTTTGTTGATCGGTGGATAATAAAGAATAATTAGTTAATCGTTCATGAGCAGTTAAATGTTGATAATATTCTTTTGATCGTTGAATAGTTTGACAAGCATTATTAATTAAAAAATCTAATCGATCATATTTTTCAATTAACATTTGTGTAAACCATTCTAGAAGTTGTGAATATCGAAAATCAACTCCATAAATATGTACACGATTTTTCCATTGTTCAAAATCTTGTTCTTTAGTTAAACGAGTTAAAAAGTCTACGGGAAATCGACTTGTTGTTATAACAAAACAATTAGCACGTAATAATTTTAGAACGATTCGATATCCAATTTTGACTCGACCACCAGTAACTAAAGCAACTCGACGTGTCAGATCCGTTGTTTGTAAACGTTTTTCATAATTAAATTTGGCACACGCTGGACAAAGCGAATCATAAAAAAAATGTAACGTACGATATTTAAGTTTACATACATAACAAACTCTGTGCTTAAGTAATCGTCGTTGTTTGTGACGTTCGTTATTATCTTTTGTTGATTCCGTTTCTACAACGCCATCAGGCACGATGATACTTTCTAATTGAAGTTGTTGAAGGTTTTTCTTTCGACCTGATCGGAGTAGACAGGAATTTTTCAATTTTTTGTCAATGGATTTTATTCGGACGCGATCTTTTTGTTTTTTCTTTCGATTGAAACGTTTGCTGATGCGATGCAAATTCTCGATTAATGGTCGAATATTATCATATTCACTGGATTCAATGGATGGAAATTCATCGTTATCGATAAATTGCGAAAGAACTTTTATACACGTTGTTAGTTCATTCGATGTAATTGACATGATGAAGTTTTCAGACAGTATAGAAAAAAGCTGTGTAAACTGTCCGCAAAATTTGAAAAATATTCATTTGCACAAACTCGTGCTTTGTAATTTCACAATATTATAATGTTATGACCAGAAAGCATGACTCATTTCATGATCGAAACCTTCAACCCACCATCCTAAAAGAAAAAAACCGTCCGCTCCATATTTCTCAACCTTAGAGAAATTTAGACGAAATCCTAAAGATAGATATACATCAAATCTTCCACTACAATATGAGCTTTTTTGTTGTTGTTATGGTTGCTTCATTAAATTTCTATAGAAATGTTCGGATTATTTTCCGTTGAAAAAAGGATGAATTCTTTTAGCCGTTGTTGCTCTGCGCGCACGCCTGAGAATTGTAAAAGGAGCTTCATTAAACCGAGCTGTCTTTTGTATTCTAATTTAAAAAGAAGCATTTAAGGTTACTGTGTATGGCATAGTCGGTTTTTGAATAAAGAGTTTTTTTCTTCTGTTTATTAGTATTATAAAAAGCACTTCTATTAATAAATGAACATGTTTTGAAAGACATTCTAGGTAGTGTTTGGACTTGTCATTCTTTTTCTCTGCATATAAATTAAGGATAAGGAAAAAGAACTCGTCGAGGCACTACAATCTGGCATGCTTCTTCAAATAAACGATATTAAATTTATAGTATAAGAGTCTATCGAGCCGATTCGATTGTCAAAAGAGCTATCGCTTATTAAACACAAACGGCATTGTGTAGAATTTTAGATTTCATGTGATTTCTTTGTATTTATTTCAAGAGTGATGTTTTAAACGCATGTTAGTTCTAATACAAAAGATTAAAATATGAGTTTTGAAAGACTCTTCTCTTCATTAATATGTAAACTCTACAGTAGTATTTAAATAGAATCTAATTCAATGTAAAATGACACATGCATCCTATTTAATGATGTAACGAGACTGACGGACCATTTGTTTCGGTATCAATGCGTCATTTGTTACTTGGCGTCTATATTGAAACCATAGATGCAATTCTTTTAAACAAATAGCTAAAAGAACAAGGTCTTCTCGTTTTATTTTCACCTTTTTTTTTATCAAGTGTGCTAGAAAATATGTGGGAACATTTTCTACTTGATCTACTCTTCATTATTCGTAATTCGATCATCACAGTTTTTTTCTCTCTCTCTATATATATATATCTAATTGCTCTTTAGATATTAATCTTTCAATAGGTGCTCATATTCGTGTGTGTAATCAAGGTGTTTATTTAACTAAATGTTATCTTCAGTCACAAACATTTAGTTACGGCTTTCAAATTCGTAAATATGATACGGAATTATTTCCAATTTTTCAGTGTACAACATTAGATCTACCTTTGGATAGTTATTGGAATTATCTTGAATGTAAAGCGTTGACTTTTATTGCTATTTATAGCACAATTTTCACACAAGAATTGTCGACATCATTACTTAATACTTGCTATACAATTAGAGGAACTATTTTCAATCCAACATGGTCAGAAACAAGATGCTATTAATGCAAAGACTTACTTCTTTTTTCAGTAACAATATTGAGTATTTGAAATTTTTTATTTCTTAGTATTAAAATAAAAAAAGAGACTAGCTAAATCTCTTCGGAAAGGTCAATCATGTGTATGTAAATGCCGCTTGCTACGGATTTGTTTGTATTCTGTTTTCAATCACAGATATTCTTAATGAAATTAGTATTTTTTAACAGATGGTAATTGAATCCTCAAGAGAAACTATCTAATAGACTATATAATATATATGTATATCTATGAAATAACAATCATGAACGTCTTCATATCCGATAGCTAGTGACATCTAGGCAAATCCGCTTTAAAATATCTCTATATGGTCACGATGAAACGTAGCGACATACGTTATGTTCTGTTATGTTTTGTTCACCGCTTAACCACTTGACCGACAGACTTAGATAAATATGAATCATATTTATCATTCGTTGTAGTCCTAATTCCAATGAGATACATTGGTCGTTCTATTTTCCTGTCCATTCGGTCGCACTGAAAAAATAAAAGAAGAAAAAATTAAATCAGCCTTTTTCTTCTTTCCTTTGCTGACTACAAAGCAGCTTTTATTTTCAGTTTTACAAAACCTTGAGTCAATACGAGAAAAATACAACCTATTTACTAATGTGACTCGTAGCTTCTTGTGTGAAAAGACTTTTTTTTTCTCTGGATGGAACAGCGTGCTGATTTACTATTAAACGAATCTTTTCTATTTTTCTAGTTAGTCTATATCATGCTGTGTGTATTTTCTTCTTTTTTCTTACATTTCTTATTTTAGCTAATCTTCTTTTTTTTTGTTTTGGTTCAATAGACGAAAAACAATAATAAATAAAAATGACGACCAGTGATGGCGTCGCACTTCGTCATCCTCCAATATCGATGGTTGATATTCATCCTCGATTAGATATTGATACAATATCAATTCTTAGCTCACAATCGGATAGTGTTCAACATTTATCTTCCTATATTGAATCTGATGATGAAGGCAAAGGTTTAGTTGGTAGTCATTCATCTCGTTTACATGATTCAAATGCTCAATCATCATCTTTAACATCTTCATCGTCTCAACATCAACCAGCAGCATTTAAAAAAGACTGGGCAATGTATCTAACAAAACCTAGTAATGGTCATCATAATAAACATCGATATAATAATGAAAGTTCAAGTGAAACAAGTGACAGTGATGATAATGATGAATCATCATCAAGTATATCCAATGGTGATGAAAGCGAACAAGATGCTGTCGATGATCCATGGACTATCAACAATGTACAACGAGAATATTATACAAAACAATTTAAAGATATTCAACCAGATGTAACCAAAGTTATTAGTGGTAAGCTAATCTAAAACGCAAATCATTGTTCATAATTTGTTTCTTGCTTGCAGGTAATATAGCGAAAGAATTTTTTGAACGTTCACATTTACCAACAAGTGAATTATCACAAATCTGGAATTTATCTGATGTAAATCATGATGGCGCACTATCACTTGCTGAATTTTGCACAGCTATGCATCTTGTTGTTTTACGTGTTAATGGTTTCGAATTGCCCGATGAATTACCAACACAATTACAACCATATGCACCGCTTATTGATCTATCAGATTCGACAACTATTCTATCGCAAACAAATGAGCAATCAGATAATTGGGCGAACTTTAAAGATACAAACAGTGAATTAACAATTACAACAAGCCTAGAGGAAAATTCAAATAATTCACCAAAACAATTTATCTATGGACCTCCACTTGCTGACAATCATCGTATTGTAGCACCAGTACCTGTTCGTCTTTCGTCTTCGCCACCATTACCACCACCGGTCGTTGTTGCAGTGGCAAAGCCACCTCCACCACCACCACGTGCTCCTGGTCGAACAGCATCTCTTGATATTGCTCATCAGCCAATATTACCTCCACGTACGATTCTTAATGATACACCTCAACGCAATCCTATCCTAACAACAACTAATGCTAACAATTCATCAACAACACCATATCTCTACAATCGAACACGCCCATCAATAGTATCAGCACCTCAACAGTTGGATGCAAATCTTCTGTTTGGACAAATACGTGATTTATTGCAACCTGATCATTTGCAAGAATTAGCATCTATTATATCAACACCATCAACAACGACAATAGAAAATCTTCATACGGCATTAAATCAAACTAAAACTCGAAATTTAGTACTTAAAGCACAACTTAAACATTGGGAAGATCGTCTTACGGATTTAATCGATAAACGTATTTCATTGGAACTTCAATATAAATTACAACAACAGCAGCCATAACACTTATTTTTTTTTTGTTATAATCGAGTTTTTACATTACATCCATATATATGTAATTATAGGAAGAGAGTCTATTTTTTTTCGCTTCTTTTGGTTCGATTCAATCGGCAATTGATCTTTTTTTGTTGCTCAACGTATTTCTTCAAAGCCTTTTTCTTATTGTCTGGAAACAATAATTCTCTCTCTTTCGTTTTTTTTCGGTTCTTCTCAAGAGTTGATACTCATCTGTCAACATGTACACATTTATTATGATATATAAATATATATTCTATGGTCTTTTTTTTTCTTCTTCATGTTATTCGATTTCATCGAATGAAAACTAAATATAGATTTAAACATTTTCAATATAATCGAAAAGAAATATATCTTTGAAAGCAGAACATGAATGAAGAAATTGTCAATTAATGCATCGTTTTTTTAAATTTATTCTAGATATACTTTGATAGACTATTCCGTTAATAGGGTCCTGTCAAGTATTAATTCTATTATAGACTTTTCTATAGAGAAATACATATTCACCAAATCTTTTGATTGATACAGTAAGGAACAAAAGCTTCTAATAAATATTTAGTATTTATTTTACTACTTTGATCTAAAACTAATTAACGATAATTGAATGATTTAAATGCACTTATAAAATTCAGGGTCTAAGGCGTTTGTTCTAATTGATGGAAATAGAAGAAGAAAATTAAAAACTTTTCTTCTAGATAAGAACAATATAGCATACTACGAATAGCTAGAAGCAAAGTCAAATTTCTTTGGTTATGCAATCAATCAATTAATGAATGATAGTTTGTAACATAATCCCATCGCATAGCATCCCACACAACATAATCCAAAAAATATCGAGATTAAGGTCGTTTTGATCAAGTCATTTGTGATTGTTAAGAAATTCGCTACATGATACGGCCATGATTTCTCCTCCTATAAATGAAACATCATGTTGTTTTATTGATAAATGAAATCATCATCGAGGACCCATTGACTTTCAGATTGTTCATGTGAAATAAAACACATTTTATATCGTAATGCTTCTTCAATTTTTGCTTTCGGTGTGATCAGTGATGTAGAACTATTTTTTTCAATATATCTGATTAAAAGCGAAAACTTATTTTGGATCTGTGACCTTGATCAAACCAATCATGCGTAAAATCAAATTTTTCTTATAACGTGCACAAGCTTTTCTCGCTGAATATTATCGAAACTATGGAGAATAGAGCAGAATGAATTCGGTTAATTTCAGGTATTAATTCTGAAGTACTCGGCGAAGACGGGAAAAAAATGTCGATAAAAATTTATTTGCAAAAGGATTGACGCTTGAATGTCATTATAGGTACTAACAAACGATAAAAAATAAGTGAAATTCTATATCTACTCGATCGTATAAAAGCTGAGACGATTTAATTTATACTATATTTAGAGTCAAGGAGACCATTATTAAAAGATTTACAAATTAATCAATGATGTTCTCGCTTACAATTTATTTTTTTTTAATTTTCAGATGGTTAATATCTTTTTGGAATTTTCGTTAAATATTCGTCAACAAGACATTTTCTAAATTTTGTATGCGAATGGATGACACTTCCCATGTCTTTTTAATAAAAGATAAAATCCGTTGTATTCAAAAGAAAATTATGGACCAATTAGCTGCTGATCTGAATAGTGCATTGAATGATGCGAATATTTTAACATCACCATTATCAAATGTTCCATTGACGTCATCATCATCGTTTTCAACATCATTGAAAATAAAACGTCGTCGAAAACGTCCTGTTAACAATGAATCACAACAACAAAAAACTGAGGCATCAGATAGTACAACACCGGAAAATTCACGAAATCGAATGGGTATTAGTAAACAATCTGCAAGTGATGGCGATGATTTGCAAATGCCATCAAGTAATATAGAAAAAAAAACTGATATATTTTAGGAAACCTAAAATCAATATAATGTATTTCTATTTGTATATAGAAACACAATCCTCATCATTAATTATCGCATCTGAATCCGATTCAGCTTCACAAACCGATGACATACGGCGGCGACATCGCCCATTTAAAAAGCCAATAATTCCATCTACATCTCTGACGAAACTTGAACAACCTATTAAATTAATACGTTGCTCCAGTATGAAAGTATCGAGTTCGACAATAAACCCAACAACAACAACAACAACAATAAATGCAAATCTAAATCATCGATGTCAAAATTGTCGAAGCACAGGCAATTGCCGCAAAATTGATACTGACGATGATCCATCGGCACCATCATCAGCATCATTGTTTTCATTAGCTATTGCGAATATTAACTGTAATGGTAAACGTAAACGGTCACGTGCAATTATTCATGATGATTTTCGTCTCGGAAACAATAGTCTACATGATTATGATATGACATGTGGTGATGATCCGAATCTGTAAGTTTTCATGAAAGAAAATTTATTTTCTGAATAGTTACATTTTTACTATTTTTAGAACCAATATTAGTAGTGACAGTAGCTTAAATTTAAGCGACAGTGATAAAGATCCTTGTCTAACTAGTAATGAAGCTGACGATGAACAATCAGATTGGCCACGAGATGAAAGTAGTATACCTCGATGTTTATCATGGAAAGAAGATGGTGACAATAATAATGCTGCTGCTGCCGACGATGACGATGATGAGAAAATGTTAACAACAAATGAAGGAACTTTAGATAAAATTGTTAGCGGTGCATTTAATATGGTATTACATACTTCAAAAGATACAATAAAAAATCGAATCAAATCATTTGTTAATCGAGAAATGCTAACAGGAAATCGAAGAAATATTAGTTCAAAAGTAAGATACAATTATATAGCATACCATTAGTGTAAATTTTTTTGTTTTTTGCCCTTTGAGTTTTGACTGATTTTTACTTTATTATGACCAATTGATTCTTTCAATTACATGGTAATTGTAAAAACTAAATAAAAATCATTTAGTTTTGCGTATCAATTACACCTGAAGTAGTACTTCTGCAGAAATTGTTATTCTATTTTTCATTCGATATTCATTACCAAATCATAATATAAAATTAGGCAATATTTATCGATCGAGGTTGATATTTATGTTTTGACTCTGCTCGTTGACGTCTTCCGGAAGGCAAAAAAAACTGAAGATGAGAGACTATGTTAAAAATAAATCTTCTAGATTTAATTTCTCGTGACAACTTGGAATGTATCCGGCTTCGAAATCCCAACAGAATTCAGAATTATTGATTGCTTTTAATCAAAAAATAGTATCTAAGTTTGTTGACTTAAAAAGCGCTATGTTCCGGGAAACCAAACCATCGTAAACTGTGTAATAATAAAAAGAAAATCTTTACACGTAACTAAAATATAAATAAAATATCTTGAATTTTAATACTCAATCCATATTAACAGTCCAAAATATAAAGATCTCTCTCTCTCTCTCATAACATTTAGCTAATCCACATTCAATTCAAGGCTATAAGTTGACCTCAAATTATAATTGTAAACCTTGAGTTAAAATGTCTAGCATAATATTGATATATATATATATATATATATATATTATCTAATAGAATAGTATTGTTTGTAATTTAGAATAATTATGCACATCCTCATCTGAAGCGACATGTTCGCTTATTAAAAGAAACGCGTCGTTCTCATCATAATAGTTACAATCATAAACGTGTTAAAAGTGAACACTATCCTCCGAGACATCGTAAGTTTCTATTTATAATTATTCATTGTTTTACCCTATGAACAATAGATGATATTGTTGCACCGATTGATTCAACAAATATTGGTCATCAATTATTAGAAAAAATTGGTTGGACACCCGGCAATGGTCTAGGTTTAAATCAAGATGGCATCACAGCACCTGTAGACATCAATTATCATAATTGTAGACAAGGTTTCGGCTATGACAATACGTCCATTGATACAATCGAACGAATGGAAAGTGAACATCAACCACCGTCTTCATCTAGTCATCCATCTCATGTATAATTGCGATTTTATTTTAATTTTATATATTAACTTTTGTTCGACATGTCAAAAAAATAAATAAATTTAAAAACCAAAAAAAAAAGTCTCAACATTTTGTTTTTTAAAGTTTCGTAAATGTGTATTATCATACAAAACGCATTTAAAAGCTACAACAGATATCACCGAGAGACATTAGCGCAATTGCGTATGCATCTGTTCACAGAAAAGAAAGAAACAAAAATTTAAACAGAAAAATAGTCGAGCAGTCGTCATCATCATAATTAACAAAAGTAATACATGCGAAAAATAGAGAAACGCAGTAAGAAAAAAAAAGAGGTAAATTAATTGAACACATAAAAAGACAAAAATAAAGAACCAGAATAAATTTTATCACCAGGGTGAAGTCGATTATCACCAATAAATATATTGAGAAAAACGGGGAAAATCTCTTATCATAAATTGAAGGCTCGTATGTTATCTTAAAAGCGTTTTGTTTCAATCGTTACAATATCATCATCACATTGGTCGTCGTTTTCGTGTATGTTATGAATTTTTGTATCTCCTAAAGGCTTTCCTATTTTCGTCCCATAATTTGTCCTTGCTGCTTTACTGAATGCGACGGTAGAAACCGGTTGTACTTGATTACTTGATTTTTGGTGTACACTACTAGGTTTTGATTCATTTTGAAATGAAGACGATGGTTGAATATTTGAGGGATTAATTTGAATATTTGATTTTTTATTTCGTAGTGGTGCTGGCAATGCACTACCATCAATATCTTCGGAGAATGCTGATGCTGCAGAAAACGGTCGTTCAGAACCAAATTTTGAACTGCTTGTTCGACTGAAACGACGTACTGTACGATAGAATGAACTACGCATTGAACTCCATTTTGGTGTATTCCATATTTCAGCAACACCAATTTTTGTCCAATAAAAATGTGTTAAAAATGCACATGCACCTATAATAACTAAAACAAAAATTGAGAATTTTTTTGTTTTTATATGTAAGAAGTAACAAGAAAGATTTCGAATAGATTCAACATACTTAATACGAAGACTAGAACGACAATGACAATAATATCTGTGGTTAAATAACTCTCGGTCATTGGCGGCCGACAAAGAAGAACGAATGGCACACCTAAGAAAATAAACATCAAAATTTCTTCTTATGATTGCAATCAATAGAAAATATTATTATTATTATCAAATAAATACATTTGTTTTTTCTTGACATTTTACTTACTTCGTCGTCTTCTTCTTCTTCTTCTTCTTCTTCTACGCGTATCTAACAAACTTTAAGCGGTTTTCTAATAAAATGAATCGCTACATTTATGTAACAATCGAACTTTTTTTTTACTGTTAAACCTATGCATATTCAGTCTTAATAACTACACGAATCACACACTATGAAAAATATATCTAGCTATTGCCTTCACCTATATGTCATAAGAAGCAGAAGAAAAAGCGAATGCCTTCCTTTCTTTTTTCAACTGTCAAGGATATTCTGACGACTCACATTCATCGATTAAATTGTCGATTTGACGTCACCATAAATACTGGACCAAAATTGAACCATGATGATTGTTCATTGATTGAGTTAATAATGGCTAGTACCTTCAATTATTATAGTACTCATCTTCTATATCATTTTCTTTTTCTTTGTCATCAAATGTATAGTCGTTGTATAGTTCAAGATCAACACATTTATATGCATAGAAATATATTCAACAGTGGCCGGCGCGACCAAGAATTGTGTCAACAAATATAATAGACTCAAAAATGTGCACACATGTAGAAGAGTAGCTGGTTGTATGTGTATTAAGAACTTGCCGATATAAATGTATGATGTGGCCTTTCCTCATACATCAAGACAATAAGAAAGAGAAAAGAAATGAGCTTTCTGTTTATGCCTGCGTCGCGCAATAAACACAACGAAAAAAATGTGTGCGTGTTGATCACGAAAGAGAGAAAAAAATTCAGTTTTTTACCACAATAAAAACATATAGAGAAGAAAAGCGATGGTTTCTTCTTTTTTTTATTACTATTTTTTATATCTGTGTATAAAGAAATTGTCAAATAATCTCTCTATCTCAATGTGTGATATTTACCTTCATAAATTCTCCTGGGTTTAATCGCAAATTATCATTTAAAATGTCTCATCTTGAGTAATAACGATAACACACGATACTTTTACAGCTAAAACAAAAACATCTATCTGAAATATAACAACAGGTTACCTTGGTTTTCGTTAAAAGCTAAGAATTATACATGAATGCACTCCGACATATTAAACTAATCTTTTTTTTCTTTCCGCCATTGATTGCGAATTGTTGGTTTCTTACTAATTTCTTTGGCATTCACGTAGAATAATATTAGAAATTTTATTAATTTCAAAAGAAATCATAACGGGAAGTAAAGATCGTGATGTATTGAAAAATAAATAATTTTAGGGAAAAGTAAAGTTCACAGGTTCTATAAAAACCTTACTATTTTTCTTGGAACGCTTTATTGTGCCATTTACTTTCTGAGTTGATCTGTTCTCTTTTTCTCTTCTTTTAGTTCGATCATCGTTTCTTCTATTTTTTGCCTTACATTGATCAAAAAATGCGTGTTATGAAAGTACTTCGTTTGCCATCTAAGAAATTATTGTTTCTTTTGTGAATCACACGTAGCAACAACAGAAAGAAGCACATGATTGCTTCACAACAAAAATCTGCTGCAAATAGAATAACAAAGAAATCCGTGTTACACAAAAGTCAATGATTAATGAATAACATGAAAAGAGAGAAAAAGGCGAAGAAATATTTGATTTTGTTGGCACATAATATTGTGTCACACTATCACATAAATATTCATGTTTTATACGACTCTAAATTCATACTTATCTACCAATATGTCTACATAATTACTAAATAAATAGCAATGTTTTCTTGTTATTTAAAAACTATGTGTTTTCTGATTTTTTGAACACTATACAAATAGGTATTGCTTACCTTTGCCGTATTTACGTGCATAAGATCATATGAGCAAATAAGCGTTGCATTTTGTTGTTGTCAGCATGATGAAACGAGTGCTTGTATGTGAATGATGATGATGATGATTCGTTACCTATTTTGACGTCAGCGCTCTTTACGCTTTTCACCTTTATGTCGTTGTCAGAAGGAGGGTCGTTGTCGTTTCTTTATTTATGCAAGTTGTGTAGCAAAGAAAAAAGACAGAGAAGGATGATGTTGTTTTGATGACGAAGGAGGAGGATGACGACGAGGCGAAGAAGCCGTATAGTTATTTTTTACAAAAAAGTCATTAACAGAAAGAAACAAATCGGGTTGTTTTTATGTTGGCTTGTTTAGAGCAAAAAGGTTACTGGTGAAATGTAGATGTAATAAAGCTTTACTGATGAATTTAATGTTGACAAAAAAACACAATCAAACTTGTCTATAGGTTTCTCTCTCTCTCTCTCTTCTTCAAAATAGCACAATCAAAGATTCAAGGTTATAGTTTTATTTTGGTGTTTTTGATTTCTCTCGTTAGTTAGAAAAAGAAAACGCAGAATGTCTCCTGTGCAAATACCTATATATATATATAGTGACTGATTGTTTTTCAAAACACAAGATTCCCACGAAAAAAAACTTTGTGTTTTTGTACGATTTATTTAGCTTACGAAAATAAAACACAAGCTATAAACAAAAAAACAAATTCGATTTATCTTTCTATCGGCGTATGTTTCGTTTCCAATCCCGTTGCATTTCTTTAACTAGTCTTTTAATTCCAATTTTGACACTCATTTCATAGGTTGATAAAGAATCTGGTAGAAAATTTGCATTGGTAAAAAATGGATGTTCAAGATAATTATTTTCTAAAGCATCACTCAACAACTGTAAGGATTTATCAACAGCATATGCTAAGTCGTTTTCATAGGAGGCCCCGAATTGTTTGTATTTTGAACAGACAGATATAAATAAAAGACGAAGCAACGATACGGAAAATAGAAATTCAACTGCTACTTCAATTTCCGTGGATAATGGAACTTTTGCTTGTCCAAGTTCTAAAAATAAATTATGAACACAGAAAAGGAAACAGATAACAAAGATATTTTAAATAGAAAACCTTACTATGCAAATTTGACGCATTCGATGTTCCTGATCGTGCTGAATTCACTGAACATGTTGATTGACGGTGTTTATCCGCCGCATGTGCTTGTATTTTAATTGTATCCATCGCATACTTAGATGCCCGTTGAACATACTTTAATGATTCTTTGCGTAATTTTAAAAAACCAGTTAACAGCGATGAATAGAGACTTGGCTTTTGTAATATATATTCACATAGTTTCGCTTCAGTTAAACTATAATCAAGACCGAATTTAATTGAATTGTACGGCGTTAAACGTGTTAGTTTAATGTCTAGATCGGATTTAAAATATTCATTGAAATCACTATGAAAGCAAAGTGATGTGTATGCATCAGAGAAGAATTCTACACAAGGTATATCGAATTCAACTAAAAGTATCAAGGATAAAACAAGACTTAATTCAGCGTCTTGTCGATGATTGAACACTAATTGAATCGTGTTTCGAGTAAAATCAACATCTTTTAATTCATAAGCATATTTTTTTTCATTATTTGTTTCTTCGTTAAAATCACGTTTGAGAATAATATGAAGGACACGAAGAAATTCATCGCGTAGAGCAAGTCCATTAAGAAATTGTTTGTGTCGAATTTTAATTAGAAAAAGATCGATATCATAACGTGACCATTCGGTTGGTGTTCGCAGAATTTCTACAAAACCAAAAGAACGATCGTCACGTACTAACTTGCTTACTGTTGGCGATCGAATCGATTTCCAAATGATTCCACACGTTTGTCGACGAGTTTGCTTAATAGCTTGATCGCGAATAACAATTGGAAGACAAGTAAAATGAAGTTTTGGATCATACTCAAATACTGGATCGAGAAGTCCATGCTGAACAAGATTATCAATTTCATTTTGCAATATATTTTGTTTATTAATCGATAGAATACTACTATCTTTCGTAGAATTCGATTTTTTATCAATCGATGCTTGACTGGATGCTTTATAATGGTCTGTCATCAGTTTAATTTTTATGTTTATTAAAAACAATATGTAGCTAAGAATTTAAAACAAGTGCGAAATAAAAATCAACTATGTTCTCTTGTTTTGGCTTTAAATGATGGCATTAAGGAACAAAAAACATAGTCAAGCATTTCTTTCCTTTGTTCTTCTTTTCTGTTTTTCAAGTAAAATGATACTATACGTAGTATGTTACGTATAACATGTATACATTTCTAAAAGCAAATAAACTAAGCTCTCTTCTTTTTATCTTGATGTTCCAAATAATGAATATCAACTATGGACATCAAACTGTACAGAAATGTCCGCAATATAATGTATTTATTTATCATAAAAATCAAGAAAAATGAAAGCGAATATAAATAGTTGAATATTAAATGAATTCATCAACGAGACAAACATTCACATCGATACTTGCCTATAATTATTCTTAGAAAATTTTGGTTACAAATGATAACAAGTTCGCCAGCGTCGTTTCTATTTGTTGGTTTTGCATTTCTAATGGCATCCGTCATTGTTTTATCAATAATTCCACTTTATTTAGAAAATAGATCGGTACCAAAAACAAATTTTATTCTAACTAGTAAAGGATCTTTTGGTTTTTTTTCATAATGAGATTAAAAATAATTATATTTTATTTTATAGCTGCGCGAATGAATAATTATGTTTTACAAATGAGTCGGTCGTTAGGAAAACGAGATTTATTTCGATTAGCATTGCCATCGACTACGAAAGATCTGTTAACATTGAATCAAACTCAATCGATAATGAATTCATCAATTCAATATGCAGTAAGTTGTAAGAATTATAATCAAAATAAATTTAATTGTGATCATGTAGCTTGAGCAACAATTGAAAAATGGTGATAGTAGAGATAAATTTTATATTTATATATCACAAATAAGATCTTCTACTATCGATTTGAATAACATGAGGTGAGTAGAACAGAATTTAATTTAATTCCTATTTAAATCAAAATCTTTATCTCTAGTGTTTCATTGGATTTTCTAATTGTCTATACGCGCGAATGTAAATCATGCAATACACGTCGTCAATCGATTATTTTCAAACAGTTATGTTCAAAAAATCAACTAGCAACATCAATACGTTTTTCTATTCCATCAACAAATCTTTCTTTTACGCTTTCTGGTCCAGTCATAGTTTATACTCCATTTATTCCAATTGAAAATATAGGAATTATTACACGTACTCAATAAGAAACAGTTTTTTCGTTTTCCACTGATTTAATTCTCTATTTTAATAGGCCTTGTTTCTTCATCACAACTGGTTGATCTAACAAATCCTGTGCCGACCAATGAAACAGTACAAATCAGTGATAGTAAGTAAAAGTTGAGAATTCAAACAAACAATGATTTATGATTATTCTAGAGTTTCTTGCAAATAATTATACATTGATCGTGACCACAGCGAAAAATAATTATTTTGCGACACTTAATGAAGCAGATACACAAATTTCAGCAAACCAAAATGGTGGACCAGTTCCACTTGCAGGTGCTGTTACAATGTATGCTGGTTTAACAAAATTAGTAAGATGAATCGATATAATTTCTCATGCGAACGATGACTACTTTCAGTTTTATTTACCATTGATTTAATCTTTGTCATTAAAAATAATAAATTTTATCTAGATTGACAGACAAGCACAATATACTGATGGTTCTAATGCACTTAATATTACAATCAATCAAATCGTGCTACAATTTTGGTATAGAAAATAGTCAAGATGAAAATCAGTGAATATTGAAATTTTGATTTTATCTTCTAGGTACTCGAATAGTACAATTCAAGTAATAGTTGATTTTTTAATAACTTTTTCCACAAGTTGCGATAACAATTGTATGAAAAAAAGAAATAATCAATTGACAAATCAATTACAAAATTTAACTAACACATCAATACATATTCAACCGGCTAATTTAACCGATGGACAAGTTAAAATTTGGAACGGTAATCTTTATGTTTTGTATGATTATTCATTAACAACTCAAGTTATTGCAAATTTTACTGGAACAATTATTCGTGCAATACCACCAACACTTTCTATTATTTATTAAAACAGTGCTTTTATTTTGTTCGTATTTACTATTCATAAGATTTGATTTTGAGTAATAAATTTTTTCCGCTGCAGTTTTTAATCATGAAATCAATTTTATATGTGCGTTGTAAAACGATACTAATCGGACGATATTTGATGATTTGATCAGAAAAATATAGCTAATTTGTTTTCTTGCCAGGCATCTCAAGAAATAAAGATATAATTGTTTTAAAACTTAATTTAAACAAAACTCAATAAACACATCTAGTAATAGATGTTTGATGCAACGTATGTGTTTAGTACCTGTTTATTTCTGAACAATGCCAATTGTTAAGTATCATTGAAAAGCAAACGATTCATTTAAAAATTTTGAAATAAATTTCTTTGTCACAGCTTGTCTTTACTTTTAAGATTTTTCTTGTTGCTATGGATCGTCTATTGTGATCGGTTGTTTAGTTGGCAAGAATTCGAGAACAAAAAAGAATGAATTAAAAACAGACAGAAAGGAAGTCCAAAATATTTCTGTTGTATGCATACATCGAAGTACTTGATTACGATGAGTGTCCATGTAAGGTACGTAGGTGTGAGGTTGTATTCGTATGTGAAAAGAAAATCTAATTCACATTCACAGCTTAAAGTATAAGTAGTAGAGTAACCAACGTCGGGGCATTTTCACAAGATGTCCAGTTGAATGCGAGAATGTTCCATAACAAGAAACAACGAAATTGTTTACAATAAAATTGCCTTCTAAAGTCAATGGTGCATATGCATCAAAGAGTACGACAGGCTTAATATGAGTAACTTGACTTGAAATACTAAACTCATAATCATCAGTTATGCTGTGTAAGTAATCTTCAATATTCACTTCCTGTGCAAATATATATCTCGATTTTGATTCACCTTTTTTCGTTACCAGTAAAGAATTTGTCGGAGTAATGTGAAGAGGACTAGTTGCGCTACTAGAATTTGTGTGAATTTCTAGATATCGAACAGGTGAATCATTTTTATATTTCTGATAGATGTCTAGGCCAAGTAATGGACTTTGTTGAAAGCGAATTCTATTGTTTTCGATTGCATAAGCAGTAAGTAAAAGATCGCCTAATCTCAAATCTCGCATTTTCACTTGTGATCCATCGTGTTTCATTACGAGAGAACTACCATCGAAGCACTCTAAAACATATAAAATATCATGTTAGAACGATATGTACTAACAAGCCTGAGACAAGATTAAACAGAAAGCTTTCTATCACAAATGCAAAGACAAAGAAATCAAAATGTTTCGCGAACAAATTCGATTCACCAGCTCGATAGGCTTTGAAATTTTCTTAGCTCAGCGACATGCATAAATTCAATTTTCTCTTTCATGGGTGTCTTATGTGACTCTTCACTCTATGTAAAATCATCTAAAAATTCACATTCATGACCATTTTGTCGCCAGCAGCGGTCATAGTCGCTGTGGTGGTAGTGGTCGTCGTGGTTGTAATTGTGCTATAACCATTACCGGGATTTCTTGTTCCAGATGTTACGATTACAATCAAAGCTATTAAAGCCGCGAGGCACATCACGAGAAGTATGATTATAATAAGTTTTTGAGGACTCATTGAATACCAAGGACGTGGCTGCGGCGAGTCTGGCATTGGGACTTAACAAAATTGATAATTTTTATTTTACTTCATCACAGGGTTAGCTATGCATCCAAATTGCTCTAAAAATTTGGGCTTCTCTTAAATCATGACAGAGATTTGTCAGCAGCTTGTCACGTAATAAAGACTGAAACCGAATTCAATCGATTCCGATCGGAAGTTGTGAGGAAGCATGTTTCATTAAATTGAAGCTACCTTAGAGTTGTGGAATTGACGAATTCAAGCCTGTTTCAAAGCTCTTTCAGCTTAGAATCCTGAAGACGAACCTTGAAATTATAGTATTATGAATATTTTTCTCCAACTATAAGCATGCATGGATAGATCGAAAAATGTACCAAGTATCAAAGATTTTCCTTTAAATCTGCGTTAGTGAGAATTAAATCGCAAGATCTAATTCTTCTAACAAATAGACCATAGATATATGATATCAAACTGATACTTACTCGAAGATTCAGGTAGCACTTTGTTTCCTCCATTTAGTACATTACGTGTCCATGATGGGCACGACGTTCTGTGCCCATCACGTGCCAAAGCTATGTTGTTGTGACAATGAAATGCGCCACTGAAGCGCACATCGAAATAGTTGGGGAAAAACACTTTCCAGCATTTTTTTTTCTTTTTTATTTGTTTATTATGTTAGTACAGTTGGAAAAAATCATGCATTTAGGGTGTGAGAGTGAGTAGAAATATGCTGTGCATCTTATTGACACTCACCACTTCTCAAAGAACTACAAGTTACATCTAAAACAAATTTAACAATTCGAAATAATTGTTTGTTTTCTTTTTCCAAAGAAGAAAAGATTTCAGATGTATATAAATAATTAACTGAAAACGAAAAAAAAGAATTTTATATGATTATACAAAATGAATAGCATTAAATCTTTCGATAGTAATGACTGTCCGAAAATCGACCTAAATAACTATTCCATGTTTGCTTTGCAATCATTTGTAAATCTTTATTATTATTAATCGATTGTGTTGGAAATGAAATCGTTCGCATTAATAAATCAATAAGATTTTGATCAATTGTTCTATTAAAAATGTCTTTTTCATAGTTTGCTATTATTTGATGTTCGACTTTGTTAATATTCAATGAAAATCTTGTTAGAAGTGAATGTACAGCGAAATTGTCTAAGTTATGTGATGTTAATTTTGAAATAAATGTTGTAATATCAACTGTATCTAAAATACCATCACCATTGAGATCGCCAATAGAACCTCCAGATCGTTCCATAGGTTCAAAATTACTGCAAAGATTATTTTCATTATTCATAGGAGGATATATAACAGCGATTAATTGAGTTTCTTTAATATTTGTTAAATATATATTCACAATAGAATCGTCTAATCTGAATTGATCACAAGAATAATTTGTCGCCGATGAAATTAGATTTTCATTTCTAACGAATAGTAAAATAAATAAAGTTGATTAAAATTATTTCAAACAATTTACTTATGAATCTCGCCATCTTGCAGTCCAATACCATGAAATAAGATCGACGATGTTGTTTTATTAGAATAAAACTTTTCTGCTGTTTCGCCACGTTGTCGATAAATAAAACTATCTTGATATTTGCCATGTTTAGTCATTTGTAAAGTTAATGGAGATGTAAATTCGCCGAACGTGCTATTTTTTTTCCACAATGTTTCACCTGTCAAACCATCAATCACTAATGTTTCACTGTAATCGTATCGATCCCATTCACCTAGACAATAAATAAAACATCAAATTTTCTGTTGTCTTCTTCAATAATTTTCTACTCTACCATAATTAAGTATTAACATAAAATCAACAAATGAATCACTATTAAAATCACCGGGTGCTGGCGTAGCGTAGAATTCAAACCTCGGAAATATTCTTGTCCATATTGGTTTCATTGTTCTTCCATTAATTAATTCTAATGTTCCATCAAAACAGCTGACGAGTATATCATCGATTCCATCTTGATCAACATCAACAACAATCGGTGGTACCATCACGCCTTTTTCAAATGATTTAAATATCGTTAGATATTGATTGTTTTGTTTTATTATATTATCAATCGATATACTATACAATCCGCCTGGTACTGTTTCACCACCTGTACCAAAAAGTATAGTAGAGTTGCCATATAAAACCGGTGACATGTATGTTTCTTTTTTATCTGGCATCCAAAATGGTTCACCAATTTGATTTCCAGTTCGACTCGAAATAATCAATAAACAACCAGCATCACGTTCGTGTATCTCTGATGGAATTGTAGGATTACCACCATGGGAAATAAGAAAATCATTGATATGATCTTGATCAACATCAACGGGAAGAATAACTGGATTATAGAAATTCCATAATGAATGCCTTGTTTTTATTGTACTATTGTCCCAAAATGGTTTACCAAGGCGAGGATCGAATGCAACCAATGTACCTTGTCGTCCAGAACCAATACAATCTCTATAACCATCATTGTTAACATCGATAATATCGCACACGATTTCGAATATCGATGCTTTAACTCGAAATGACCATAGGATAGAAAAATCATAACCGCGTATACCGTATACAATACCAATACAAGGTGATTCTACATTTATTGATTCACAAAAAGCTGAACGATTCGTATTGTTTTGTAAATTAGCTGTGATTACTGTTACTTCAGTTAAGGCAACAATAATATCATCAAGACCATCTCCATTGATATCCATTAAACGAATGCATGACTCACTGCCCGCTGACGAAAACCATAAGGAATCATATTTCAACGTTGACACATCTTTATTGCTTGTTAGATAGATTGCAATGACACAAATAATAGGCGTAATCAATAAACTAAATATAACACAACATGGAGCACAAGTCTTTTCTCTTGCTGGTCGAACTGATGTATCTTGAATGAAAATTTCTTCTTCTTCATTCATCTTACTCAATCTATTGAAATAAAATCATACATAAAAAACCTTGCCTTTTTTTTCTTCTTTATCGTTTAACCCCTAAACACATGTCTTTTTTCTCAACCTCAAAACAAATTAATCTTCTGCTTCATTCACATTTAAGCTTATATCAATCAAAAGCATGTTCATCCTTTTTCTTTTCCTTGAGCAAGATATCGAACAAGTTGAGTTCTTTTTATGTAAGAAACAAATTTTTTATTTACTAAAAATAAACAGTACAGAAAAGTCCGTGCGTGAAATTCAACGGTTAATTTATATTAGTATGATAATTTAGTAGACGTTGTTGTTCGAGCACGACTTCGACGATTTTTAAACCAAACCTAAAAAGTAACTCGTTTTTAAAATTCATATCATCAATCAATCATACTTGAATGCGTGCTTCGGGAACATCAAGTCGTTCAGAAAGTTGTTCACGTAGTTGAATATCAGGATATTGATTCTTTTCAAAAACTTGATCGAGTATATCGACTTGATCTTTAGTAAATATTGTTCGTTGACGACGACGACGACCTGCTGGTGGAACTTAATTGACAAAGACAATTAAAAAAACATGAATTCATTATCAATTACGCCTACCTGATTCAAATGTTGTATTCAATGATGATGTTGGTTGAGTAGTTTGCACATGTCTTGGTTGACTTTGAACATTCGTTTGCGGCATTGAATATGTTGGTTGAGCATAGATATTTGTTGTTGAATTATTATAGAAAACCATTGGTGATGATGTTTGATCATTGTATGTCGGATAGTAATAGGGTGTTGTTGGAGTCGACTGACATGGATAAGATGAGTAAGGATCAATATAAGAATCGGTTAAATATGGTGAAGATGTATCATGCACAGGGCATGAAGGCTGATAGTAGTACGAGGAAGGTGAAGCATAGTATGGATCCATGTTGAAACCTCTACAAGTAATATAAAACAAGAGAAGATCTGAACAAAAAATTGAATCGATACTTAACCGTTTGAGAGTGAATATGTTCAGTTGGCTTTGAATCAAATGTAAGCGATTGTGATGTTGAACATCTCTATTCATAGTAACGAAGAAGAAAAAAAATTTCTATTAATTTTCTTCGCCAATCATAATTCAGTGGACAATCATAATCGACAGAAGAACATCAAAAAAGTAGAAAAGAAACAGACTAATTAATACACCTAAGCTCATCTGTTGATTGACAAAGATCAAAGAAAATAAAGGAACAACATGGCATTTGGTCGTTTTTATTGATCAAATATGATAGAAAAGTTTTGTCAACTGATATCAATCGAATAACAATCACAAGGATGAAAACTATTTTCAGTTACATCGCAGTAAATTTCTTTTTTTTTGACTTCAAGTAAAGTTATCAGATGAGATGAAAAGAGAAGGCAGCAGTATTACCGTTTAGATACGGGAACATGAATTCATACGTCGGGAACTGTTGCTTGTATATCTAGGCATGCAATAATAATGATACGGTTGATTTGGGGAAAGTGATGCCGACGAAATCTTTTGCTATTAGTTGACACATAGAACAGGAACATGTTTTTTTCTCTTTACTGATCATCATTGTGACGATAAGCCAATGTTCATTTTTCATGATAAATATTTAACAAGTTTTATTTTTTATATCAAAAAAAAAATAAAACTTTATAAATTTAACGAAGATGTGTAACAAATAAACAATTTGATTTAGACGACGTTGTTTTTTTCAAAGAAATAGAAAACAAGTGTGAGGATGGGAGAGTCATTTTGCAGAGATGATAATGATGATCAAAGAATATCCTTAATGTTTACTCTTCGAAAGTTTTGAATTTCTTGTTCGTTTCCGGACGTTTGATTGGCGCTTTAAATAATGAAACTGTGCTTTCGAGAATATAATCTTTTTCGTTTTATTAGCATATTAAATAATAGAAGATGATTTAAATTTTTATAGTCGAACGGCATGGAATATATGCCGCATGATAAAATGATGATCAAGGATGATATTTTAAAAAGAAATATTGATCAGACAAAGTCAACTGTAGACGAATCTGTTCTATGTTCTAATAAACGCAATTGTGTAGTAGACGGTGAAAATTTTCATCAAAAGAATTCTACGATAACTCAAAGACGTAAATTAATTCCTATTATTTTTCATTTTGCATCTGAAGAAAGCATCGATATTCATAAATGTGAATCGATTAATATACTTGCTGTCATGAGTTCCATTTTGTTTCAATTTTTTTAGCTGCATTATCAACTATTAATTCATCACAATTAGAGACTGATGAAAACGGAAATGAAATTATGGATAAGAATAGACCGAAAACTAGATCATGTCAATCAGAAATCATACTATCACATCAAATCGGTACAGCAGTTGAAAATAATTCATCATTATCGATATCAAATACTCTATTAGACAGGTTAATCAAGTTATAGACTTACTTTTTAAATTAGAATTACTACGACGTTTGAAGTCTATGAAAAACATTTTAATTTTTATAGATCATTAAGCGATTACAAGTTAACTACACTTCATATTTCACCACACAACTCTATCGGCTGTACATGGAAATAAACATGAGAGAAATTCAAAATGAAAAAAATAATGACGCATTCAATAATTCAGTATATTATAACTTTTCTTCGCATAGGACCATCACAAGTAGAGACGTACTAATATCTTTTCAATAGTCTCCTATAGAATTTAACCAACATTCAAATCTTCTGATGATATTATAAACAAAGATTATTAATCTTTTACTAACATTGTTAAAGTCAGCATATACTATCATTCTTTTCTTTATAGATAGACTTCTTAGAAGCAGACGACGTATAGCTGTTTTATTCTTTAAAATAGAAAAAAAACACAATCGGGCGTCCTATCGAAAGCTTTTCTCGAATTTTCTTTCGTTCGTATGCATCATTTAGTTATATAATCCATGGAACATGAATGACTTCATTTGTTCTTTTGTTAGTTGGACGTCTATCTATGTTCCTCTCTTTTCGACTATGTATAAAAGAGTGTATTTATCGGAATTTCTCCAGAAAAAACTACTTGTTAACAATCTTAACAGGCACCTATTTGCTGTATCATAGCAAATTATAATAATCGCTTAAACATGTTGACACGTTCAGTCTTAGTTATTGTGGTTTTGGCTTTAGCTATTTTCGCCATTGGCAGCGAAGGTAAAGAAAATCAAGATAATTTTGATATTTAGATGATTGATTACTATTTCGAAATTTAGCTTGGACTATCGACCAGGAAACGGCATGGCGTAATGCTATGATTCGTCCTTATTATCCAGTTTCTACTCCTCCACCTGGTCGTTGGATGCTTCGCTGGCGCAATGGAAAACTTTGGGGAGAGTAAGTTTCGGGGTGAAATATTATTTGAACCAAAATAAAGATCATTCTTTTCCTTTTAGGGATAGATATTTGCGTGGTATGTACTTCTAGTTTAATATTTGTTTATTTTTATTTAAAAACATTTTATTTGACATATTTAGCCAAGCGTCCAGTTTGTTTTTGGTATAAAGGCAAATGCTATTAAGACTTGAATCTCAAGTTTCTTTTTGCATTTATGTAATTTCCTTCAATTGAACCCTAATCATCTCCATGTATGAAGATATACAAGAATCGAAACGTGATCCATATTGTTAATTATCAATATTTTACTATTGTGGAAAAATAATGTTCTGTTTTTTTTCTTGTATATTTGAATAAATAATTCTCTCGTAGTAATAGATTTAGAAATTACAAATCTTAATTGAAACAATAATTTATATAAAAACTAATGAATATAATTAGAGTTTCTATCCACCCCTTGCCAAGAAATAAGTTATTCTATATTAGATCGTTACTCGAGAACAGATAACTACAGTGCACATATCAGAAACACTGTATGTTTTACTTCTGTTTGATGCACATGTCATTTCAGCAGTCAAATAATCTAGACATTTTAATTTATTGTGTTGCATGTCAACGTATTCAATAATATAGTGTGGGTGCGGGTGTAGAATAAGACATACGCACACAACGCCGACACCCATACCCGCAATATGTTCAATGGAATTTAGCCCATTCACGAGTACACTATTATTAGTAGCGAGTATTGATTCAATTATATCATTATGGAATTGATCTATGATAACAAAAATGTATGATGAAAAATGAATAGAGTCAATAAATGTAAGTTCATCTTCATCAAATAAAATACTTTTAAATAAATTCAAAACAAAAAAGACTCCACTATTTCGTATGCGATTTTCAAAAGAGAACGTTCTCTATGCTATTGGTTTAATCGATAATCACAAAAAAGTAATTCATTTCATAAAGATCCTAGCAGTTTTACATTCGAAATTTCTTTATACGTGGCGTTTGATTGTTTTTACAATGTCTAAGTCTTCTTCATTGAATAGAAAAACTTGTATTTACAACGTATAATTTTTCCATCGCGTCTCGATTTTTTTTCGAACTTTTCACTAAAATTTATCTTCATAGATTGTCTAACATTTTCAAAAAAATAATTATCAAATGTTCTTAATATTAAGGGTGTAGTGCTTGTTCTAAAATGACGCGACAACTCACACCCACACCCCACACTCTCAAGAAAGCTACTTGCTCTATCGCTGAAATAAAAAATGATCTCCATCAGATATTGTGGAGGAATTTTGAATTTTTTTCGTAGAAGGTACAAATTCGAAATTTATTAATGATCCATTGCTCTCATGATGTTGATTTATTCCAATGGTTAACATTAACTGACGAAAATGATGTGAAGATAGTCCGAACAATAAATGATTTAGAATTATTCTGAATGCAAAAATAATCTGATGAAGATTATGTCAAAATAGTCAAATCTGTGAAATGAAATGACTTTTGTTTGTAAACGTAACCAACCTCATAGGAGAAAAATCATGAAAAATTTGGTGAACTAATTTAATAATGTTAGATTATTCTGTGTTGAAATAGATGAAATTTTTACACTGTTAAAAAATCGAGGAATTTGATGGAAAATGGTTACCTTGCCATGATGAATATGGACACTTTTGCACAATTAGTGCTGCATCATTTTATCTCTGTAATTAAATAATCGAGAGAGGGCGTCAACTATCTGGAAGATTTTTCTATATCTTTATTGGTTATGTATGTAGGGAGAACGAGAAAAAACGCTGATATGGAACTAATGGAGGGAGTGGGTGCCGGATGAAGATATGCGGGAGGTGGCTGTGTTCAACTTGGTGGATCTACCTCCACGTTGAGAGCTTCGCTCAAACCTTGACATAGACACCTTGTAATCATAATTGCGCTTACACCCATACACAACACTAACATGATATTTTGGGTATTTTTAACCTTATTTACTTTGGTTCTTTAGATCTCAAACCGAAAGAGTTATGGATAAAGCGATACAAACCGATAGTGGAATAAGTATCAGTGGAACACTAGTAAACAATCTCCGGTTTGCAGATGATATTAACATGATCCAGGAAGATCGAAATATACTTCTCAAACAAACAGAACGCCTACAAACAGTAGCCACACAGGCAGGTCTAACCATTAACACAGGAAAGACAAAAACACTCGTATTTGGCGGTCCGAATATCGAACAACCGATACAAATAGCAGGAAACGTAATAGAGAACGTAGAACAATTCGAATATCTTGGCAGTTTACTCACGTGGGATAATA